>ML781569.1:44539-58917 GCA_009831015.1 Picea engelmannii
TGGACATGTGGACCCTTGTATGATGCAATGTTTGTTGAATACCGCTTGATTCACTACTGTGGTAGCACTGTTGCTTGAAAACAAACATAAATACTTAGTTAAGGGTGATATAATAAAATATGAATAAACTTTACAAGCATGCTATTGCGGTTTCCTTATTCATTTGATTTACCTACGTGGCTGGGGAGATAGGAGTCTGGCCCAACATTCTTCTATATTCAATCACACTTTTAAAACCATGCTTGTAACCAATATTCATGTCCTCCTCGATGGAAACAGTGTTGAACATATTTAACTACAATGCATAACACCATTAAAAATACCAATAACAAAAACATATATTTGTTTGCTACTGTTAAATAAATATCAACCACAGTTAATCATTTAAATATTACTATTCGGGCTTTGAGTTTTTCGTAGCCACCCTGTCCTAGTTTATGCTGGTTATTTTTTTTCACTCTGGCCTTTGTTGATTTGGATGTGTTTGGTATCCTACAGATGGAATTTTTGAAAAAAAATGGATATCAAAATTGTTACTTAAAACAGGAAAGAAAAACACAAATGCTCATATTTCACTAATAATATGACGTGTTGTACCCTTCTTGAGAAACTTGTGGTTTTCGTCCTTGTTTTTTAAACAAGTTCTCCTTTGCATCCTCTATTAGTGCCTTCCACTCTTTCTCATGAACCATGGGAGGGCGCTCGTGCTTGAGGTATATTTGCAATTTATCCCTATAATGGGACTTGGTGGAATTTAAATTCTTACTGACCAACTTTGTAACCACTTTCTTGTTGAAAGTGTTGCCGAACAAGTTTACCATGTGATATATTAAATCATCTTTCTTTTTTCTATCTTGGCCATTCCACCATGTGCAAATTGTGGGGCCAAAAAGCTCCAATGCTTTGTCATGTAAGTTTCTATAGAAAAATTTGTTTCCTACAGTAACGTCTTATCCATTAATCAATTAATAATCTCAACAAATGTCCATTTGAATTTCATGAAAAAAATAAATCAATTAATGGGACAATTACCTGCAATCTTCTAAATCTTTATCGTAACACATGTGTCATCCACCAGAAAGGTGACATCTAGTGATCCAGTACTTTTAATTCATTCTAATCCATGCATAATAGTATCTTGTGCACCTATACTATGTTCCTCTCTAGAGTCATCATGTGGAGTCTTAGGCTCCGACTCATCATGCTTCAGCATGTCATGTCGATCAAAATCGCTCCGCTCATCAATAGATTTTATGGGAACCTCAGGGGGCTCAAAAATCCTCATTTGCACTTTCCTATGTCGACCTTTTTTTTACATTGGACCCTCATTGCTACCTATTGCAGTTGTAGGATCGACAGGTTCCCCATGCAAGGGGTTTAAAAACTCCTACAATTAGAAAATATTTCTTTATCAGATCATATACAAAATATAAAACAAAAAAAAAGATATGAAATTGTCATAGCTAATAAAAATATGTAAAGATGCCACTTACCCAAAAATTAGTTATTGTAGTTTGTAGCTCTACAATTCTTGCCCTGTCCTCCTGTGTCATGGGTCCTTTTCTAATCAAACCTAGATAGTCCATGTTAGCCTTCTTCAAGGCCTTCGTTATAGTTGTCATTGGGTTTGTTGAATAAAATATTTCGTCCTCATCAATATCCTCTCTGGGAGCCTGGACAGAATTTGACACAATAAATCAATCAACAAAATTTATGAAATTCACCTGTAACATTTAAAAAATGAAATATTGGAGTAATATCAGAAAAAAAATAATGAAATTTCAGAAATTTAGTTGATGTAGTTACAAGTTGTTACTGTATTTAACATTCACCTGGTGAGGCACTGTGGGTGCCTTTCCACGGTCACCCTAGAGAGATGTAGCAGGTGAAACTCGGATAAGGTCACCCTGGATAGAAGTTGACACAATAAATAAATCAACAAAAGTTATAAAATTAACCTATAGCATTTAAAAAAATAAATATTGGAGTAATATCAGAAAAAAAATAATGAAATTTTATAAATATAGCTGCTGTAGTCATAAGTTGTTACTGTATTTAACATTTACCTGATGAGGCACTATGGGTGCCTTTCCATGGTCACCCTGGAGAGATGAAGCGGGTGAAACTCAAACACGATCACCCTGGACAGAATTTGACACAATAAATCAATCAACAAAAGTTATGAAATTCACCTATAGCATTAAAAAAATGAAATATTGGAGTAATATAAAAAAAAAATAATGAAATTTCATAAATTTAATTGTTGTAGTCATAAGTTGTTAATGTATTTAACATTTACTTGGTGAGGCACTGTGGGTGCCTTTCCACGGTCACCCTGGAGAGCCGTAGTGGGTGAAACCTGGACACGGTCACCCTGGACAGAAGTTGACACAATAAATCAGTCAACAAAAGTTATGAAATTCACCTTTAACATTTAAAAAATGAAATATTGGAGTAATATCAGAAAAAAAAAATGAAATTTCATAAATTTAGTTGTTGTAGTCATAAAGTGTTATTGTATTTAACATTTCCCTGTTGAGGCATAGTGGGTGCCTTTCCACGGTCACCCTGGAGAGATGTAGCGAGTGATTTTCTACCATGGTCACCCTGGACAGATGTTGACACAATAAATCAATTAATAAAAGTTATGAAATTCACCTGTAACATTAAGAAAATAAAATATTGCAGTAATAACAAAAAAAAAAATTGAATTTCTGAAATTTAGTTGTTGTAGTCATAATGTTTTACTGTATTTAACATTTACTTGCTGAGGCGAAGTGGGTGCCTTTCCATAATCACCCTCTCCATCTATTTGATTTAAGTTGTAATCGATCAACAACTCTTAACCTGGAACTATTTTTTTGTTGCACATACAAATATACGATTTCCTTTGTGTGCCTCAAATATGCAATTTGGTTTCTTAGTTGTTGTCACTAGTCGTGTACTATTTATAAATCCCACAATGTTTCCAGTAGCTTTTGGCCTTCCATCAATATACATAGTTTCCCCTTTATTTTGATTGTTATCTAGTAGTTGTATATAATTTGCGGCAACTTTGTATCTCCACATACTTTGCATATATTGAACCAACATCAACTAGTGATTGTATTTGTATAATAGTCCGACATAATCCATCAATTAAGTTATAGTGCCATAGCAAACCTTTATGCCATCCATGGAAAATAACCCCAATCCATGTAAGGACGAAAGAGCAATGCGATACATCCTACCACTGATGAAGAAATATGTGTCCACTTCATGTAGCTCCTTAGGTGCCCATTGTTGCACTAGATGTTTATACCTCAAGGGAAACTCAATGTCACTTATGCTCTCAACATCATAATTGCACGACCCTCCATTGGCAATAAAAAATTGCATGCGGGTACGAAATCTTTTCCTTACCTTTTCCAACCTAGTTGATATAGAACCGGTAGATCTAGTACAACACATTTCAATTTCAACCTCTCTTACTATATATTGATCATCACTCGAGGAAGATAGATCCGATAGATACATAGTTGGTGGTACTTACACTCATTAAAACAAGAAGATAATTTATCGTACCAATATACATTTTAGGTGCCAACACAATTGCATTTAGTTGCATTTAGTTGCATAAAGTTGAAATTTCCACACCTATCTGTCATATAGTTGCATAAAGTTGAAATTGCCACACCTAGTTGCATATAGTTGCAATATAGTTGCATATAGTTGCATAAGTTGCAATATAGTTTCATAAGTTGGATATAATTTCTTAAGCTGCAATATAGTTGCATAAGTTGCAATAAAGTTGTGTAAAGTTGCATAAAGTTGCATAAGTTCCATAAAGTTGCTTAAGTTGCATAAGTTGCATGTTGCATAGTTGCATATAGTTGCATATTTGCATATAGTTGCATACAAAATTGTTGCAATATAGTTGCATATAGTTGCATAAATTGTATACAGTTGCATATAGTTGCATAAGTTGCAATATAGTACCAACACAGTTGCATATAGTTGCATTTAGTTGCATAAAGTTGAAATTACCACACATATCCATCATATAGTTCCATATAGTTGCATAGTTGCATAATTTTCATATAGTTGCATAAGTTTCATTATTGCATAAGTTGCATAAAGTTGCATAAAGTTGCGTAAAGTTGCATAAGTTCCATAAAGTTGCATAAGTTGCATGTTGCATAGTTGCATATAGTTCCATACAAAATTGTTGCAATATAGTTCCATATAGTTGCCATATAGTTGCATAAGTTGCATATAGTTGCATAAGTTGCAATAAATTTACGTAAAGTTGCATAAGTTCCATAAAGTTGCTTAAGTTGCACAAGTTGCATGTTTCATAGTTGCATATAGTTGCATATTTGCATATACTTTCATACTGAATTGTTGCAATATAGTTGCATATAGTTGCAATATAGTTTCATATAGTTTCATAAGTTGCAATATAGTACCAACACAGTTGCATATAGTTGCATTTAGTTGCATAAAGTTGAAATTGCCACACCTATCTGTCATATAGTTGCATATAGTTGCATAGTTGCATAAGCTGCATATAGTTGCATATAGTTTCATAGTTGCATAAGTTGCATTGTTGCATAAGTTGCATAAAGTTGCATAAGTTCCATAAAGTTGCTTAAGTTTCATAAGTTGCATGTTGTATAGTTGCATACAGTTGCAATATAGATGCATACAAGTCCAATATAGTTGCATAAGTTGCATATAGTTGCATACAGTTGCAATATAGATGCATACAGTTCCAATATAGTTGCATAAGTTGCATATAGTTGCATATAGTTGCATAAGTTGCAATATAGTTGCATATAGTTTCATAAGATGCAATATAGTTGCATTTGACCACTCACCAATATTTGAGAATATAGTTGCAATATAGTTGCATTTGGAACCATTGGTACGTTTTCATAATAAGAATAGGTCTCAAGGTGTGTACCATGACTAGAGAGGAAAAAAAGGGCCTTAGGTCCTAAACATATTTTCTTTGGCTCATTGGACATTAGCAAGGCCTCAAACCACCATATTTATACTATTTAATAGACTATGGTGCTTGGGTGGGATATGGGTGTCATTCATAATTGTTTCACACCATGTATGGAACTTAGGTCTTGTCCGTCGTCAGGGAAAGAACATAAGGTTTTTAGGTCCTATTTGCATTTAGTTGCATATAGGTTTTTAGGGAAAGAACATAAGGCATGTTGAATAGTTGCATATAGTTGCATATGAAATTGTTGCAATATAGTTGCAATACAATTGCATAAGTTGCAATATAGTTGCATAAGTTGTATATAGTTGCATGATTTGCATAAGTTGCAATATAGTTGCACATAGTTGCATAAGATGAAATATAGCTACATTTGACCACTCACCAATATTTGAGAATATAGTTGCAATATAGTTGCATTCAGAACCTTTGGTATGTTTTCATAATAAGAATAGGTCTCAAGGTGTGTACCATGACTAGAGACGAAAAAAAGGGCCTTAGGTCCTAAACATATTTTCTTTGGCTCATTGGCCATTAACAAGGCCTCAAACCACCACATCCATCATATTTAATAGACTATGGTGCTTGGGTGGATTAAGCTTCATGATGAAGTTGTCAAAAACAAACACAAGACATATGTAAAAATATTTAGCCTCTATGTGGGATCTTTGGTGCCATTAATAGTTTTTTCATAATAAGAATGGTTCTAAAGGCTTGTACCATGTCTAGGGAAAGAAAACAAGAACACTAAGCTCACAATTAAAGTTCTCAAATTCAAGGGCCATGAACTAGGCCTCAAATAACCATGTAGATATTATTTAAGAGATATTTGGCCTCAACGTCTATGAACTAACCATTGAATGATCATGTAGATAATGTTTAAGGGATATTTGGCCTCGAGGTGGGATTTGGACACCATTAGTATTTTTTCACCTCACATATGGGAGTTTAGGCTTGTACCATTATCAAGGGAGGGAGAAAAGGGAATTAGGGTTTAAATGAACCTTATGTTCTTAATGACCAAGATCAAGGCCTTCAATTAGGAATATGGAAAATATTGGTATGCTTTAAATAATAATAATGGTTGTTAGGACACCATATGGGCACCATTCACAGGTTTTATGCATCATAGTTGGCTCTCAAGGCCTCTAAGAAGGAATTTATAGCCATTAGGAGGATATAGTTGCATTCATAAGTTGCATAAGGAGGATATAGGTCACATATTCATAAGTTGCATATAGTTGCATAAGTCGCATATAATAGTTGCATAGTTGTGTAAGTTGCATATAGTTGCATAGTTGCATAGTTGCATAAGTTGCATTGTTTCATAAAGTTGAATTGTTGCATAAAGTTGCATAAATTTGCATAAAGTTGTGTAAGTTGCATTGTTGCATAAAGTTGCATGTTGCGTAAAGTTGTGTAAAGTTGCATAATGTTGCGTAAGGTTGCATAAGTTGCATTAATGTTGCATAAAGTTGCATGTTGCACAAAGGTGTGTAAAGTTGCATAAGTTCCATAAAGTTTCCCTAAATAAATCTTCTTGATATTAATTTATTCAAGACCGAGGCTGGACCAATCCCTAATATGTTGTTGCAACAACTTACTGAGATAGGAAGGAATGAGAATGAAACTGTCAGAGAGTTTAACACTATATTTGAGAAGTTGCTTGAACAAATCCCTAGAAATATTTTCCCCGAAAGAGATCATCTTATTTTCCTTTATACCAAGGCCTTCCCAGGACATTGGTATGCTTTAAATAATAATAATGGCTATTTGGACACCATATGGGCACCATTCACAGGTTTTATGCATCATAGTTGGCTCTCAAGGCCTCTAAGAAGGAACTTAGAGCCATTAGGAGGATATAGTTGCATTCACAAGTTGTATTAGGAGGATATACATCACACATTCATTAGTTGCATATAGTTGCATATAGTTGCATAAGTCGCATATACTAGTTGCATAGTTTCATAAGTTGCATATAGTTGCATAAGTTGCATTGTTGCATAAAGTTGCATGTTGCATAAAGTTGCGTAAAGTTGCATAAGTTGCATTGTTGCATAAAGTTGCATTTTGCATAATGTTGTGTAAAGTTGCATAAAGTTGCGTAAAGTTGCGTAAGTTGAATTATTTCATAAAGTTGCATGCTGCGTAAATTTGTGTAAAGTTGCATAAGTTGCAATGTTGCATAAAGTAGCATGTTGCACAAAGTTGCGTAAAGTTGCATAAGTTCCATAAAGTTTCCCTAAATAAATCTTTTTTATCTTAATTTATTCAAGACTGAGGTTGGACCAACCCCTAATATGTTGTTTTAGAAACTTACTGAGATAGGAAGTAATGAGAATGAAATTGTCAGAGAGTTTAACACTAGCTTTGATAAGTTGTTTCAACGAATTCCTAGCAATATTTGCCCCGAAAGAGATCATCTTATTTTCCTTTATACCAAGGCAGTCTTAGGACATTTAGGTTTTATGGTCAAGGAAAAGATCCCAAAGACCCTTGGAGAATCCAAAGAGTTAGCTACAAAGATTGAGGCTAATCTTTTCTCGTGTAAGGTTGAACCTTTTATTGCCCCTAAGACCGAGGTTGGACCAATCCAAGACGCAAATATTTCAAGGGATCAAAACTGGATGAAGCCATAAGGTACCTTACTCAGACTCAAACCCTGGATATGAACAAAGTCACTAGCCAAGGTATTTCCCCCTTAGCCCCTCAAACCTCTTATAATCCCCCTACATTTCCCCGATTGTGGAATCATAGTCCCACGATCTTGTCCTTCATCTTCTGTAGCCTGTGATGTATTTAAATTTTATATTAGCATTCAATATCAAGTTACAAATTACAATTGTTCGTATTTTATCCATTCATCATATACATTTACATTACTAGTCTAGGGATCAAAACCGGGGTGCCACATCAACAAACGATCATTGGAAAAAGATAGAAATGCAAACCCAAATCAAAAGGTAATAACATGTGCAAGAATTGTCAACAATACTCATCAATTGAGGTTATAAAGAGTTATTTCTGCAACTCCAGTTAGAAAACCCATAAAGGGAATAATATCCAAAGAAATATACTGGAGAATATAGTATTTTCAAGATATGTGTGTGTGTGTGCATGCACACCCGTCGCACTATGGTCTAGAGGCAATTCGAAGCAGTTTCCATAACGATGACCCAAGTTCAATTCATGGTGAGATCCCTCCACACCTATATGCTTGTTGCCTCTTTTTTGTAGCAACATATAGCCACAATTATGTTAGAAACCTAACCACCCTTGATGTAGAGGGTGTTGGCTTATCATGAAAACCTCTCCTTGATAATAAATAACACTGGAGAACCCACATTGCTACCATGTAATATATTGGATAACATAGAAGACCTTAGGGTTATCTCAAGCATTCATGAGCCAAACATGAGATCTCTCCTCCAAAGTTATGGAGGTCACGAGTTCAGCTCTCTTTAACACCCTTGGGGTTAGGCTCCATAATCAAGGCCAACGATTTACTTCCTCTACCAACCATGGATCATAGAACATAGAAGACAAGAAATGGAATACTATTGAAACTCTTCAAGATCAAATAGTTGAAAATATGTCATCCATGTTGTCGAAGAAGTAATAGGTGTGTGACTCAAAAAACCAAGATAATCAAAGCATATCAAAAGACAATATTAAGAAACCAAGGATATTCAATTTTGTTTAAACACATATAAGAATATGTTTTCCAATTCTAACAAGAGGGAACACATAGTGTAAAAAAACTTTTGATGATTATAAGCACTTACAAAAAAACCGAAAGATGAAAATTATTTTGTAGGGCATGGGTATGGCAAGGTATAGACAAAATGAAAATCCCTTTCAAGGTAATATAATTAAAGAGTTATTTTTGCCACACCAATTACAAAATTCCCAAAGGGAATAAGATCAAGAAGGGAATAGGTTTAGCGTGGAAGTGTTTAATTTCCTATCACTCTTGAGATGGCTTTTTCACCTTTAGGTACTTGAGTCTTTTATTTCTAGGTATGCCTACCACAACAAGACTCCATGTAAAAACTGCTTTTTTGGCCCAAGAATGGGTTTCCATATGATTCTTAGAAACAACAACCATGCTCTTTGCTTGGATTTCAGTTGTCATATTTGATTCAAATGGCCTTCAAACGATTAGATCAAAGCCACTTGTACCCCATGGTTGAATTGTAGTTGTGAAATGTCATGGATGTACCCCATTTCCCATCCCAACACCAATAAGTATGAGCTTTAGGGATACTTAAATTTAAAAAAAAGTCTTTAAGAGTAATCTCATGGATTATTTATATGATAATTTTGTTAGTATTAACTAGGGATAACTTTCACTTAAGATTACCCCACACAAGTAGCCTCTTTTCCCTCCATGACTCAAAACACCCACTTTGCACACAACACTTGGGTTTGAACCCCAGTTCTAATAATTCCCATTCCCGTTAAATATCTAGATGTAAAACATAAAAACAAACTATCTCAGCGAAAGCCTATCCTATAAGTTGACTTGGCGTAAATAAATTTTCAAGATGCTCTTAGGCAACCTTAGAAGGGACCTAGCAATAAGAGTAGTAAATATGAATGGTGATAACAATTTGGTATACATTTGGAACTTAGTTTCCAGTGACGAAGGTTTAGTGATTCACTTCTTAATATTCCTCGCTATCATTGCACCACCACTTCCCATATATTTTTGGGAGAGACCTAGAAACAAAAGGGGATACCCGGAAACTTAAAGAAGTGGTTTGACTATATACAAGTCTAGTGTTGGAAAAACATCCACATAGGAACTAAGCATTAGCTCTACCTATAACATTGGGTCATGGCCCATTGAATACTAGAATATGAGGCAATGCAAAATATAGTTAGGAATTCTGTGGTATGATTCGAGGATTGTTAGGCTTAATCATCAAAAAAATGATCATTAATTAACTGGAAAAAGTCCAACTCGGGAGGAGGAATCCTACCATTCCTAGACACCATTTGAAAAAGAATAAATCATCCAAGAAGCAAGTGTCTAATAAATTCCATGGAATTTAAATTGTTTACACATTCATTCATTATTGTCAACTTTACCATTGATTACAAAATGAAAGTGTCGACTGGGATGACTAACCTATGCTACAATTTCATGGGCATAGAAATTGATTCTGCATCATCCTTTACATTCAAGCATTGATTATCTCCCTTCCCAGCCTATCCTATCAACCTTCTTACTCACAAGAATTCCCGACAATTTCCAACAAGAAGGTATAGGATGTTGGGGAGTATTGGTTGGTTGAGGAGGTGGCATTAGTTCTTTTTGTTGAGAATTTGTTTTCTAGTTTTGGTGACATTTCCAAGGTTTCTATTGAGTAAACCATTATATTTGTTGGGGTTGTTGATAAGGAAAAAAAGGTGGCTACTAATTTTGGAAACGTGAATATTTCCATTACTATTGGGGTGGAAATGGGTTTTTCCAATGTCAAGAATACTAATTTTTCAAGGGATCAAATTGAATATTCCAAGAATAATAGAAATATTGAGGGTGTTCATATGGCATACCTTGACTAGTTATGCATGGTGTTTGTTTCCTTTGGTGTTTGATGAAACATACCTACTCCAAATTCTGATATGCTCCATCATATAAAGCCTTCAAACTTATTAGTTGTGGGAAATGATTGATTTCATCATTTTATTTTTAAATGATGTATAATTATATGCTATTTAGCAATCATTCATGAAAAAAATGTCTTTTGTGCACTTTCGAAAAATAACTGCCAAATCATTTTTAGTTTCCTCTTTCTTCATATTGACTTGGAGTGTATCAAAATGGATTGCCATAGATTTTAAAATATTTGTCTCCATATCTCCAACATATTTTCAATTTCTAATTTTGTTAATCTAGATATGGTCATGAAGGTTTGTTCAACAATTCCTTTGATTCCTTTACCCCTTTTAGTAGAAAAACTTGAGTAGTTTTTTCAAACATTTATTATCTCATCATAAGTGCATTTGTAGATATCTACAAATTTAATAAAATTTAAAGCTTCCATTTCAGTATCTCTTACTTCTATCAAGAGAATTGTCTTAGGAGAGTTTTTGTCAATTGAGCAATCAATATATCTCTTTTAACCAAAGTGAAATATCTTAACATAGTCCTCTAATGAATTTTCCTTTCTAAGTCATTTGGAATAGTTAATCTCTTGAGTCTCCATATTTTCAATATTCAGTGTATTTCTCTATAAAAATATTCTTCATAGTTTCCCATGTCTAAATATTATGTATATCTAGACCCATGAACCATTTGAAGGATATTTCCTTCAAAGTAGAGGAGAAAATTTTCAGCCGGGCATAGTTATTATATTCATAAGTGTTGTAAAGGGATTCAAATTCAAGGATAAACGTGTCTAGGACCTCAGTGATCATTCTATGAAATTGGGGAAGAGTTGCTAGATTTATTTTTTCATTCTTCCTTGTTCCCCTATCCCCAAATTCTTCGACACTTTCTTCAAATATTTTTTTTTCACTATATTCAATGGTTATTAACTTACACTACTCCCATGGAGATTTTTTCTTCTCATGGCACAATCAAGGGGATTTCTCATGTCTGATTTGTAAACAATTATGGTTAGGGATCTTCAATTTTGAAATTGATTATGAGCCTAGTGATAAGGGTATGATTGGAGCATTTTAAAAGGATGGCTTAAAATTTCATCAAGCATCTATCAAGAATTTCATCAAAAAATTAGCATTCACACTCAAGAGATAGGATAAATAAGTCAAGCCATTTCCTTCAGCTGTGTTCCCTCCTCTGATGAAAAACTGTGTACCCTCCTCCTTTGCAAATCTATGTGCCCTCCTCTGCAAATATGTCTACCCTAGCCTCCTCCCATGTTCCCTTCTCCTGTGCACCTCTCCCTCCTTCTCCTCCTTCTCCCCCTTCCACTCTATGTGAAAATGACTATTCCATAGCCTCCTCCTGTGTGCCTCTCCCTCCTTCTCCTCCTTTTCCCATCCTCTTCTCCCTTCCGTGCTCCAAATACGTGCTCTTGTGTATAGAGGTGTGCGACTGTGGTGGTGAGTGAGGGCATCTCTGTGCGTCATCCAAATCCATTCTCTTGTGTATAGTCGTGTGGGACTGTGGTGGTGAGTCAGAGAAACTCTGTGCATGAGTGTATATTGGCTCGATTTGAATTTCTTTTTGTTTTGTTTGTATGTTGTTTTATTTNTATTCCCATATAAATGCATTAACCCCCTAATAGAATTTGATCATTGATCCATTTGATCCTTGATGAAATCACCTCCTAATAATTATGAATTTGAACACAATGAATCCCTATTATATGATAACCCCAAATCAATATCAACCTTGCCATGGTATACCCTCTGATCCCTATGAATCCTGAAAGAATCACCTCTAGTGAACATAGTGTGACCTCAAACACACTAAAAGATGAATACATTATGGTTCTGACTATAGTAACATCATAATAGATTAACCCTTGTAATACAGTATGACTCTTAACCCCTATAACCGGCCTTGATATCTTAATTCACCCTTTTTATTTATTTCAAATTATTATTATGATGCATTTAGAAAAGTATGAGGTTAATTAATATGTCATTTATGGTCAACAATATATTTGGCATTAAAGTATCATGTCATGGTATAAAATATCGATCACTATAACCCTCCTTGGACATAGTATACCCATGAGGTGTAAAGAATAGGAGATAATATACCATGGTATAGACATTTGAAAGTAGTTTCCCTTGAGAGGGGAACAGTTCCTAGGTGATAATAGCTCTTTAAATTGTGTAATTAATCTATCAAAGAACTAGAATCTCAAGAACAACCATAGAAGAATAGAAGTTATCAAACCAAGATACTACATGCTTAGGTGGTGCAAAAAGTGGTCTCAAGTGTGTTTGAATCATAATGTCAATGTATTAATCAATATTTTATTTTATAAATTAAACAATACTATAGACAAAAGATAAACTAAAAGCCTCAAATAGGCCTAGACTAGAACTCTTCCAAACACTTCCATCTAAATCATTGGGGGGCCACTGAGAAAAGAGAATAATGAGAAGGATGAGGGATTACCAAACACCTATCATGAGAGGTGATGAAATCCACTATGGTGATGAGTGAAGGTATAAATGAGGTTGTTGTAACTAGGAGACAAAGGGTGATGAAATATCGAGGCCCGTAGAAATACGTCTTAGGTGTCCTCCCTCATACAAGAGCCACCTTGTTAGAAGCCTAATAGAATGTCCTATAATATACCTCTTCATATATGCATGAAGCATGTTACCTTTCCTTCAATATGAAATCAAATGGTCATGGAATATTCATTATTTAAAGATCTAGGAGTCTCAATCAAACCTCTGGTCCCAACCTTGGCATTATCCACTCCAAAGAGTGTGTTTGTTGCTAAATAGGTCTTGACCATATCCTACAGAAATAATTTGAATCTCCCAACTAATTGGTTAAGGAAATTCCTCCTTATCAAAATGAACCTTAAAGTCATAAAACTTAGTCTAAGACTCAAAATTAGTGTGGAAACCTTCTTTACTAATTCATTGTCTTGTTTCTTCATTAATAAAAGAAAATATAAACAAATGGGACTATTTCAATAAATTAGAGAGGGATTCCCTCTGGCATCATTCCTATATGTTTTGGCTATAGAGTGCATTTTCTATCTACTTTGTTGTAAAGTGAAACATCAACTACTTCATGGGACTCACCTCTCGGAACCAAAGATAGGGTAGTTGGTTAGTGGAAATTTCCTAGATGAATCCTTCCTAACAATTCTCAAGGAGAAACCCTCATGGATACACATGGTTGAGTGTTTGGATACTTGAGATGTACAATGGAGTACTGGCTGTTGTATGAGCGTAGTGGCGGAGTGATATTCTCATGTTTTACAGATGTTGATTGGGCAGGATGTACTGAGGGAAGGAAGAGCACTTCAGGTTTTTTCTTTGGCATTGGATCGAGAATTATTTCCTAGTTCAGAAGGAAGCATAAATAATGGTATTAAGCTATGTTGAGGTAGAATACATGGTAGTATCTAAGGCATTATGGTTGAGGAAGTTGTTATTTGTATTTCTCGGTGTGGAGTTGGAGGATATGGTGATACATTGTGATAATCATAGTGGCATCAAGATGTCTGATAATCATGTGTTTCATGATCATAGTGAGAATATATACATATGTTATCACTTCCTATGAGATTGTGTGAAGAAGGGGGTCATGAGGGTTCAATACGTTGAGACTGATGATCATATGGTAGACATATTTACCAAGGCACTAAGAAGACAAAAGTTTGAGAAGTTCATAGATAATATGGGGTTGGTGAATAATCCCTTCCTCATT
>ML781569.1:58953-89349 GCA_009831015.1 Picea engelmannii
CCCTCACATCACTCCCAATTTCCCCATATTAACTAATTTGAAATTCTAAAGAACATGTATCATATATTGTATTAAAAAAATTAAAAACATATAAAGATCATATAAAAGATATATATAAACACATACCCCTTTATTTTCAACAATTAAATATCAGTAATATTTTTCTTCATCCAACTCGACATCTGTATCAGGATCTGGTTCAGAATCGATATTGGTGAAAGGCTCATTCATATCAACATCATCATCAACATCATTTTCACTACTATAGTTATCTATATCGTTAATGATATCGTCGTCTCCTACATTTGGATGATCAACTTCCACCTACTCCTAATCTTCATAATCATGATCTTCTTCCTCGGAGAGTCCATTGGATAGCTATGAAGAATGTTCTTTGGTACTTGAGAGGTGCAATGGAGTACTAGTTGTTGTATGAGCGTAGTGGTGGAGTGATATTGTCAGGTTTTACAGATGTTTATTGGGTAGGATGTACAGAGGGTAGGAAGAGCACTTCAGGTTTTTACTTCGGCATTGGATCGGGAATTATTTCCTAGTTCAACAGGAAGCATAAATCATGGTACTAAGCTATGTTGAGGTAGAATACATGGTAGCATGTGAGGCATTATGGTTGAGGAAGTTGTTCTTAGTATTGTTCGGTGTGGAGTTGGAGGCTATGGTGATAGATTGTGATAATCAATATAGTGGCATTAATATATATGAGAATCAAGTGTTTCATGATTGTAGCAAGAATATAGACATACGTTATCACTTCCTATGAGTTTGTGTGCAGAAGGGGGTCATGAGGCTTCAATACATTGAGACTGATGATCATATGGCAGACATATATACCAAGGCACCGAGCAGAAAAAAGTTTGAGAAGTTCATAGATAAGATGGGGTTGATGAAGAATGCCTTCCTCGTTAAGAGGGAGTGTTGAGAAGCTCTAATTGTGCCCCCCCTCCCCCCTCACATCACTCTCAATTTCCCCATATTACATAATTTGAAATTCTAAACAACATGTATCATATACTATATTATACAAAATAAAAACATATAAAGATCATATAAAAGATATATATAAACACATACCCCTTCTTTTCAACAATTAAATATCAGTAATCTTCTTCTTCATCCATCTCAACATCTGTATCAGGATCTGGTTCAAAATCAATATTGGTGAAAGGCTCAATCATATCAACATCATCATCAACGTCATTTTCGCTACTATAGTTATCGATATCGTCAATGAGATCGTCGTCTCCTACATTTGGATGATTAACTTCTTCAACTTCTTCATCTGACACATCGACTACATGAGCCACCTGTTACACATCAAAATTACTCACTTTGATAGTGTCGCAAGTGTCGTCATTACAAAGGTCGCAAGTGTCGCATTTTTCTCACAAGGTCGCAAGTGTCGCATGTTGCTCACAACTGTCGCAAGTGTCAGGGAAGCATACTGCCATGATGCCTATGCCATGCCGATAACGACATGAGAAGGACACTTGAAACACCTCAAACATTTGATTTGGAATAGGATAAATGAGTTAGTAGCCTTGCAAACCTTTTTCCATCTAAAAGCACCTCAAAAACTGAGCTTTTGGAGGGGAGCACTCCCCCTTACACTATCTCGGAGCGTCGACACTCCCCCTTACACCATCAGGGAGTGTTATAAAGCTCCTCTGGCCCTTTTGAGGGAGTGTTATAGATTTTGAGAGCGTTGGCGGCCCCCTAAAACCTACTAGGGAGCGCTACAATGCTCTGATGGCCCTTTTGAGGGAGCACTACCTATTCTGGGCAGTTGTTAAGCTGTTGAGATGAATGGGGGAAGAATCCTTTCATTCTTGGGAGGCAGTTGGATTCGAATCCCTAGTCCAGCCATGATTTTAGGGCAGATCCTCAACTGAAGGAGGAAAATCCTCACCTTCCCCAAGGATATCTCAAGTTTTTGAGCCTCTACAAGGCTATATAAGCAAGCTTTCTAATGGTGAAAGAGGAATTGGAAATCGAGAATTACACCAAACTTATGATCTCATAAGTGGTGTTGGAAAGAGGGAAGAATTGCTAGCATGAAACCTATGATCTCATAGGAAACACACAGTTAGCTAAAGGAGAGTGATCAGTGAAGTTGTTGTTATCCAGGTTGTGAATCTTTCAGGCAAGGGTTAGACGAAGGGGACTTGACGAAGATGTCTCATTTGCATCTATGATTGTAAGTATTGTTGCCGTTATTCTCATTAATATGACACGCTTGGCCTGTTTCTTTCTAGTTTGTGTCTAATGTTACATGAACTTATCATATATAGATAGATCTGTTTTCAAGATAATATCAATAGAGTAGGAAGTGGTCATATCTTGTTTGTCTATAGGACTCAGCGAGGAGCAAAGAATCGGAGCTCAACTCGGAGAGTACAGGGACAAACGTCGATAAAGAGGTACATCTGTTCTCCTTCCTTATCATGTGTTAGTTTGTATAGATTTGAAAGGAATTTAGTGTCCACGTTAAGCATTTTTTGTCTTAGAGTTAGGGTCAAGCTCTTTGAGGCAATCTACCTGTCCGCAGAGATATTTTCCTACAACAGAAACTAGCGAATCCACTGGGGAGAAGCCTCAAATCGAAACTTCTTGTTTTGATTTCTCCTCATTGACCTAGTTCTACCCCTTGATTGTTTCAGACCTAGTTCACTCCTCTTTTTATTGGTTTCATGAGCTGATTGGCTCCCTAACCCATCATACTCAGCTTATTTGTTGAAATCGAATTGCAATTTTTTGAATTTTTTGACATTTCTGGGAGTTTTTGAACTTGGTGCCCCTGTCCCTGTGTTAATAGAGTGCCAACACTCCCAAATAGCTTTGCACAGAGCGCTATAACGCTCCTTTCCTTTGGAAACAGAGCGCCAACCCTCCTTTGGCCAATAAGCCTTCCAAAATTGCTTTTTCTGGGTTTTGCCTCTGTGTCTCTCCTACTGGGTAACCTTGTGAGTCAATGCTTCTTCTCTTCCAGCCTTGACATCTGTCATTTTGAAGAATGAACATCTTACTATTTGGATTTTGTAGCCTTCTTCACTATTGTTATTGAGTTTTTCTATTGTTTGGAGTCTGAAACCCATGCATTGTCTTTCTCTCTGATTAACTGAGTAAAAAACCCTCGTGAAGGTCATCAAAGGCCTATAGATCTCTTCATCTTAATTTTAGTCAAGATCATTGTTCTTCAACTTTTTCTTTTGGGTATGAAGTTTGTTTTCTCTTTGATTTCTTCTTTTCTTTCTCTTTTCATTTTGATTGCAACGAAAGGGTGTATTGTTTGTATGACTTTTGCTTGTGCTAGTTTGATTTTCATTCATACAAGACGATAATTAGCAAGATGAGCATTGTGTTGAATTGATAATTATTCATATGAAAACAATAAAAAGCATCTTCATGATTGATTGTGCATGTTAGAAGGCATATCAAAAGTTTTAGCATCACATCATGATTTGATTGAAGAAAACTTGTTTGAGGACACTCCTTATTAGTGCTTATTAGTGAAAATAACTCTCTCTCTCTCCCTTAGATAGATGTTCATCGAAAAGAAATGAATTCTTATAATTTTTTATGCATTTTTGGGACTGAGTCATAATTCCATTCATTTCACTTCCATCCACCCCCTTTTCTGAGTAAAGAATAGCTATAAAAATCAATGCTAATTAAAAATTATTTAGAACTTTTTCTTTTCTAGGATCCTCCACCAACAGTATATTAGGCTTAGTACTTTGGATTAGGCTGTGAGCATAACTCTCCAAAGTTTCCAAAACAATTAGTAGCATCCTGACTTAGGGAGAGTCAAATCCAATCATCGTATAAGTCTGCCTGGGATCCCCCTCTCACACAGGGGTTACGCACGAGGAAGCATTCGGGTGAGCTACGGGGACTAACCCTCCATGGTTTAACTGATTATGGTGGTGAGATCGTATTATGGGGATCGCTTCAAGGTAAATCCACAATTACTACGCAGAAGCCTTTTAGTCGAGTTCGGGCTCAATACCCTGCCCGTATGTTTGGATCGGACTGTCGATTGTTCCCACCCAGGGGATGAATGCGAATTGGTAACCTTAGTGGCCATAATATTTAGGGTCTTACACAAGGTGACGGTGATGGGAAGTCTCACTGTACCTGGAGTAGACATTGGTCAAACTCACTCGGGCTCCTTGGAGGGTAAATCCACAATTACTGCGTGGAAGATTGCACCAAGGCATAAGTCTGTTAAGCAGGTCGCCATTGTAACTGTTCCACCCTATCCCCGCCCCTTATGGAATTGATCACGTGACGTTGGATTTCATCACCAACTAGTACGGTCATCGAGAGAAGGTCCTGTTTTCTTGGTTGTGATTCTTAGATTCTATTAGTGTATGCTGTTTCTTTTACTTAGTGGACCTTAGGTCGACTCAATGTTAATGGCATTGAATCCTGGGAGTACCAATGGAGGAACCCCTTCTTCTGGGGAACCTTATACCTTTCCTTCATTTGGAAACTTTGGTCCTCCATATGTTGCCACACTGAGTCTTTTAGGACTCACTATTGGATTACTAGTTTGGTTGTTCCTCACTCCGGTGATCCCAAATCCTCCTAATGTTTCAGTTGCACCTAATACTTTGGATGTCAATACACCACCCACACATCAACCTCACGTCGAATTTTCACCTTCTTTGCCCATCAAGTCTCCTTCTATTTCTCCTTATTTTCCTAGTGAAAGATCTAAAGCAAGTAGCTCGGTTGATCAGAAGAAGAAGAAATGGAAAGAGAAGAAGAAGAAAAGACGAAAAAGGACCAAGGACCCAACAACATCAGATGTACACTCTAAGCAACCAGTTACTGTTAATAGTACTGGGAGTGTTGATGAGGTCAACAAGATTAAAAGGAAGAATCCAAAACCCAAATTCCCTTGCAGCCTTTGTAAGGGTGACCATTTTCTGAGGGATTGCCTCTGTCTTATCAAGGTTTTGGAAATGTGGTCTTCCACGTCATCGGCCTCTGTCGGTCATGTCGATGATACCCCGTCAACTAGTGATGTTCAGGTTGGTAAGAAGAAGAAAATTGTCAAGTTCCCTTGCATGTTATGTAAAGGTAATAATTACTCCCACCTTTGTCCTCGCATGGATGAGGCTTCTTCTCTTTTGGAAAAACTTCAACTTCCAAAAGGTTATCATAAGCTTTCCTCCAACCCATCATTGGTTGATGGACTGGTCAATCCGGTTCCATCCCCGTTCAGTCTGGTTGATCAAGTGGTCAATCTTTTTTTCTCCTCGATTGAACCACAAACCGAAGTGGGTGATCCAGTTTCGTCGTCGATCTGCGCCACTCTTCATCAAAAGAGTGACACCAAAGTGGTCGATTTTTTTTCATCCTCGGTCGATCCCACTCTCCCGTTAGAAAGTGACACCAAAGTGGTCGATTTGGTTCTGACATCGATCGATCCCACTCCTCCTTTGATGAGTGCCAAAGTGACTGGTCCAGTCCCTTCCTTGGTCAGTCCCACTCTTCCTATGAAAAGTTCCAAAGTGGTCAATCTAGTTTCGCCATCGGTTTATCCCATTCCTCCATTAAGGAATGTCAAAGTGACTGATCCAGTCCCTTCCTCACTCAGTCCCACTCTTCCTCTGAAGAGTTCCCAAGTGGTCTATCCAAGTCCACCATTGTTCGATCCGATCCAATCATCGGTCGATCCTACTCCCCTTCTAAAGAGTAAACCCGATACTGCCCATGTTTTTCTCGTTAATATATACTCTACCGTGTCGGGGGGAATTCCTCCTTCTCCTACGAAACCCCCTCCAAGTACTAAAGCCATCCTTTTTGATTGGGGTGTGCTAACTGGACCTCATCTTCCCTATCACATTCCTTTTGAGATTACAGTACAGGTTCGTGGTCGGGATGTTCCTCAAACGCTGATAGATGAATGTGTGTCCGTTAGTATTTTGTATTTTTTTGCTTGGTATGCTTTGGGTTGTCCACAGCTTGCACCAGTTACACAGAATCTGTTAGCTTTTAATAGAACAACTAGTCAACCTTTAGGGATCCTTCCTCAGTTTCCTATAACTTTGGCAGGGAAAACTGTCTTTATCAATGTCATGGTAGTCTGAGACCCCTTGGATTTCACTTTACTCCTTGGGCGGGATTATGTCTATGCTATGAAATCTATTGTATCCACTATTTTCCATGTGATATCTTTTCCTCACGATGGAAGAATTGTGACTATTGATCAACTTTCATTCATCAGCCCCGACTGGGTTACATCCCTAAGTCGTTCTTATATGCAGACAGTATCACCCCCGTCGCATGTCAATTATGTGGTGTTGTCTCCCATGACCTCAACTTCCGATGATTTGGATCGGGTAGTTGACATGGTGATCTCTTCGGTAGGGTTATTGGAGCCTGATCTCCTCACGACCCTCGACATGTGTTCCTTCCAGAGTGATTCTCTTCCATCCGACGAAGATCTCCTGGATTCCATGACCACGTTTTATCCATTGACATGGTACCCTTACAGAGCATTATCCTCTTGGAAGCCATGATCCGGACGAAACCACGAGCATAGTTTCCATTCTCTGTGGCAAGCTTGTTAAAAAATGAAACAGAGGTCATGAGCATAGTTTCTCTTCTCTGTGGAAAGCTCGTTAAAAAATGAAACAGAGGCCTTGAGCATAGTTTTCTTCTCTGTAGCAAGCTCGTTAAAAAATGAAACAACAATCTCGGGATCGAACCCAGAACCTTGAGCATAGTTCTTTTCCTGTGTCAAGATCGTTAACAAATGAAACATTCACCTCTCTTGAACCTTCATTTCATCCACCTGTATCATTTTTATCCATCTAGCACAGAAATTGGTGACAACCTCAAAGTCGGTGAATGAATTGAAGCTTGGGGGGAATGTCTCCAGCCTTTGATGATCATTCTGGAGCTAAGCCACCAGATTTCAAGCTGGGGGCACACCAATATTAGTCTTTGTTCTTTCTCGTGCTCGTAAATACATGAGAATGCAACCAGGTAAACTTTTATCTCTTTTTCGGACCCATATGGATACACGAACACACGAAAAAGGAACCCCCCTAGAGTCTCCTTTAAACCCTTTTCAGACTCTCTAAATATGAAAAGATTGTCGAGTGACCTTGCTTCCTTTCACACTGGTTAAAAGGTTAGAAAGGGCATCTTTCGAGCGATAGTTTACCCCTTTTTCAGTCTCGTTAGACTACTGTACGAAAAAGGAACTAAGAGAGTTCTCTTTTGAGTGTTTTTCCAAACTCTATAATCCCGAAAAACCTCCGAGTTTTATGTCTTTGGACTCGTTAAAACACAAATCGACATGCCCATATGGGACCTATCCCTTACTTCTTCCGGTTCGTTAAACAAAGGAAGAGGAACTTACCAAAGGTGAGTTAAATTGAGCATGTGTTATCCTCCTCTAGCTCATTAAATAAAAAATACGTACTCGTCTATTTGGATGGGGGAAAAAATTGAAAGGAGCAAGCTGATCAGTCTCTTGATAACATTGTCCAACAATTCTTAGAGTCACCCTTGAACATGACACTTTTTCATCTACATACATCATAATCCGCTGAACCTCTGCATTGAGCCAATCCCTTGAGTTCCTTTCACTCCTTTGGGTCACCCGACGCAAGTCACAGTATCCACTGCATAGTTTTGGTCCATGTCACGTTTTTGTTGTTGTGCCTCAATGTTCAAGGGAAGTATCCGCCTCGAGAGTCATCCGTCCCAAATATCTTTCCTCAAAACCTATGTAAATCCATGTCCATTTGATCCACCAATTACATCTCTATGTCTTTTTCATGTCGTTGATGGGGGATACATCAAGTCCCTCCCTCGACGAGTCTATTCCTGTCGACTTCAACACATTATCCGGGAATTAGACTTAGAAACTAATTAGTACTTTGGGACCTGCATGCCTCAATGGTAGGCCTCCTCACGTTCGACAGTAGGTCTACATCATTGACCCCTGATCAAATGATTCCACAGGTGTTCGACTTCAGCTCATATATTGACATTCACTGGAATGTACTAGGATACCTTGGGAATCATTGTCATTAATGGTGATCTCCCTCGCACTTGTTAACGGTTCACACCATTGACCGGTAATCAAGTGGTTTCTGCCATGTTCGACATCAAGACATCTCTTCACATGGTTAGGATCATACCACGTTGGGATTGGTAAGAATACCCTGGGTTGAGTAACCACTTTTATATATTCTTTTCCCAGGCTGTGAATGAGTTTCTATTGGACAAAGAACACATACACTGTCACATAGATCCACTTTGTATTCGTCCTGGCTATGTCTTGTCATCTCGTAGATCCACTATGTATTCTTCGTGGCTACGATCAGTCTGAGTCATCAGAGTATAGATCCACATTGTATCTCCGGTGGCTGTACCTTTTTATCAATACAATTATGGATCTACAGTGTATTTGATGGCGGCCATATCTTGCAAGTCTTGATCACCCAAGCATAGGTATGCCTGCCTTGGGTTTTGAAACATGTCATAATATTTGTTGGATGTTTGTCTGCATATTTTGTCAGGTTCTCCGAGTCTATAACCTTGCTTGAGAGTCTACAAAGCATTTCAGTTATCAGTTTGCATCTTCTAACTTCATACTTTGTGGGGCAATCTATTACACATCAAAATTACTCACTTTTATAGTGTCGCAAGTGTCGTCATTACAAAGGTCGCAAGTGTCGCATTTTGCACACAAGGTCGCAAGTGTCGCATGTTGCTCACAAGTGTCGCAAGTGTCAGGGAAGCATACTGCCATGATGCCTATGTCGTGCCTATAATGACATGAGAAGGACAATTGAATCACCTCAAAGATTTGATTTGGACGAGGAGAAATGAGTCAGTAGGCTTGCAAACCTTTTGCCATCTGAAATCACCTCAAAAAATGTTTTTTTGGAGGGGAGCGCTCCCCCTTACACTATCTCGAAGCGTCGACGCTCCCCCTTACACTATCAGGGATCATTATAAAGCTCCCTTGACCCTTTTAAGGGAGTGCTATAGATTTTGAGAGCGCTGGCACCCACCTAAAGCCTACTAGGGAGCGCTACAATGCTCTGATGGCCCTTTTGAGGGAGCGCTACCTATTCTGGGTAGTTGTTAAGATGTTGAGATGAATGGGGGAAGAATCCTTTCATTCTTGGGAGGTAGTTGGATTCGAATCCCTAGTCCATCCATGATCTTAGGGCAGATCCTCAACTGAAGGAGAAAAATCCTCACCTTCCCCAAGGATATCTCAAGTTGTTGAGCCTCTCCAAGGCTATATAAGCAAGCTTTCTAATGGTGAAAGAGGAATTGGAAATGGAGAATTATACCAAACTTATGATATCATAAGTGGTGATGGAAAGAGGGAAGAATTGCTAGCATGAAACCTATGATCTCATAGGAAACACATAGTCAGCCAAGGGAGAGTGATCAGTGAAGCTGTTGTTATCCAGGTTGTGGATCTTTCAGGCAAGGGTTAGACAAAGGGGACTTGACGAAGCTGTTTCATTCACATCTACGATTCTAAGTATTGCTGTCATTACTCTCATTAATATGACACTCTTGGCCTGTTTCTTTCTAGTTTGTGTCTAATGTTACATGAACTTATCATTGATAAATAGATCTATTTTCAAGCTGATATCAATAGAGTAGGAAGCGGTCGTATCTTGTTTGTCTACAGGACTCAGTGATGAGCAAAGGATCAGAGCTCAACTCGGAGCGTGCAGGGACAAACGTCGATAAAGAGTTACTTCTATTCTCCTTCCTTCTCATGTGTTAGTTTGTATAGATTTGAAAGGAATTCAGTGTCCACGTTAAGCATTTTCTGTCTTAGAGTTAGGGTCAAGCTCTTTGAGGCAATCTACCTATCTGCAGGGAGATTTTCCTACAACACCACCTTCTCCTGATCTTCATAATCATGATCTTCTTCCTCGGAGAGTGAATTGGATATCTATAAAGAATGTACTTTGGTACTTGATAGGTACAATGGAGTACTGGTTGTTTTATGAGCGTAGTGGTGGAGTGATATTGTCAGGTTTTATAGATGTTGATTGGGCAGGATGTAAAGAGGGTATGAAGAATACTTCTGATTTTTTGTTCGGCATTGGGTCGAGAATTATTTCTTGGTTCAGCAGGAAGCATATATCATGGTATTAAGCTATGTTGAGGTAGAATACATGGCATCATGTGAAGCATTATGGTTGAGGAAGTTGTTCTTAGTATTGTTTGGTGTGGATTTGAAGGCTATGGTGATACAATGTAATTATCAATATAGTGGCATCGATCTCTTTGATAATCATGTGTTTCATGATCGTAGAATGCATATAGACATATGCTATCACTTTCTACAAGTTTTTGTGGAGAAGGGGGTCATGAGGCTTCAATACATTTAGACTGATGATCATATGGTAGACATATTTACCAAGGCACTGAGAAAACAAAAGTTTGATAAGATCATAGATAATATCGGGTTTGTGAAGAATCCTTTCCTCGTTAAGAGGGAGTGTTTAGAAGAGTAACTCAGAAGGTCTTCTTCCATGTGTCTTGTCCTAGCATTTGAGTCTTCTTCCATGTGTATTGTCCTAGTAATTCATTAATATTGTTTGATTGTAGAATTCTTCATGTGGGTCGTATTTGAGTCTTGAATCCCTCCCATAGTTTCAAGGCATGCATCTACTATAACCATGTCAATTTTTGGTGCACAGAAGCATAAACTGAAAAAATTTCAACGTTGGCCCCATTTCGTGGCAATATTTTCAATTGTACGCACCTTTCAACCTAGTGAAAGTTGATCTATTAATGTCTCTTGTTACTATGGGGTTATAAATATTCATGATCCCAATGACCACATGCCTCCAACCTTCTGATATAATGATTGTTGGGTGACAACATTTATGAAGGGTGACGACTAAGACTAGGGTTTAGGGATTAGATCATGAATTGATGATGGAAGAAAGTGGATGTGTGAATCAAATTTGAGTCAAGAAACCCTTCGATATCGTTAAGGCATGTGAATATTCTATCCATGTCAAATTTCAATGCATTTAGAAACAGTTTGAAAAGATTTCAACGTTGGCCCCATTCACAAGTCACTGTTGCCCATGTATAGTTCTAGTACAATTTTCCCCGAAAGAGATCATCTTATTTTCTTTTATACCAAGGAATTCCCAATACATTTGGGATTTATGTTCAAGGATAGGATCCAAAATACCCTTGAAGAAGCCAAAGATTTAGCTACAAAGATTGAGGCTAATATTTTCTCGTGTAAGGTTGAACCTTTAATTGCCCCTAAGACCGAGGCTGGACCAACCCAAGACGCAAATATTTCAAGGGATCAAAAACTGGATGAATCCATAAGGGACCTTACTCAGACTCAAACCTTAGAGATGAAAAAAGTCACTAGCCCAGGTATTTCCCCCTTAGCCCCTCAAACCTTTTATAATCCCCCTGCATTTCCCCATTTGTGGAATCATAGTCCCCGAATCTTGTCCTTCATCTTACGTAGCCTGTGATGTATTTAAATTTTGTATTAGAAGTCAATATCAAGTTACAAATTACAACTATTTGGCTTTTAGTTGTTCATCATTAGCATTTACATTACTAGTCTAGGGATCAAAACTGTGGTGCCACATCAACAAATGATCATTGGAAAAAGCTAGAAATGCAAACCCAAATCAAAAGGTAATAACATGTGCAAGAATTGTCAACAAGATGCATCAATTCAGCCTATAAAGAGTCATTTCTTCCACTCCAATTAGAAAACCCATAAAGGGAATAGGATTCAAAGAAATACATTAGAGAATATAGTATTTGTAAGATATGTGTGTGTGTGTGCATGCACACCCGTCACACTATGGTCTAGAGGCAATTCGAAGTAGTTACCATAATGATGACCCAAGTTCAATTCATGGTGAGCTCCCTCCACGCCAATATTCTTGTTTCCTCTTTGTTGTAGAAACATATAGCCACAATTATGTTAGAAATCTAACCACCCTTGATGTAGATGGTGTTGGCTTATCATGAAAACCTCTCCTTGATAATAAATAACAGTGGAGAACCCACATTGCTACCAGGCAATATATTGGAGAACATAGAAGTCCCGAGGGTTAGCTCAAGAATTCATGAGCCAAACATGAGATCTCTCCCCCAAATTTGGAGAGGTCACGAGTTCAACTCTCTTTATCCCCTCGGGGTTAGGCTCTAAAATTAAGGCCAACGATTTACCTCCTCTACCAACCATGGATCATAGAACATAGAAGACAAGAAAAGGAATTATATTCAAACTCTTTAAGAGAAAATAGTTTCAAAGATGTCATCCATGTTGTCGAAGAAATAATAGGTGTGTGACTCAAAAAACCAAGATAAGAAAAGCATATCAAAAGACAATATTACGAAACCAAGGATATTGAATTTTGTTTAAACACATATAAGTGTATGTTTTCCAATTCTAACAAGAGGGAACACATAGTGTAAAAATCTTTTGATGATTAATATAAGCACTTACAGAAAAAACGAAAGATGAAAATTATTTTGTAGGGCATGGGTATGGTAGGGTATAGACGAAATGAAAATCCCTTTCAAGCTAATATAATTAAGGAGTTATTTTTTCCACCCCAATTAAAAAATCCCAAAAGGAAATAGGATCAAGAAGGGAATAGGCTTAGCGTAGAAGTGTTTAATTCTTAACACTCTTAAGATTCCTTTTTCACCTTTAAGTACTTGAGTCTTTTATTTGCAGGTATGCCTCCCACCACAAGGCTCCTTGTAAAAACTACTTTTTTGGCTCAAGAATGGGTTTCCATACGATTCTTAGAAAAAACAACCATTCTCTTTTCTTGGATTTCAATTGTCATATTTGATTCAAATGGCCTTCAAATGATTAGAGAAAAGCCACTTGTACCCCATGGTTGAATTCTAGTTGTGAAATTTCATGGATGTACCCCATTTCTCGTCCCAACACCAATAAGTATGAGTTTTAGGGATACATAAATTTAACAAAAAGTCTTTAAGAATAAGCTCATGGATTATTTATATGATAATCTTGTTAGTATTAACTAGGGATACATTTCACTTAAGATTGTCCCACACAAGTAGCCTCTTTTCCCTCCATGACTCAAATCACCCACTTTGCACACAACACTTGTGTTCGAACCTCGGTTCTAATAATTCCCATTCCCCTTAAATATCTAGATGTAAAACATAAAAACAAAGTAGCTCAGTGAAAGCCTATCCTATAAGTTGACTTGGCGTAAATAAATTTTCAAGATGTTCTTGGGCAACCTTAGAAGGGCCCTAACAATAAGAGTAGTAAACTTGGGTGGTGATAACAATTTGGTATAGATTTGGAACTTACCTTTTAGTGATGAAGGTTTAGTGATTCACTTCTTCATATTCCTCTCTATCGTTGCACCACCACTTCCCAGAGATTTTTAGGAGAGACCTAGAAACAAAAGGGGATACCAAGAAACTTAAAGAAGAGGTTTGACTATATCCAAGTCTATTGTTGGAAGAAAATCCACATAGAAACTAAGAATTAGCTCTACATGTAACATTGGGTCATGGCCCATTGAATCCTAGAACATGAGGTAATGCAAAATATAGTTAGGAATTCCATGGTATGATTCTAGGATTGTTAGGCTTAATCATCAACAAAATGATCATTAATTAATTGGAAAAAGTTCAAATCGGGAATAGGAATCCTACCATTCCTAGACACCATTTCCAAATAAATAAATCATCCAAGAAGCAAGTGTCTAATCAATTCCTTGCAATTTAAAGTGTTTACACATTCATTCATTATTGTGAACTTTAACATTGATTAGAAAATGAAAGTGTCTACTGGGATGACTAACTTATGCTACAATTTCATGGGAATAGAAATTGATTATGCATCATCCCTTACATTCATACATTGATTCTCTCCCTTCCCAGCCTATCCTATCAACCTTCTTACTCACAAGAATTCTCCACAATTTCCAACAGGAAGGTCTAGGATGTTGGGGAGTATTGGTTGGTTGAGGAGGTGGCATTAGTGATTTTTGTTGAGAATTCGGTTGCTAGTTTTGGTGACATTTCCAAGGTTTATATTGAGTAAACCATTAGATTTGTTGGGGTTGTTGATAAGGAAAAAAAGTTGGCTACTAATTTTGGAAAATTGAATATTTTATTGTTGGGGTGGAAAAGGGGTTTTTCCAATGTCGAGAATGCTAATTTTTCAAGGGATTAAATTGACTATTCCAAGAATAATAGAAATATTGAGGGTGTTCATATGGGATACCTTGAGTATTTATGCATGGTATTTGTTTCCTTTGGTGGTTGATGAAACATACCTACTCCAAATTCTGATATTCTCCCTCATATAAAGCCTTCAAACTTAGTAGTTGTGGGAAATGGTTGATTTCATAATTTTATTTGTAAATGTTGTAGAATTATATACTATTTAGCGGGCATTCATGAAAAAAATGTATTTTGTGCAATTTGGGAAAATAACTGCCAAATCATTTTTAGTTTCCTCTTTCTTCATCTTGACTTGGAGTGTATCAAAATGGATTGCCATAGATTTTAAAATATTTGTCTTCATATCTCCAACATATTTTCAATATCTACTTTTGTTAATCTAGCTATGGTCATGGAGGTTTGTTCAACAATTCCTTTGATTCCTTTACCCCTTTTAGTTGAAACTCTTGAGTAGTTTTTTCAAACATTTATTATCTCATCATAAGTGCATTTGTAAATATCTACAAATGTGATCAAATTTAAAGCTTCCATATCATTATCTCTTACATCTATCAAGAGAATTGTCTTAGAAGATTTTTTGTAAATTGAGAAATCAATAGATATCTTTTAACCAAACTGAAATATCTTAAAATAGTCCTCTAATGATTTGTCCTTTCTAAGTCATTTGGAATAGTTAATCCCTCGAGTCTCCATATTTTCAATATTCAAAGTATTTCTCTATAAAAAGATTCTTCATAGTTCCCCATGTCTAAATAATATGTATATCTAGACCTATGAACCATTTGAGGGATATTTCCTTCAAAGTAGAGGGGAAAATTCTCAGCTGGGCATAATTATTATATTCATAAGTGTTGTAAAGGGATTCAAATTCAAGGATAAAAGTGTCTAGGACCTCATTGATCATTCTATGAAATTGGGGAAGAGCTTCTAGATTTATTTTTTCATTCTTACTTGTTCCCCTATCCCCAAATTCTTCGACACTTTCTTCAAATATTTGTTTTAGACTATATTCAATGGTTATTAACTTACACTACTCCCATGGGGATTTTTTCTTGCCATGGCACAATCAAGGGGATTGGTCATGTGTGAGTTGTAAACAATAATGGTTAGGGCTCTTCAATTTTGAAATGGATTATTAGCCTATTGCTAAGGGTAAGATTGGAGCATTTTAAAAGGATGACTTAGAATTTCATCAAAAATTCTATCAAGAAATTCATCAAACATTCTATCAATCATTTCTATCAACAATTTCATCAAAGAATTACCCTGCACACTCAAGATATAGGAGAAAAAAGTCAAACCATTTCCTCTGGTCGTGTGCCCTCCTCTTCAAATATGTTTTCCCTAGCCTCCTCCTGTGTTTCCTCCTTCTGTGCGTCTCTCCCTCCTTCTTCTCCTTCTTCCCTTTCCACTCTGCGTGCAAACGACCGTGCCCTACCCTCCTCCCATGCGCCTCTCCATCCTTCTCCTCCTTCTCCCTTCCATGCTCCAAATCCATTCTCTTGTGTATAGAGGTGTGTGACTGTGGTGGTGAGTGCGAGAAGGTCTGCGCGCGATCCAAATCCGTGCTTCTGTGTATAGTGGTGTGGGACTGTGGTGGTGAGTGTGAGTAGCTCTGTGCGTGAGTGTATATTGGCTACGATTTGAATTTTTTTTTGTTTTGTTTGTATGTTGTTTTATTTTCGTTTTATTTTTGTCTTATGTTGTATGTTGTTATATATATATAATCCCTAACACACTAGTCCCATATAAATGCATTAACCCCCTAATAGAATTTTATCATTGATCCATTTGATCCTTGATGAAATCACCTCCTAATAATTATGACTTTGAACAAAATGAATCCCTATTATATGATAACCCCCAATCAATATCAACTTGAAAATGGTATACCCTCTAATCCCTATGACTCCTGAAACAATCACCTCCAGTGAACATAGTGTGACCTCAAACACATAAAAATATGAGTACATTATGGTTCTGAACATAGTAACATCATAATAGATTAACCCTTCTAATACACTATGAATCTTAACCCCTATAACTGGCCTTGATATTTTAATTCACCCTTTTTATTTATTTCAAATTATTATTATGATGCATTTAGAAAAGTATGATGTTAATTAATATGTCATTTATGGTCAACAATATCTTTGGCATTAAAGTATCATGTCATGGTATAAAATATCGATCAGTATAACCCTCCTTGGACATAGTATACCCATGAGGTGTAAAGTGATGCAGGAGCATCTCTCCACGTCAATCAGCCAGCCAGCCAGCCCACGTCGACGCACACATTTAGAGATGAAGATGCGCAACCCTCATTTCAAATTTGAATTTTGAATGTAATTAATGTTGTAGGCTGTTGAGCCATGGAGTCGTGCCTTTGCACAGGAATTAGAATAGATAGGCTTGAATGTTTGTAAGACTGAGATCTAGATTCGATTCTGGACTAGACAACCCATTCAATGTAATTGAATAGGGTAGGTGAGTTTAGAGGGAAGAGCTCGAAGAGACCCTTATGTAAAAGATAAGTAGATATTCTTTGTATTATGATTATCATAGAGAGAGAGAGAAGCAGAGAGAGATTTGAGAAGGAGCTGAGACTCTATTGAAGTTCGTGCTAAGAACACCTTTGTAAAGAGGCATTTTATTAATACAAATCAGAGCAGTTTTTCCTACATATTGTTTGTGTTGAATGAATGTCTTTGTGTGTTCTTTATATGTTGTAGATGTATGTTGTAGGTATGCATTTGCAGGGGTTGTTTGATTTCAGGGTCAGAGGTCTTTGAGGCTTCATGCTAGGAGGGTGTGATAGAACGTTGCAGGATTTCGATAGCTATGCATAGAGGGTGCATCTCTAAATTTTGCGGGTTTAGACAAAGGCTTGCCAGAAGGGCACAACAGCTGAAATAATCAAATCAGAGGAAGACCTCAGTTTCTGAATACCTTGGAGGTAAGGTTGTGTATGAGAGACACAGTTGCAGACATAATCTCTGAGGAGTTCTGTAGAACTCTTCCAGGAGGGAATTGAGCATATGCATTGATTGCATTAAGGAAGAAATCTGTTGTGAGTTCAGACAGAAATCAGAATCGCTGAGGATTCTAGATGCTCTTCCAGGTGGGCATTGAGCAGGTGCAAGGAGTGCACAAGGAGAGAACTCTTTGAGTTCTTTAATTTGAAGAAGAATCGAAGGAGAAGGATCTTCATAGGGTTATTGAACACCCTGCAGACTCAGCAAGAGGTTCCTTGAGTGAAGAAGTGCCAGGAGGGCATCAGATTCTCCATCTGAAGGAGAAGGAAAAAAGGACCGAGTTCCTTAGAAGTATGAGTAATGGGGAAGCTCAGAAGGGATAACACCTTTGTGCATGCAAAGACTTTCCAAGGAGTGTAGAAGCTGAAGAATCCTTTGAGGGTTCGAAAGGAGAAGCTCAGGAGGGACAAAGTTTTTATACGCGCAGGTGAGAACTCAAAGTCATAGAGCTCGCAAGGAAAAGAATATGAGGTTGAGGCCTTTGGAAATTGGAATTTCTTCCAAGCCGGAAGAAAGCGCAGAAGCTCAGGAGAGAGAACAATTGTCGTTGGATTTGTCAAAAGGGTCTGGACTGTTGAAAGTTTCTACATCTAGGGAGTAGTAGGAGAGCGCATAGGAGAAGAGGAGATCGTGAGCTGTCAGATCTCACTCAGATAATTGATAGTCGTCTGATCTATCAGAAGAAGAATGAAGTTTAACCCTTGTGAGTAGAGGGTATAAGTCCCAAAGGAGTGAGCCATTGGGATTTCAGACTTCGGGATTTTGAAGGTCTCGAGGACAAGAGGTCGGGACACTCCATGGCGAAAGTCTCGAAATAGCGAAAGGATCACAACCATCCATTGGAAGGAGGACATGTGTCGCGAGATCACCCATTTTAGGAATTCAAACATTGGGAAACTGAAGAGGAAGGAGCATTTTGACTTTGCACTTGGCGAAGTCCCAAAACGATCTGGACCGTCCATCCGTGGAGGACACGTGGCAGAGATCGAGAGTCCATCGGTATTTTGGATATTGGGGATTTGAGAAGATAGAGGATTTTTGTCACAGGGGTTCACAAGTCGTGAAATTGTGAAACAACGAGGACCATCCATTTGAGGGAGGACATGTGGTAGAAATCTAAGATTTCAAAAAAATATCCCGAAAGGAAGATTTTTTCGTGATTTTGAAGTTCAGGATTTCAGGAGTTTCATTGACATATGGTCGGACTCTCGTATTGACAAACCCCAAAAGGATCATGATCATCTGATTGAGTAGGACACGTGGAAGAGATCGGAGGGGTTTCAACATTTCGGCCATCAGAACTTTGGGAGTTCTGAGGACAAGAGGTCCGAGCATTTCGGCATTTGAAAACCCAAAATAGCGGAGAAGGAGAAGACCCAAGAAGAATAACATTTTGGCATTCTAGGTATCGAATTTTCAGGAGTCAACATTTTGGGAGTTTATAGGATAGGAGGTCGGGCTCTTGCTTTAATAAAACCCAAAATAGGACGACGGTCACATGAGAAGTGGTCGTATGGACCAAAGTCTTATCCCAGGGGGATAATTGCTATTATAGACATTTTTAGCATTTCGACATTTCGGTGTTCGAGAGATCGAGAAGACAAGGGTTCTTGACATCAAGACTCAAGGAGTCCCGAAACCTGAAACTCCATTTCGAGAAAAAGTTCACGGTCTTGTACAGTGACCATGAGGGTAAAAGATAAGGACCTTTGGATCAGAATTTGAGATTCCCGCAAGGAATCAAAAGAGTCACTTCAGCTCAAGGGGAATTTGAACGATCCTGTGAGCGAACTCCGGACTGAGGGTTAGGAGGGGTCTACATCAAGTTTGGTATCAGAGCCTGAATCTTGTCTATAGATTTCAGGCAAGGGAAGTGAGGAGAACGAAAAGGAAGATAGAGCATTGGAGACTCCGTGATGGTTTTTTGTGGGTCAGAAACAATCAAGGAGACATTCAGGAAGATTGAGGAAGAGGCTGGAGACACTCGGGGTACAGAGTGAAAACAACAACAAATTTGCCAGAAGGGCATATAGACAACAAGATGGCTACTGAAGGTCGTAGATATGCTATAAGGAAGGACCTAGAGCTGATGAGCAAAGCATGAATAAATGAAGAGCTCGCTAATATAAGGGCAGAAATGGAAAAGCTTGCATTGCGGATGTAGCAGAATGCCAAGTCAAGATGGGTATATGAATGGCCCATTAGGAAGCCGAAAGAAAAATGACCAGTCAAGGAGTTAATGGCTAGAAGACAGTGTAGCTTGTTAAGAGGATGGTTGAGGCATACTAAAAACCTCGATAGACCTGAGGAGATGGTTCAGGTATGTGAGCTAGAGACCGGGAGAAACCTCTATAGTGAGGATGAATTGGGATCAGCTAAAGATCTCAAGGATTGTCAAGAAGACAACCGAGAAATTCCCAATTTCCAGAAGGGAAAAGAGTTGATATTACTGCAGGATCTCACAGACTATCATAAGGACAACCGAGGAATTTCACATTGCTAGGAGGGAAATGATATGAGGTCACTGTGGGATCTCATGGACTAGTAGGAGGGAAGTAGAAAGTTTCCAAATTGCCAGGTGGGAATGGGAACAAAAATGAGGCTATATGAGAGTCTCATGAACTCAGAGGTGAGTTCGGATCAGCCAAAGGAGCTGACAAAGGAAGATCAGAATAACATTCTAATGATTGGGGGAATTGGAATATTCCTACCACATGGCCTAGGGGAGGAAAAACTCTATGTTGTTGATGATGTGGCAGGAGGAAGACAGCCAACTGTGACTATCAAATAAGAATTGGAGCAGGTGTTAGAAGCTTCCCAAGTAGGGGAATAAAATGGGCATTCTGAGGAATGGCTCAACAGTTTTAACCAGGGAGCTGAGAAGACTACAGCATTGAAGTTGACAGTAGAAGAAGAGCAGGAAGATGTAGTACTCACTCCATGGGAGCTGGAGCTGGAGATGTTGGAGGATTGGCTGAACAATCCAGAGAAAATAGAGGATAATTCTTAGGTATCGCTCAAGGACTTCATCCAGGGATATGAATTGGTGAAGACTGCAGTACCGTGGTATGCAACAGATGATGAAGAGAAATTCTAGGTTGAGGAGCAACTGGGCGAAGATGGAATTCAATCAGGAGGAGAACTAGCAAAAGAAGAAGTTGAAAAATAGTTCAATGAGGAGACTACAGAGATGAAGTCTGCAGTAGAGTGGACACTTAGTTCCATAGAAGATGAAGAGGATGACATGGGAGATCATGATGATTTTCCCGCCTACACAAAGAAAATGCGGCTAAGGAGACCGCATGAACAGAGCCAGCCACTAGAGCAGCTGGACAAAGTGATCGAGAAGATCAGAAGGCTGATGGTAGAGTTAGCAGAGACTACCAGTAAGGAGAAGTTGGGTAGAGAAGCAGCAGAAACAGCAGCAACGTAGTAGAAGCAGCAACAACAGGGAAATGGAGCGGGTGAACAACTCCACAAATTTGTTTGGGATCTAGGAGGATTTCAACAACTGAGGGTGGAAGCACATGAGTAGGAGCTCATGAATTTTGCAGCTGAGGAGTATGATGCAGGAGCATCTCTCCACATCATTCAACCAGCCACCGAGCCCACGTCATCACATGCATTCAGGGATGAAGATGCGCAACCCTCATTTCAAATTTAAATTTTGAATGCAATTAATGTTGTAGGTTGTTGAGCCATGGAGTCGTGCCTTTGTGTAGGCATTAGAGTAGATAGCCTTGAATGTTTGTAAGGCTGATATCTAGATCTGATTCTAGACTAGACAACCCATTCAATGTAATTGAATAGGGTAGGTGAGTTTGGAGGGAAGAGCTCAAAGAGCCCCTCATGTAAAAGATAGGCAAATATTCTTTGTATTATGATTATCATAGAGAGAGAGAGAAGCAGAGAGATATTTGAGAAGGAACTGATACTCTGTTGAAGTTCATGCTCAGAACACCTTTGTAAAGAGGCATTTTACTAATACGAATCAGAGCAGTTTTTCCTGCATATTGTCTGTGTTGAATGAATGTCTTCATGTGTTCTTTATATGTTGTAGATGTATGTTGTAGGTATGCATTTGTAGGGGTTGTTTGATTTTAGGGTCAGAGGTCTTTGAGGGTTAATACTAGGAGGGTGTGAAAGAATGTTACGGGATTCTGATAGCTGTGCACAGAGGGTGCATCTCTGAATTTTGTGGGTTCAAACAAAGGCGTGCCAGGAGGGCACAGTAGCTGAAATCATCAAATCAGAGGAATACCTCAAGGTTGCTAAATACCTTGGAGGTAAGGCTGTGTATGAGAGACACAGTTGCAGACATAATCTCTAAGGAGTTCTGTAGAGCTTTTCCAGGAGGGCATTGAGCATATGCACTGGTTGCGTTAAGGAAGAACTCTACTGTGAGTTCAGACAGAAATCAAAATCACCGAGGATTCTAGACAGTCTACCAGGTGGGCATTGAGCAGGTGCAAGGAGTGCACAAGGAGAGAACTATTTAAGTTCTGTAATTTGAAGAAGAATCTAAGGAGAAGGATCTTCATAGGGTTACTGAACACCCTGCAGACTCAGCAAGAGGTTGCTTGAGCGAAGAACTGCTAGGAGGGCATCAAATTCTCCATCAGAAGGAGAAGGAAAAAAGGACCCAGTTCCTTAGAAGTCTGAGTAATGGGGAAGATCAGAAGGGATAGAATCTTCGTGCGTTCAAAGACTTTGAAAGGAGTGCAGAAGTCGAAGAATCCTTTGAGGGTTCGAAAGGAGAAGCTCGGAAGGGACAACATTTTTATACGTGTAGGCAAGAACTCAAAGTCGTGGAGCTCGCAGGGAAAAGAATCTGAGGTTGAGGCCTTTGGACATTGGAATTTCTTCCAGGCATCGAAAGAAAGCACAGAAGCTCAGGAGAGAGCACAGATGCTGTCAGGTTTACCGAAAGGATCTGGACCGTTGAAAGTTTCTACGTCCAGGGAGAAGCAGGAGAGCACATAGGAGAAGAGGAGATCGTGAGTCGTCAAATCTCACTTAGACAGTCGATAGCCATCGGATCTGTTATAAGAAACATGAATTTTAACCCTTGTGAGTAGAGGGGAGAAGTCTCGAAGGAGTGAGCCATCGGGATTTCGGACTTCAGGATTTTGGAGGTCTCGAGGACAAGTGGTCGGGACACTCCACGATGAATGTCTCGAAATAGTGAAAGGATCACAACCATTCGTTGGAAGGAGGACACGTGTTAGGAGATCACCCATTTCGGGGATTCAGACATCAGGAAACCGAAGAGGAAGGAGAATTTTGACTTTGCACCTGGCGAAGTCCCAAAACGATCTGGACTGTCCATACATGGAGGACACGTGGGGGAGATCGAGAGTCCATCGGTATTTCAGATATTGGGGATTTGAGAAGATAGAGGATTTGTGTCACAGGGGGTCATAAGTCACGAAATCGTGAAACGACAAGGACCGTCCATCTGAGGGAGAACACGTGGGAGCAATTCAGGATTTCAAAAAAAAATCCTGAAAGGAAGCGTCCATCGAGATTTCAGAGTTCAGGATTTCGGGAGTTTCGTTGACATATGGTCAGAATCTCATATTGATAAACCTTGAAAGGATCACGATCGTCCGATTGAGTAGGATATGTGGAAGAGATCAGAGGGGTTTCGTCATTTTGGCCATCGAAACTACGGGAGTTTTGAGGACAAGAGGTCCGAGAATTTAGGTGTTTGAAAACACGAAATCGCGGAGAATGAGAAGACTCGGGAAGAATAACATTTCAACATTCTGGGTATCGGCTTTTTGGGAGTCAACATTTCGGGAGTTCAGAGGACACGAGGTCAGGCTCTTGCTTTAATAAAGCTCGAAATAGGACTGTGTTCACATGAGAAGTGGTCATATGGACCAAAGGCTTAGCCCAAGGGACTAATTGCTATTAAAGACATTTTCGGCATTTCGGCATTTCGGTGTTTGGGAGATCGAGAAGATAGGGGTTCTCAACATCAGGACTCAAGGAGTCCCGAAACCTGAAACTCCATTTCGGGAAAAATTTGACAGTCTTGTACAGTGAGCGTGAGGGTAAAATATAAGGACATGTGGATTGGAATTTGAGATTCCAACAGGGAATCAAAAGAGTCGCTTCATCTCGAGGAAGTGAGTGAACGATCCTTAGACCGAGAGGTCAGGGACAGGACCTGTTGAGACAGGATCTCTGGGTGTGCATCATCATAAAGCATAGGAGATAATATACCATGGTATAAACATCTAAAAGTAGTTTCCCTTTAGAGTGGAACAGTTACTAGGTGATAATAGCTCTTTAAATTGTGTAATTAATCTATCAAAGAACTAGAATCTCAAGAACAACCATAGAAGAATAGAAGTTATCAAACCAAGATAATACATGCTTAGGTGGTGCAACAAGTCGTCTCAAGTGTGTTTGAATCATAATGTCAATGTATTAATTAATATTTTATCTTATAAAATAAACAAGACTCTAGACAAAAGATAAACTAAAAGCACTCAAATAGGCCTAGACTATAACTCTTCCAAACTCTTCCATGTAAATCATTGGGGGCCCACCGAGAAAAGAAAATAAAGAGAAAGATGAGGGATTTCCAAACACCTATCATGAGAAGTGATGAAATCCACTATGGTGATGAGTGAAGGTATAAATGATATTTTTATAATTAGGAGACAAAGGGTGATGAAATATTGAGGCCCGTAGAAATATGTCTTATGTGTCCTCCCTCATACAAGATCCACCTCGATAGAAGCCTAATAGAATGGACACTAAGATACCTCTTCATAGATGCATGAAACATGTTACCTTTCCTTCAATATGAAATCAAATGTTCATGGAATATTCATTATTTAAATAGCTAGGAGTCTCAATCAAACCTCTAGTCCCAACCTTGGCATTATCCACTCCGAAGAGTTTGCTTCCTGCTAAATAGGTATTGACCATATCCTATAGAAAGGATTTAAATCTCCCAGCTAATTGGTTAAGGAAATTGCTCCTTATCAAAATGAACCTCAAAGTCATATGACTTAGTCTCAGATTCATAATTAGAGTGGAAACCTTCTTTACTAATTCTTTGGCTTGTTTCTTCATTAATAAAAGAAAATATGAACAAATGAGACTATTTCAATAAATTAGATAGGGATTCCCTCTGGTGTCATCCATATATGTTTTGGCTATAGAGGGCATTTTCTATATACTTTCTTGTAAAGTAAAACATCAACTACTTCTTGGGACTTACCTCTCGGAACTAAAGATAGGGCAGTTGGTTAGTGGAAATTTCCTAGATAACTCCTTCCTAACAATTCCCAAGGAGAAACACTCATGGATACACATGGTTGAGTTTTTGGATACTTGAGAGGTACAATGGAGTATTGGTTTTTGTATGAAAGCAGTGGTGGAGTGATATTGTTAGGTTTTACAGATGTTGATTGGGCAGGATGTACTAAGGGTAGGAAGAGCACTTCAGTTTTTTTCTTCAGCATTGGATCAGGAATTATTTCCTAGTTCAATAGGAAGCATAAATCATGGTATTAAGCTACATTGAGGTCGAATACATGGCATCATGTGAGGCATTATGGTTGAGTAATTTTTTCTTTGTATTGTTCGGTTTGGAGTTGGAGGCTATAATGATACAATGTGATAATCATAGTGGCATCAAGATCGTTGAGAATCATGTGTTTCATGATCATAGAAATAATATAGACATATGTTATTACTTCCTACAAGATTGTGTGCAGAAGGGGGTCATGAGGCTTCAATACGTTGAGACTGATGATCATATGGAAGACATATTTACCAAGGCACTGAGCAGACAAAATCTTGAGAAATTCATAGATAAGATGGGGTTGGTGAAGAATCCCTTCGTCATTAAGAGGGAGTGCTGAAAATCTCTAATTATGCCCCCCCCCCCGCACATCACTCTCAATTTCCCCATATTACCTAATTTCAAATTCTAAAGAACATGTATCATATATTATATTATACAAAATAAAAACATATAAATACCATATAAAAGATATATATAAACACATACCCCTTCTTTTCAACAATTAAATATCAATATTCTTCTTCTTCATCCAGCTCAACATCTAGATCAGGATTTGGTTCAGAATCGATATTAGTGAAAGGCTCATTCATATCAACATCATCATCAACGTCATTTTTTCTACTATAATTATCGATATCTCCAATCTGATCATCGTCTCCTACATTTCGATGATCAACTTCTTCGTTCGACACACCAACTACAAGAGCCACCTGCTCTTGATCTTCACAATCATGATCTTATTCCTCAGAGAGTGCATTGGATAGTTTTGAAGCATGTGCTTTGGTACTTGAGAGGTACAATGGAGTACTGGTTGTTTTATGAGCATAGTGGTGGAGTGATATTGTCAAGTTTTACATATGTTGATTGGGTAGGAAGAGAACTTCATATTTTTGCTTCGACATTGGATTGAGAATTATTTCCTAGTTCAGTAGGAAGCATAAATCATGGTATTAAGCTATCTTGAGGTAGAATACATGGCAGCATGTGAGGCATTATGGTTGAGGAATTTGTTCTTAGTATTGTTCGGTGTGGAGTTGGAGGCAACAATGATACATTGTTATAATTATTTTCCCCCTCACATAACTCTTAGTCTCCCCATATTACTTAATTTGAAATTCTAAAGAACATGTATCGTATACTATATTATTCAAAATAAAAACATATAAATATCATATAAAAGATATATATATATATATATATATATATATATATATATATATATATATATATATATATATATATATATATATAAACACATACCCCCTCTTTTCAACAATTAAATATCAATAATCTTCTTCTTCATCTAGCTCAACATCTGTATCACGATCTGGTTCAAAATTGATATTGGTGAAAGGAGCATTCATACCAAGATCATCATCAATGTCATTTTTGCTACTATAGTTATCGATATCATCAATGAGATCGTCGTCTCCTACATTTGAATGACCAACTTCAACTTCTTCGTCTGACACATCGAATACATGAGCCACATGGTCCTGATCTTCATAATCATGATCTTATTCCTTGAAGAGTGCATTGGATAGTTGTGAATCATGTACTTTGGTACTTGACAAGTACAATGGAGTACTGGTTGTTGTATGAGCGCAATGGTGGAGTGATATTGTCAGGTTTTAGAGATGTTGATTAGGTAGGATGTATAGAGGGCAAGAAGAGCACTTCAGGTTTTTTCTTCGGCATTGTATCGAGAATTATTTCCTAGTTCAGTAGGAATCATAAATTATGGTATTAAGCTATGTTGAGGTAGAATACATGGCATCATGTGAGGCATTATGGTTGAGGAAGTTGTTTTTAGTATTGTTCAGTGTGGAGTTGGAGGCTATGGTGATACATTGTGATAATAAATATAGTGGCATCAAGATCTCTCGGAATCATGTGTTTCATGATCATAGAAATCATATAGACATATTTTATCACTTTCTACGAGTTTGTGTGCAGAAGGGGGTAATGAGGCTTCAATAAATTGAGGTTGATGATCATATGGAAGACATGTTTACCAAGGCACTAAGAAGACAAAAGTTTGAGAAGTTCATAGATAATATGGGGTTGGATAAGAATCCCTTCCTCATTAAGAGTGAGTGTTGAAAAGAGTAACTCAGAAGGTCTTTTTCCATGTGTCGTGTCCTAGATTTTGAGTCTTCTTCCATGTGTCTTGTCCTAGTAATTCATTAATATTGTTTGATTGTAAAATTCTTCATGTGGGTCATATTTGTGTCTTGAATCCCTCCCATATTTTCAAGACATGCATATTCTATAACCATGTCAATTTTTGGTGCATACAAGCACAAACTGAAAAAATTTCAATGTTGGCCCCATTTCGTGGGATATTTTCAATTGCACACACATTTCAATCTAGTCAAAGTTGATCTATTAATGTATATTTTTACTGTGGGGTTATAAATCCTCATTATCCCAATGACCACATGCCTCCAACCTTCTTATATAATGATCATTGGGTGACAACATTTATGAAGGGTGATGATTAAGACTAGGGTTTAGGGTTTAGATGATGAATTGATGATGGAAGAAAGTGGGAATGTGAGTCAAATTTGAGTCTAGAAACCCTCCCATATCGTTAATTCATGCAAATAGTCTGTCCATGTCAAATTTCAATGCATTCAGAAACAATTTGAAAAAAATTCAATGTTGGCCCCATTCACAGGTCATTGTTGCCTGTGTCTAGTCCTAGTACAATTTCCTTGTAAATTTTGTATAAGATATTTGGAGAATGATAATTTTAAGAATGATAATGATGAATTGATGATGGGCATAACTACATCATTTTTATGATTAGGCGCATTCGTCCATATCTCCTCTTGGTTTCAAGAATTGTTCATTCTCTACTAAACAAAGGAAACAACGTGAAGTTGGAAGCTCTAATTATGCCCCCCCCNAATCTCAATTTCCCCATATTACCTAATTTGAAAATATAAATATCATGTATCATATACTATATTATACAAAATAAAAACATATAAAGATCATATAAAATATATAAACACATACCTCTTCTTTTCAACAATTAAATATCAGACATCTTATTCTTCATCTAGTTCAACATCTGTATCAGGATCTGGTTCAGAATCGATATTGGTGAAAGGATTATTCCTATCAACATCATCATGAATGTCATTTTTGCTACTATAGTTGTCGATGTCGTCAATGAGATCATCGTCTCCTACATTTGGATGATCAACCTCTTCAAATTCTTCATCTGACACATCGAATACATGAGCTACCTGCTCATGATCTTCATAATCATGATCTTATTCCTCGTTATTATATTCATCCTCAACTACATGATTGTACTTTACTAGTCTTCATATTAGATCATATCTAATAACGTGTGACCAACCTTCTTTAACAGGTACCTCTGAGTAAAATACTTGCTCACATTGACTTGGAAGAACATAAGGCTCTGTACTCGGTTCAAATTGCCTTGTATTGACCATGGTAAATCCATTATCATGATCAATAATAGTTCTTTCAGGATCACGTTCATGCATCTGTAGCCTGTACCATTTAAAATCAAACAAAACTATTTTAAAGGAATTAAAATCATACTCAATTATATCCTGCAAATGGACATAGTACCTATTCTCAGTTTCTTCCAGATTTTTGTCACTCCTAGAGGAAATTTTGGTGACCTTAAACACTGCATTTATCCCACAATCTGAGGTTTTCATCTTATCATCCAACATTTTGATACGAAATTTACGACCATTACACCACATAGCCTTATGATGTTTCAACTGCAACATGGACAACAAGTAAAAAATAAATTGCGAATTAATAATCCTCATACAGGTCTTACTAAATATATATTTCAATAATTAAGCAAACCAAATACATTGAAAAATTGGGAAAAAACTAGGAAAATGTGGGTAACAAATTTAACTTGCATGTTTATCTTTTAAAACAAAGGCTAAATCAACTTCCCTTGATGTAAGATCAGGAAATTGATATCGATGATGAAGCTTTTCTTTAATGATCTTACTCATCCCCTCACATGATAACCTACCAAAGTATTCTTCAGTATATTCTATCCAATGCTCCATCCAATCAAATTTGTTTGCAATGTATAATTGTAAAGCATCCCACTCTCGAGCAACTATATCATAGCATAACATTTTAATATCATTAATTAGTTATTGTTAATAAATGAATAATTTAATAAATGTGTAACACATTAAATCTATGTCAACATATAATAATTACCTTTCACAGTCTTCATTTAACCTTTCCCCAATAGGATCTCCCCTTCAAATTTGTTGATGGAGTCGAGATGCCAAATGTGAGGCACATTCATATTTTCTTATAATTTAGGTAGATATTGAATAATATACACCATGCATTGATATACCATATATCCCTCAACCATAGAACCCTCCGGACATGCTCTTTGTCTAACAAAATCCTTGAGTGACTTCAACTTCCTCTCCACCAACCACATCGACCTTGTATGTACTGGTCCACATAATTCAATCTCCTCAACTTGGTGTATGCGGTAGTGTTCTTGTGCATTGAAAAATGTTGGAGGTAGATATTGTTTCATTTGACACATTAGTTGGGGAATTTCTCTCTTCCAATACCTTATATCTTCTTTATGGATTTCTTTTGATGATAGCCACCTACAAATGTCGATGCAATAAAATAATATCAAGGCATACATAAATTTGCAGATAAAAGATAAGATGTCAATAAGTTCCAATACAAATCACATAAGAAGTACACTTTACTTATAAAACAATACTTACCTCATGTATTTGCCAAGTACATAAATAATTTGTTTTATGTTGTTGTCATAGTTGTCTGGGAAAGATAAAGGTAGAACATACAATAAAAAAATATAAATTTATTATTTGTTTCCAAAAAATGCGTACCAATAATAAAATATATTATAACCTACTAATTACTTTTTTTAGTATTCGAGTCATGTGTTTTAAACCCACCAAAGTCACTTTTTTTAGTTAAGATATTTTGTATGTTCGAAGAAAACCCCGTTGGAAGCCTAATTTTTTGAATGACCTATTTTACAATATTGCTCTGTTTCTCCGTCAATAACCAAGGAAGACTAGTATTTTGTTCATGAACATCGCCATTAGAATTAATAATAACACTTTGCAAGGTGTGATTAGCTTCTCAGATGTCACAACAAATCTTTCCAATTCTGTCTTTGGCAGTCCTTCCATCTAATATTCACCATAAAAATTCTATTATGTTCTTCCCGATATCGATGATGATGCATTTCTTTAATCATCTTACTCATCCCTTTGCATGATAACCTACCAAAGTATTCTTCAGTATATTCTATCCAATGCTCCATCTAATCAAATTTCTTTGCAATGTATAAATGTAAAGCATCCCACTCTCGAGCAACTATATGATAGCATAACATTTTAATATCATTAATTAGTTATTGTTAATAAATGAATAATTTAATAAATGTGTAACATATTAAATCTACGTCAACATATAATAATTACCTTTCATAGTCTTCATTTAACCTTTCCCCAATAGGATCTCCCCTTCAAATTT
>ML781569.1:98364-114859 GCA_009831015.1 Picea engelmannii
TTATTATCATCATTAAACATGTGGTGAGAAAGGGGTAAGCCATTCATTTAATTTATAAAAGAATCAAATTACTTTGGGGAATTACATTTTTAACAAAAAGGGAAATAGTTGTTTTGTTACTTATGCTAATTAAAAATGTATTAATTAAAAAGAAAAAGGGGAAAGAGATAATTTCCTACACTTGCTAATTTGAGTTTTAGATAAAAAGGGAAAGAGGGAAATTAAAAGGAATTATGAAACTAAGGAAAACGGGGGAAACATAGAGAGAAAGGGAAAGATAAGGAAAAAACAGAATGACTAACTTAGCAAGGAATTTTTCCTTTAAGCACTTTCTAAATTGAACTCAACTAGTAAATTAGTAAGGGGGTAAGTCATTAAAATGTGTAAGGGAAATTGGGGACACCTAGGAGCAATTCTGGGAATTCTTTTAGGTGGGTGAGGGAAACATGAGTGATTAAATAATTAATGAATTTAATTTCTGGTGCAAAGAAGGGGATGGGTGACACATGTACGAGGAGGATGTGTTTGAATTAAATTATTGAACATTAAATTAAATTGGAAATTGGGAAATAAATGACTTAGAAACTCTATATAAAGGAGGGAGGAGGAGGAGGAGGAGGAGGATGGATCTCTTCCTTGATGTATAATGTTACGCTACAAATTTTTTGACTTGACTGACTTATCCTATGGGAGTTTGGCCACCTAGGTCAGTGAGGAGTGGTAGCTCAGCCTTGCGAGGTGACCTGAGAGCTAGTTTTTCTTTGGATAGTGTGTGTGGCCCCTTTGCAGCTCTGGGGGATAAGGGGGAAGAAGAGTAACCCTAGCATTGATTGGGAGGTGCTAGTGAAGTCTCATCGGTTAGAAAGCAAGAGTTGCACAGAGCGGGCAGGACAACGACTTAGAGTTGTCACCTTGGGCTATAGTATGCATGCTTTATTTTGCATGGTAGATTACTATTGATCTTGCACTTTCATTTCTGTACTTTTAATTTTGTAAATAATGTGTTTGACTTAGAATTTTAATCAAGAACTTAATTTAATCATAGCCTTAAGCCCGCTCCTTGACTTGATTCCCTTAGAAATCGATCTCAGAATGTTGTGTTTGTCCTATTGGTTTTATTGATTGGTTGTGAAGAGTTGTGGTTTTTACTTAGTCCTCATCCCTAGATCATCATTCCATGCCTGAACAATCGGCTAGGAGCCAGATCGACATTAGTCACATCAGTGTTTGTAGGCCTATAGATCCTAAGGACCTTATTTTTTATGCATGGATGATGAGGGAAGGATGTTTGCTCAGTTGTCTACCCTTGTCGATTGTTAATGGTTGATGGTTTTCCTTACATTTTTGTGATTGCATACTTCTACCATTGTTTATCTTTTCTTTCCACAATCTTTTTATTATCCTTTTCGTTTTATACCTTTCCTACCAAATTTAAGTCTATGTTTCTTATGCATTTCTCAGTGAAGTATATCTCTACGTTTTCAATACTTTTCCGAGAAATTTAAGTCTGCAATATATATTAGATTTCTTGGCAAATTTCCCCATGCATTTGATATGTTTTAAAGGAGAACTTACAATGCATTTAACACATCTAGCCTGCGATTTACCCTCTACATTATTGATATATTTTGATGGCAATTTTCCTGTGTTTTTCATACTCTGGCTTGCATATTTTTTTTCCTCTGCAATATTGATTAGCATTGTATAGCGACTTGATGTTACGGTGTGATTTTATTTTGAATTTTCTGGGCATTGTTACTCTGCAATATATTATTTTACTGTGATCTCTCTTGGCGTCGGTACACTGTGATACTATGTTACCCAACGAATTGAACATTAACGCGATTAATTTCGTGTAAGGTTTGGTAGCGATTAATATGGTAGCAATTAATATGTTTTAATTATTACAACAATATAATATGTTAGACATTAGCCATGCGTTGGACAAATATATATCATTACATTTTTATTATCAACATACATCTTGCACCTTTAAAAGATAGAAAAATTCAAAGCTATTGACATCAAATTTAAGTAAAAGGGAATTTATACTTTAAATGGCATGAATGTTAGTATATTTACCACTGCTCATGATTTCATTGATTCGCATTTATGTGTAGTTAGTGAACTAATATAATGGCAGAAAATTGAATTAGGTAATAGCAACTGGAATGGAATTTTATAGACAACGATTATTATGTAGCAATAGACTACATTTTCTTCCTAGATAGCACCTCAATTTGTTTGACTGCGAAATTACATTCTTTAACTGTGAGTTTAATTATATTTATGAATGCAAAATCATATATATGTCTGCGTTCATTTTTATATGCCTGCAATTTTTTTGGGAATAATGCATAGGGTTGGTAAGTCGACATTTTAACATTGGCAACATTTTGCTACTGCGTTCTTCCAATGCCATTTGAATGGGCCTTGATTCCTTCACTACCACGTTTTAACTTTAGATCCAATAATAGTTATTATCAATGACTACTTGGTTGCTAACAATGATTGCAAATATTTAATTAGTGTTAATACCTTGTTAAATGGTGAATAGTACAAGTTAATTCCATGAAAGTTATCTGGTATAATATGTTCAATCCCATAATAAGTATTGTGGAAAAGGGAATTTTTCCATGTTAATTTGAATTCTATTAATTTAAATATTAATGTTCATATATATATATATATATATATATAATATTAATCACAATGTGGAATGTTGTGCCTTTAAGGCATTTCCGAATAATGTGTTCAAATTATATAAATGATGTAAATTGACATTGTAATTGTGTTCGAAAATTCTAATAGTTCCATTATATTATTGGGGTCATAGAATTTTTTTGTATGACTGTGTTTTGGAATGATGTTGTGTTTGAATGTGAAGGACCTTTACTCCTTTCTTATATCGTTAAGAGTTTTAAAATATTTAAAATATTTCTAGTGCGCCTCTTGAGAAGATATTTAGGTGCCATGTGACTAGCGGAGAGCTAGTTATGCCAACTGGATGGAAGGTATGTAATTTTGGTAAAGGCATATTTTATTATAAGAAGTTTACTACATTACCTAATGTATGGAATTCTGGTTTCCAATAATGGATCATTGCATGTTAGGTACTCAATTTTGTAGACCGATTCCATAAGCATCAGATGCTTGCAACTATTGGAATTAGTGAGTAGAAGAATACTATTAATCCATCCACATTAGGGTTTGTTCGCAAATTCTTTATGATCTTGCACAATTTAATTTGAGTGATGTCATCTCACTTTGTGTCGACTTGTTTCTTGGATGTGTTGGTGTTGTACTTTAGCATGTAGGTGTTGTAGTGTTTGTGTCAGGCGAAGAGTCGTTTCTATCTATCTTGATTTCCGCTTGTTCATCCAGTTGCTCAATTTGTGATAATGCGTTGATTCATTGTTGTCGGTTTCCTGTTTGGCAGGCGTGGTGCTCGTCGTCCAGTTGTGTTGTTTAACTGCAATCGTTGTTGTCATCTTGTTTCAAAAAACAAAATTGCACATTTAGGTTACCTTTTAGTCGTAACAATTGGGGTCGTTACATATGGTATCAGAGTAGGTTCAACCCTGTGAATATGGATCTCCAAGATTTCCATTCCACTAAACCAATGAGTATGAACCCTTGGGTTAATTAAAAACATTAACATGTCCATGTGGTGATCTCATTTAGAGGATGCGTCAAAGGTTCACAACGTGGTGTCGTGGAAGGAGGTGCGACACCTCCAGAAGTTCTCGCACCCTCGGTGTCAAACCCCCAAGGGGAAGAACAAGTCCTTAGGTTGGATTCGCTTGTTGTAAGCGATGATGATGGTATGACAAGGCCCTTATAGGTAATGTTAGAGGGCCTGGATTCACCATCGATACTGATATGAGGCCAGGGCACCTGTACCCCTGAAGGTCCACAACACCCCCTAGCTAGTACCGTTAGCATCCACCGAGAAATCGAGAGAGTTGAGTTCTCGAGTCCACGAGTGTCGTGGATGGTTGTGCCATCAAGGCATGGTTGTAGAGAAAGGCGTTGTGCTTCACGCATTGCGATTACGACCTCCAACATGAAGGTACACATGGTCGTATTTCAACTGAAGGGGAGAGATATTCTATAGCGGAAGATGCTCTTGCCACATTTTAACATGGCCGTCAATGACGTGTCATGGGAACTGTTAGAGGAATAGTTCCAAGAAAGGTATCTTTTTGAGGAATTCGTTGAGAGTCAACTCAACACGTTCGACGCCTTGCAACAATGCAGCCACATGGTGCTCGAGTATGAGGTTCGTTTTGGAGTTGCTTCGGTATGCTCCGCACGAAATTACCTAGAAACTTAAGGTCAAGAAGTTAGATTTTAGCCTTATTGTTAGAATTCATTTTCTACTTAGAGTACCAGGAATACTAGACTAAAGAAAGTGTGTTGGATTTTGGGGAGTCAAATTACAAACGTTATTGCCCAGAGGAAGGGGTCAGAGCATCTCGATCAATTGGACCCACTACCGTGGGAGTTTTGGGCAAGGTCCATCGGATTCATGCAACAGTGAATTACCACTAGGTAGAGCACTAGTCAAATGTACTCGAGACGTCAGGTATCTTCATTGACGATACCCTTACTATTTGATAGATCTCGGTGCTACCGAGAGTTTCATCTTTGGTGCAACACTAAAAAGGATTAAGGTAAAGGCAATCACACATGATGTGTTTAACTTTGAAGAGATGACTTCGGGAGCCAAACAAAAGGTTGGAGGAAAGATTACAGGTTGTACCCTTAACCTAGGAGAGTTTGTCACTAGGGCCAATGTGTATGTCATGATCTTAGGATCTTATGACTTCATGAGCGGTATGGATTGGTTGGAATCACATGAGGAAATACTCAACTGTAAGATGAAATGGTTGAGCTTGGTCGATGATGAGGGACAGAGACATGTGATTGTAGGTCAGAACTAGGGAGTTTCCCTGAGGTTTATCTCTTCCTTGTAGTTATGGAAGAGCATGCACAAGGGATGTAATATTTATGGGATCCTTGCGTTGAATGAGAAGGGAGTAGTAGAAGGTCTAGAACACCTTCCTATGGTGAAAAATATTACGGACGTCTTCCTGGAGGAGTTACCTGGGATGCCGCCAGAGACGGAATTGGAGTTTACCATATACCTGAAACTGGGGACTGAACCGATAGTGAGAACACCTTACCGTATGTCGACCCCAGATTTACAGGAGTTGAGAATGCAAATGAATGAATTGTTGGACCTGGGATTGATACGTCCAAGTGTGTCACCATGGGGTGCGCCTGTTATCTTCATACGAAATAAGGATGGGTCGTGGAGGCTCTGCATTGACTACCATCAATTGAACAAGGCAATGATCAAGAATCAATATTCGTTGTCGAGGATTGATGATATGTTCAATCAGATGAAGGGTGTGATGGTGTTTTCAAAGATCGATTTGCGATCAGGGTATCACCAATTATGGATCAAGGAGGATGATGTCCCTAAGACCGTATTTAAGACGAGATTTGGACATTACAAGTTTATTGTTTTACCATTTGGACTCACAAACTCCCTAGGGGTGTTTATGAGTTTGATGAACGGGGTATTCCGTGAGTACTTGGACAAGTTCATCCAAGTATTCATTGGCGATATTTTTATTTACTCTCAGATGATGAAGGAGCGTGATGAGTACTTTCTCTTGGTACTACAATGTCTATGAGAGTACAAATTGTATGGGAAGTTTTCCAAATGCTCGTTTTATCAATCGAAGATTCACTACTTAGGGAATGTCATCTCCGGCAAAGGTATCGTCATGGATACATAAAATTTCAAGGCTATTATGGAATGGTCTGTGCCGATGAATGTCCCAAAAGTGCGTAGCTTCATGCATTTAGCAGGATACTATCAATGGTTCATCGAGGGATTTTCAAAGATAAAAAATCCGATTACGGAATTACAAAAGAAGAAAAAGAAGTTTGTTTGTACCGAGAAATGTGCAGAAGCATTTTAGAGGCTCAAGGAGTTGTTGACAATGACACCAATACTAAAGGTCCCTGACATGGACCCAAACTTCTTGTTGTGCATTGACGCATCCAAGGAAGGCTTAGGCAAAGTCTTGATGCAAGACGGTTAGGTGATTTCTTACATTTCGAGGAAGTTAATATGGAATGAGGAGGATTATGTGACGCATGATTTGGAGTTCTTAGCAATTGTTTATGACTTGAAGGTTTGGAGAAACTACCTTGTTGGACAAAAAATTAAACTAAAGACAGAACACTCTGGACTACAACACATCTTTACGCAAAGTTACCTAAACGTGTGACAATGGCGTTGCTCGGAATTGCTTAGTGAGTACAATTTCAATATTTGTTACATAAAAGGAATAGTGAACCGAGTGGCATATGCACTAAGTCAGAGACCTCGCATATTTTCAGTGTTTTCTCTTCAGACTAATCTATGTGAAAAGATTCTAACTTTACAGTGTGATGATGACTTGTAAAAAGAGGTGAAGGATTTTATCATACAAAACACAATGATTGTACCAAGATTTGAAGGATTTGCATTGGACAACGATGGACTATTGAGATTTAAAAATAGAATTTACATACCACTGAATGACAAGTTGAGGAGTTCGATGCTAAACGAGGCTCACAGAGTAGTGTCCATGGCTCACCCAAGAGTCACGAAGATGAGGGTGGACCTTAAACCCTTATTCGTCTGGAAGGGAATGAAGGCAGACATAGTTAACTATGTGGCCATATGTCTATAATTTCAGGAGGTGAAGGTTGAACATATACATATAGAAGGATTACTATAGCCACACATTATTACGGAATCAAAATGGGAGGTTATTTCAATGGATTTCATTGTTGGATTGCCACTAATGAAAAGGAGACACGAGTCAATTTTTTTGGTAGTCGACACTCAAACAAAGAGTGTTCATTTATTCATGTGCGAACAACATATCAGGCACCTAACATAGCTAGACTTTTCATCAGTGAGGTTTCATGGCATACCTAAGAGGATTATATCTGATCAAGGATTGGATTTTACTAGATGATTTTGGACTAGTTTCCAAGAGGCCTTGAGAACCAAACTTAACTTTAGTACTACATATCACCCAAAGACTGATGGGCAGACCGAACGAACAAACTAGACCTTGAAAGACATGTTGTGCATGTATGTGATGGACCAACAGAAGGGTTGGGAATAATTCTTGCCACTGGTAGACTTCACTTATAAAAACAATTACCAAAGCACCATTAATATGGTGCCTTTCGAGTTTCCTTATGAACAACCATGTCAGACGTCTTGGAGTTGGGATAAACTTGAGGATAAGGTCTTGGTGGGACCAGAACAGATCCAATAAATGGAAGAACAAATAAAAAGAAAAGATGGAATATCAAGGAAGTGTAGGATCGACAAAAGCATTATGCAAATGTTTGTCATGTCGACCGTACTTATCAAGTTGGTGATTGAGTCTTCTTGTGGTAGAAACTGCATAAGAGTTAAATATAGTTGGAAAGGGTGATAAAATATTTCCTAGGTTCCTAGGATCCTATGAGATTGTGGAAAAGAGAGGGTCGTGGCCTATTGACTAGCCTTGCCAGATCCTTGAGGTGTATGCACAATTTCTTTCTCGTCTCTGTTTGAGACATTATTTAAGTGATCCTACTGATGTTTTGACTTGATTACCTTGTAGGTATTGGATGAGAGTATGCTCATGGATTATCTGATCCACATTATGGATCATCGCATTTGACAACTATGATGTCAAACAATAGATTAGGTCAAGGCCCAGTGGGACAACCATAGTCTGCACTCGACAACCTGGGAGGACGCATATGATATGCGCCAACAATTTCCATTTTTGTTTGATAAATAAAATTATGACACTGTGATACACATTATTTCGTCACTTATATACTTTGAAACTTCAGGATGAACTTAAGAGGGGGTGTATGTATCATCCCACTCTTGTGTGCACCGAGCAAACTTATTCTTTGAGGATGCTTGCTTGCAAGTGATCCAAATTATTATACTATTGAGCATTTGATTATGATTATGAGACATTATGGATATGGCAACATGTATTTTGTCGTATTGACATAGACAGGTGCTATTGATTTGGTTCTCGTGAGTTTGTAGGATTTTGGACCTCGAGGATGCAGAGGCATCGATGAAACCCTTGGACTCTGGACCGATTTAGAGAGTGGACAGTTGGGGTTTGATTGTTGTATATATTACCTATGTACATCTGATTAGATGTTATAATTATGGATTTTATTTCTCACATGATTCATTGCTGATGCAGGTTGATGATAGCTTACCAACCAGACTCACATGTGGACTAGAGGGATCACGAACGACTACCAGAGATGTTGAGGGAGAGGTGTGGAAAACATCCCTGCCACAACCTACTAGCACTCCCACTATGCCTTCAACTATAGGTTAATGATTACCTATTTTGAGAAAACCCACGATACCATGAGGATAGACCCCAACAGTCGCTCACGATGATTCTAAGGGGTGTGGAATAAGGCAAGGGCCTTACTCCTTAGAGGCCCTTAGTCTCCCACAAGATCACCTGACGAAGTATTGACTCTAGGGGTTTTTGATGTCTACCAAGTCATTCAAGAGGTGAGTGTAACCCTTGGAGCACATAGTGCATCCTGAAGGGCACGTCATGCAAGGGAAACAAAATGAGGTGAGTGAAACCCTTGGAGAATGTAGTGCATCTTGAAGGGAACGTTGCCAAGGGAAGCATAATGAGGCGAGTGGCACCCTTGGAGCACCTAGTGTGTCTTGAAGGGAACACTGTGTTGTTAACTAATAAGTGATTAAACCTAGATGGCCTTAGAAATAATAATGTGATAAGAAATATTTAAAAACAATTTCCCTAATAAAATGTCGCCCAACCTAGGAAAATAAAATCTAGGTCTAAGTGATACTTGTGGTAATATATATATATATATATATATATATATATATATATATATATATATAATACTGATAATCATCATTAAACATGTGACGAGAAAGGGGTAAGCCATTCATTTAATTTCTAAAAAAATCAAATTACTTTGGGGGATTACATTTTTAACAAAAAGGGAATTGATTGTTTTGTTACTTATGCTAATTAAAAATTTATTAATTAAAAAGAAAAAGTGGAAAGAGGTAATTTCCTACACTTGCTAATTTGAGTTTTAGATAAAAAGGGAAAGAGGGGAATTTAAAATAATTAGGAAACTAAGGGAAAAAGGGGGAAACATAGAGAGAAAGGGAAACATAAGGAAAAAGCAGAATGAATAACTTAGCAAGGAATCTTTCCTTTAAGAACTTTCTAAATTGAACTCAACTAGTAAATTTGTAAGGGGGTAAGTCATTAAAATGCGTAAGGGAAATTGGGGACACCTAGAAGAGATTCTAGGAATTCTTTTAGATGGGTGAGGGAAATAGGAGTGATTAAATAATTAATGAAATTAATTTCTGGTGCAAAGAAGGGGATGGGCGACACATGTACGGGGAGGATTTTTATGAATTAAATTAAATGGGAAATTGGGAAAGAAATGAATTAGAAACTCTATATAAAGGAGGGAGGAGGAGGAGGATGAATCTCTTCCTTGATGCGTACTGTGACGCTGTAGAATTTTTGACTTGACTGACTTATCTTGTGGGAGTTGGGATACCCAGCTTGGTGAGGAGTGGTAGCTCAGCTTTGCGAGGTGAGCTAGGAGCTATTTTTTGTTTGGATAATGTACGTGGCACCTTTGTAGCTCAGGGGATAAGGGGAAAGAAGAGTACCCCTAGCGTTGGCTGGGAGGTACCAGTGAAGTCTCATTGATTGGAAAGTGGGAGATACACAGAGCGCACAGGACAACGACTCAGAGCTATCACCTTGGGATATGGTATGCATGATTTATTTTTCATGGTAGATTACTATTGATATTATGCTTTCATTTCTGTACTTTTAATTGTTTAAATAAGGTGTTTAACTTATCATTTTAATCGAGAAATTTTTTTCACCATAGCCTTAAGCCCACTGCTTGACTTGATTCCCTTGGAAATCGATCCTGGAATGTTGTGTTTGTCCTATTTGTTTTATTGATTGGTTGTGAAGATTTTTTCTTCTTACTTCATCCTCATCCATAGATCATCAATCCACGCCTGAGAAGTCAGCCAAGATACGTATCTATGGTCATCAATTCAGTGTTAATAGACTTATAGATCCTAATGCCCTTCTTTTATGTGGGTGGATGATGAGCGAAGGATGTTTGCCCAGCTGTCTACCCCTGTCGATTATTCTTGGTTGATGGTTTTCCTTGCACCTTTGTGATTGAATACTTATACGATTGTTTATACTTTATTTCCACGATCTTCTTATTATCCTGTGTGTTTTATACCTTTCCTGGCAAATTTAAGTCTACGTTTCTAATGCATTTCCTGGTGAAGTATATCTGTGCATTTTCAATACTTTTCTATGCAATTTAATTTTTCAATATCTATTACATTTCCTGGAAAATTTCCCTATGCATTTGATATGTTTTAAAGAAAACTTCCCTTGCGTTTAACACATCTAGCCTGTGATTTACCCAATGCATTATTGATATATTTTGATGGCAATTTGCCCTATGTTTTTCATGCTCTCATTTGCGGTTTTTTTTTTCCTCTGTAATATTGATTAGCATTGGATAGCGACTTGATGTTATGGTGCAATTTTTATTTTGACTTTTATGGTCATTGTTACTCTGCAATATCTTATTTTACTGTGATCTCTCTTAGCATTGATACATTGTGATATTATGCTACCCAACGAATTGAACATTGTGGTTATTAATTTTTTGTAAGGTCTCATAGCGATTAATATGGTAGCAATTAATATGTTTTAATTATTGAAAAAATATAATATGTTAGACAACAAGAAATGTTATACATTATCCATGCGTTGGACAACAATATATCATTCCAATTTTATTATCAACAGACAGCTTGCACCTTTAAAAGACAACGAAATTCATAGCTATTTACAACGAATTTAAGTGACTGCGAATTTATACCTTAAATGGAATGAATGATGGTGTATTTACCACTGCTCATGATTTCATGGATTCACATTTATGTACAGTTAGTGAACTGACGTACTGGAATCGAATTGAATTAGGTAATAGAAACTTGAATGGAATTTTATAGACAATGATTATTATGTTGCAACAGACTACGTTTTCTTCTCAGATAGCACCTCAATTCGTTTGACTATGAAATTACATTCTTTAACTGTGATTTTAATTATACTTGTGACTGTGAACTCATATAAATGTCTTTGTTCGTTTTTATATGCATGGGATTTTGTTGGGAATAATGGATAGGGTTGGTAAGTCGACGTTTTAACATTGGCAATGTTCTTCTACTACGTTCTACCAATTCCATTCGAATGGGCCTTGATTCCTTCACTACTACATTTTAAATTTAGATCCAACAACAATTATTATCGACGACTACTTGGTTGCTGACAACGATTGTAAATATTTAATTAGTGTTCATACCTTGTTAAATGGTGAATAGTACATGTTAATTCTGTGAAAGTTAGCTGGTATAATAAGTTCACTCCCATAATAAGTATTGTGGAAAAAGGAATTTGTTCATGTCAATTTGAATTATATTAATTTAAATATTAATGTTCATATATATATATATATATAATGTTAATCACAATATGGAATGTTGTTCCTTTAAAGGAATTTTTGAATAATGTGTTCAAATTATAAAAATGATGTAAATTGACATTATAATTGTGTTGGAAAATTATAATAGTTCCATTATATTATTGTGGTCATAGAATTTTTGTGTATGATCGTGTTTTGGAATGATGTTGTGTTTGAATGTGAAGTACCTTTACTCCTTTCTTATATTGTTAATATTTTTAGAAAATTTAAAATATTGCTAGTGCGCCTCTTGAGAATATATTTAGGTTCCACGTCACTATTGGAAAGTCAGTTACGCTAATTGGCTGGAAGGTATGTCATTTTGGTAAATGGATTTTTTATTATAATCAGTTTACTACATTACCTAATGTATGGACTTCTAGTTACCAATAATGGATTATCGCATGCTAGGCACTCGATTTTGGATACTGATTCCATAAGAATAAGATGCTTGTAGCTATTGGAATTAGTGAGTACAAGGATACTATTAATCCATCCACATTAGGGTTTGTTGGTGAACTCATTAAGAGATTTCATAATTTAATTTGAGTGATGTCATCTTTCGTTGTGTGGACTTGTTGCTTGGATGTGTGGGTCTTGTACTTTAGCATGTAGGTGTTGTCGTGTTTTGTCGGGTGGGGAGTCGTTTCTATCTGTCTTGATTTCTTCTTGTTCGCCCAGTTCCTCGATGTGCTAATGTGTTGAGTCATTCTTTTCTATTTCTTGTTTGGTGGGCGTGGTGCTCACCATCCAGTTATGTTATTTAACTGCAATTGTTGTTGTCATCCTATTTAAAAAAAAAATTACATGTCTAGCTTCGCTTATAGTCATAACGATTGGGGTCATTACTCAAACCAACCTTCTTATGTGATGAACATTCACTAAAGTTGCAATCTCACGAACACAAATGGATGTTACAACATGATGAACACAGTAATGTTGCCATGTGTCGAACTTAGTAACGTTGCAAGTGAAAAACACAGTAATGTTGCACTTTGACGAACATAGTAATGTTACAAACTTCTGAAAATAGTAATGTCACAATGTTACAAACAAAAACTGACGTCACAATGTCATGAACATAGCCATGTCATCATAATGTGGTTAGTAACAATAAAATCTAGGTCTAAGTGATACTTGTGGTAATATATATATATATATATATATATATATATTACTGATAAGCGTCATTAAACATGTGACTAGAAAGGGGTAAGCCATTCATTTAATTACAAAAAAATCAAATTACTTTGGGGGATTACATCTTTAACAAAAATGGAAATAGTTGTTTTGTTACTTATGCTAATTAAAAATTTATTAATTAAAAAGAAAAAGGGGAAAGAGGTAATTTCCTACACTTGCTAATTTGAGTTTTAGATCAAAAGAGAAAGAGGGAAATTTAAAAGAATTAGGAAACTATGGAAAAAAGGGGGAAACATAGAGAGAAAGGGAAACGTAAGGATAAACCAGAATGACTAACTTAGCAAGGAATCTTGCCTTTAAGAACTTTCTAAATTGAACTCAACCAGTAAATTAGTAAGGCAGTAAGTCATTAAAATGTGTAGGGGAAATTGGGGACACCTAGTAGCGATTCTAGGAATGGTTTTAGGTGGGTGAGGGACATAGTAGTGATTAAATAATTAATGAATTTAATTTTTGGTGCAAAGAAGGGGATGGCTGACACATGTACGAGGAGGATTTTTCTGAATTAAATTATTGAACATTAAATTAAATGGGAAATTGGGAAAGAAATGCCTTATAAACTCTATATAAAGGAGGAAGGAGGAGGAGTATGGATCTCTTCCTTGATGCATAAGGTTACGCTGCAAAATTTTTGACTTGACTGAGTTATCTTGTGGGAGTTGGGATACCCAGCTCAGTGAGGAGTGGTAGCTTGGCCTTTTGAGGTGAGTTGGGAGCTGTTTGTTCTTTGGATAGTGTGCGTGGCCCCTTTACGGCTTGGGGGGATAAGGGGGAAGAAGAGTAGACCTAGCATTGGCTGGTAGGTATCAGTGAAGTCCCATCATTCGGGAAGTAGGAGTTGCACGAAGAGCACGGGGAAATGACTCAGAGCTCTCACCTTGAGCTATGGTACACATGCTTTATTTTTCATGGTAGATTACTATTGATCTTACGCTTTCATTTATGTACTTTTAATTGTGTAAATAATGTGTTTGAATTAGCATTTTAATCGATAACTTAATTTCACCATGGCCTTAAGCTCACTGCTTGACTTGATTCCCTTGGAAATAGATCCCAGAATGTTGTGTCTGTCCTATTGGCTTTATTGATTGGTTGTGAAGAGTTGTGATTTTTACTTAGTACTCATCCCTATCTCATCATTCCACGCCTAAGCAACCGGCCAGAATCTAGATCGATGGTCGTCACTTCGGTGTTAATAGACCTATAGATCCTAATGCTCTGTTTTTTTGTGTGTGGATGATGAGCGAAGGATGTTTGCCCAACTATCTACCCCTGTCAATTGTTCCTAGTTGATGGTTTTCCTTTCACCTTTGCGATTGCATACTTCTACGATTTTTTATCTTTTCTTGCCAAAATCCTCTTATTATCCTTTGTGTTTTATACCTTTCCTAGCAAATTTAAGTCTACATTTCTAACGCATTTCCTAGTGAAGTGTATCTCTTTGTTTTCAATAATTTTTTGGGCAATTTAAGTCTATAATATATATTACATTTCCTGGCAAATTTCCCTATGCATTTGATATGTTTTAAAGATGAACTTACCTTGCGTTTAACACATCTATTATGTGATTTACCCTATGCATTATTGATATATTTTGATAGAATTTCTGTGTATAACCATGTTTTGGAATGATGTTGTGTTTGAATGTGAAGGAACTTTACTCCTTTATTATATCGTTAAGATTTTTAGAAAATTTAAAATATTTCTAGTGCACCTCTTGATAAGATATTAAGGTGCCACGCCACTAGTGAAAAGCCGGTTACACCAACTAGCTAGAAGGTATGTCATTTTGGTAAATGCATATTTTATTATAATAAGTTTACTACATTACCTTGTTGGATTACTGAGAGGGGGGGTGAATCAGTAATAACGTAATTATAATCCTTTTCTTCAAATGTTATATCAATGTAGAATTATTATCCAATAATGAGTAGTAATAAATAAGCAATCACACACATACACAGTACACCAGTGTTTTACGTGGAAACCCAAATCGGGACAAAACCACATAATGTTTTTTCTTATATGTCTTGAAGAATTACATTCATTGGAAGCACCAACTTCCTTTATTTTCTAGCTGTAACTGGAAGAAGGCTCAAACCCCCTAGTTTCTCAGGCTACAACCTGAGGGAAGCTCCAACTCCCCAAATATTTGGCTACAACTAGAAGGAGGCTACAACCCCCAATGTTCTCTATCTACAACTGGAAGGTGGCTACAACCACCTATCCTTGCCCCATCCTGCCACCCTGAAGTAGAGGTAGAATGATGGAACCACCGTCACACTATCACTATGAGATATACCACTGTAAACCTGTACCAATAAATCTGAACCATGCATCAACCATGCATCAACTTGTAATCAACATGTACCATAAACAAGTGTATCAACCATGCACCAACCTATAATCAACCTGTACCATAAACCAGTGCATCCAACCATGTACCAACCTGTAATCAACCTGTACCATAAACAAGTGCATCCAACCATGTACCTAGTATGTTCCAATCATGTGTCAACTACTCATCAACTATGAATCATCAATATGTACCAACATCATCAACTATACACATTATGTATGTGTCAACTCATCAACTACTTGTCTCAACCATGTACTCAAAGTGTGCCACAACCAAAATCCCTCATCAATTTCATCATCCACTTATTTGTAGCTCTGTAATAGACCTGGTGTATATGATCACATTCTTGCAAACCTTCCTTAACTTTAAAAACAAGAGACTAGCATTTTTATCAAACTTTTCTTTAGTCTCACATGCCTCATTTTGGATTAGTCAACAAACCTAACTTGAAGTAATCATAAATTTGAACCTGAAATGTATAAACATATGAAAATGATACACGATGTTATTCAGTGTGTTTTATGCAATGCCTCCAATTGGTACTACTTGGAACCTCTCAGAAAGGGAGTTATAGCAAAAATGGCATACCTTGCTGAATTTTGTCTTATTCTAGAGAGCGACCTTGTAGAGCATGCCCCGCACAAAATATTTTATGAAATGATATGAAGCTATTACAAAAAATACTATAGATTGTTCCCTAACCAACACACTTGGTCACACTAAATTTGGATCTGTTATGAAGAAGGTATGACGTTTTTACCCGAAACACCTGATTTTGACTAGTTTCAAGATTGGACACAAACCCTATTTTCCACAAAGTGTAACTCCCAAAATGAAACGATCCACAAGATGAATTTCTAACCACAGATACTTGGATATGTTTTCTCACTTTCATAGAAATTTCAGGATCTTAATCATTATATAAATAAATTTATAGCGAAAATGGTGAGATGACCTGAAAATAACATACCTTAGAAAGCACCATCAAAAGAATTTATCCTTCCTTCCATTCCGGCCTTATTTTCTTCACTTTCCTCATAATTTCAGCTTAGATATAATTTGTATACCTCAGACACCTATAGATATTCAATATGCTCAAGCTTATTTCAAATGAGAGAGCCTTGCCTCTTATTTATACTCTCCAAGTAGCTTTCTTAAAAATATCTTCTAGGTCACTTGGCCCCACTTTCCTTATTTTAGGGTTGGGTCCACTTCTAATTTCTCCATTAAAATTATTATTGAAAT
>ML781569.1:115940-140235 GCA_009831015.1 Picea engelmannii
TCAAACAAACTTGGGTCCATTACCCAAACCCGGGGTCTCCAACTTCTCATGGCCATAACTCTCTAACCGTGAGGAATTATGTGACGTTCCACATACCACCAGAAATGACATGACAAGAACTATCCATATAGGATATTTTCCCTAACAAATTCACTTTAATTCATCTCATTATTCCATAATTAAGCATGGGTTCTTTTACTCCACAAAGCGTCTTCCCATGAGGGATTTCACCATAAGGGGGCCACTTTGGAGTTCATACATATTTACTTCTTATAAACCATCACAAAAAAATAATGATTCATATTTACATCAAACACTATTTGGTCCATTACCCAAACCTTTGTGCTACGGGTCTTTATTCAAGGGTTGACATCAATGACAACCAACCTTAATCAACATACCTAGTGTATGGGCTTCTAGTTACCAATAATGGATTATCACATGCTAGGCACTCGATTTTGGAGACCGATTCCATAAGCATCAGATGCTTGCAACTATTGGAATTAGTGGGTACAAGGATACTGTTAATACGTCCACATTAGGGTTTCTTGGCAAATTCGTTAAGAGCTTGCGCAGTTTAATTCGAGTGATGTCATATCGCTTCATGTCGACTTTTTTCTTGGATGTGTGGGCGTTTTAATTTAACATATAGGCGTTATAGTGTTTTTTTCGGGCGGGGAGTCATTTCTATCTATCTTCATTTTCGCTTGTTCACCTAGTTTCTCGATGTGCTAATGCATTGAGTTGTTGTCATCTGTTGCCTGTTCGGAGGGTGTGGTGCTTGTCGTTCAGTTTGTTGTTTAACTACAATCATTGTTGTCATATTGCTTAAAAAAAAATTGCACGTTTAGCTTAACTTGTAGTCATAACGATTGGGGTCATTACATATGGTATTAGAGCGGGTTCAACCCTATGACTATGGATCGCCAGGATTTCCAGTGCTCTAAACCCATGAGTATTAACCCATGCGTTAATTAAAAACCTTAATGTATCCATGTGGTGATCGCATTTAGAGGATAGCTAAGAGGTTCACAACATGGTTCCATGGAAGGAGGTGCGACACCTCTAAAAGTTTGTGCACCCTCGAAGTCAAAACCCCAAGGGGAAGAACAAGTCCTTGGACTGGATTTGCTTGTTGTAAGGGATGATGATGGTATGACATGGCCCTTCCAAGTAATTTCAAAGGGCCTTGATTCACCATCAATACTGAGATGAGGCCATGGCACTTGTACCCATGAGGGTCCACAACATGCCCTAGATAGTACCATTAGCATCCACCAAGAACTCGAGAGAGTTGAGTTCTCGAGTCCACAAGTGTCCTAGTGGCTTTGTTTTCAAGGCATAGTTGTAGAAAAAGGCATCGTGCTTCACGCTTCACAATTATGACCTCCAACATGAAGTTCCACATGGTGGTCTTTCAATTGAAGGGAAGCGCTCTTCTATGGTAGAAGACGATCCTGCTACATTTGAACATGGTCGTCGATGACGTGTCATGGGAACTTTTTGAGGAATGATTTTAGGAGAGGTATCTTTCGGAGGAATTCATTGAGCGTCAACTCAATGGGTTCAGTGCCTTGGGATAAGGAATTTGCACAGTGCTCGAGTAAAAGGCCTATTTTGGAGCTTATTTGGTATGCTCTTCACCAAATTACCGAGAAATGTAAGGTCAAGAAGTTTGAGTTTGGACTTATTGTTATAATTCATATTTTACTTCAGGTACTAGGAATACTAGACCAAAGAAAGTGTGTTGGATTGTGGGGAGCCAATTACCAACATTATTTCCCAGAGGAAGGGGCTAGAGCATCTAGATCAGTTGAACCCATTACCATTGAAGTTTTGGGAAAGGCCCATTGGATTCATGCAGCGATGGGTAACCACCAGGCAGAGCACTATTCGACTGTGCTCGAGACATCAGGTACCATCCCTGATGAGACCCTTAGTATTTGATAGATCTCAGTACTACCGAGAGTTTCATATCTGGTGCAACACTAAAAAGGATTAATGTAAAGGATGTCTAACAAGATGAGTTTATCTTTGAAGAGATGGCTTAGGGAGATAAACAAAATGTTGGAGGAAAGGTTATGGGTTGTACCCTTAACCTGGGATAGTTTGTCACTAGGTCCAACCTATACATCATGATATTAGGATCTTATGACGTCGTGATCAGTATGGACTGGCTAGAATCGCATGAGGCAATACTCAACTGTAAGACAAAATGGTTGAGCTTGGTCGATGATGAGGGACAAAGATGTGTGATTTTAGGTCAGAACCAGGGATTTTTCTTTAGGTTTATCTCTTCCTTCCAGTTACTGAAGAGCATGCACAAGGGATGTCAGATTTATGGGATCCTTGCGTTGAATGAGAAGGGAGTAGCGAAAGGTCTAGAACACTTTCATGTGGTGAAAAAGCTTGTGGACATATTCCCGGAGGAGTTAAATAGGATGCCACTAGAGAGGGAATTGGATTTTACCATAGACCTGAAATTGGGGATTGAATCGATAACAAGAAAACCTTATCGTATGTCGACCTCAGAGTTACAGGAGTTGAGAATGCAACTAAGGGAATTGTTGAACCTAGAAATGATACATCCAAGTGTGTCACCGTGGGGTACACCTATTATATTAATACAAAATAAGGATGGGTCATGAAGGCTCTGGATTGACTACCATCAATTGAACAAGGCAACGATCAAGAATCAATATCTGTTGTCGATGATTGATGATTTGTTAGATCAGATGACGGTTGTGATGATGTTTTCAAATATCAATTTGCGATCAGGGTATCACTAGTTATAGATCAAGGAGGATGACATCCTAAGACTTCCTTTAAGATGAGGTTTGGACATTATGAGTTTACTATTTTACCTTTTGGAATGACAATTTCCCCAAGGGTATTTATGAGTTTGATGAACGGGATGCTTCGTGAGTACTTGGACAAGTTCGTCCAAGTATTCATTGATGATATTTTTATTTACTCTCAGATGATAGAGAAGCATGATGAGCACTTGCGCTTGGTACTACAGTGTCTATGAGAGTACAAATTGTATGGGAAGTTGTCCAAATTCTCGTTTTATCAATCAAAGATACACTATTAGAACATGTCATCTCTGGTGAAGGTATTGTCATGGATCCAACAAAGGTCGAGTCTATTATGGAATGGCTTGCAATGACGAATGTCCTATAAGTGTGTAGCTTCATGGGTTTAGTAGGATACTATTGATGGTTCATCGAGGGATTTTCCAAGATAGAAAATCTGATTATGGAATTACAAAATAATAACAAGAAGTTTTTTTGGACCGAGAAATGCACAGAAGAATCTTAGAAGATCAAAGAGATGTTGACAATGACACCAATACTAAATGTCCCTGACATGGATGCAAACTTCTTGGTGTGAATTGACGAATCCAAGGAAGTCTTAGGCAGAGTCCTGATGCAATATGGTTGGGTGATTGGTTATATTTTGAGGAAATTGAGAAGGCATGAGGAGGACTATACAACACATGATTTGGAGTTGTTATAAATTGTTTATGCCTTGAAGGATTGGAGACACTACCTTTATTTATAGAAATTTGACCTAAAGACGAACCACTGTGGACTACAAAACATCTTTATGCAAAGCGAACTGAACACGTGACAACGATGTTTGTTGGAATTGCTTAGCAAGTAGAATTTCTAGATTCCTTACATAAAAGGAACAATGAACCAAGTAGCATATGCATTGATTTGGAGACCTCACATCTTTTCTATGTTTCCTCTTCAAATGAATCTATGTGAAAATATTATAACTTTATACTGCGACAATGACTGGTACAAAGAGGTCAACGATTTTATCGGATAAAACACAATGATGGTACCAAGATTTGAAGGATTTGCATTGGATGACGATAGACTACTGATATTTAAAAATCGAATTTACATTCCATCGAATGACGAGTTGAGGAGTTTGATCCTAAACAAGGCTCATAGATTAGTGTACATGGCTCACCCAGGAGTCATGAAGATGAGGGCTGATGTTAAACCCTTATTCTTCTGGAAGGGAATGAAGGAATACATACTTAACTATGTGGCCAAATGTATAGAATGTCAATAGGTAAAGGTTGAACATAAACATCCAATAGGATTACTACAACCACACACTATTCCAGAATCGAAATGGGAGGTTGCTTTGATGAATTTCATTTTTGGATTGCCACTGACGACAAGGAGACACGAGTCAAGTTTTTTTGTATTCGACACTTGGACAAAGAGTGCTCATTTATTATTGTTCGTACAACGTATCAGGCACCTAGCATAGGTAGAGTTTTCATCAGTGGCAATGTGAGGCTGCATGGCGTACCTAAGAGGATTATATCCGATTGAGGATCGATGTTTACTGGATGATTTTGGACTAGTTTCCAAGAGGCCTTGGGAACCCAACTTAAATTTAGTGCTACATATCACCCGAAGACTAACGAGCATACCGAACGAATGAGCCATACCTTGGAAGGCATGTTGTGAATGTATGTGATGGACCAATAGAAGCATTGGGAAGAATTCTTGCCACTAGTAGACTTCTCTTATAACAAAAATTACCAAAGCACCATTAAGATGTTGACATTTTAGTTTCCTTACGGAAGACCATGTCAGACACCTTGTTGTTGGGATCAGCTTGAGGATAAGGTATTGGAGAGACCAAAAGTGATCCAAGAAATGGAAGAACAAATGCAGACAAAAGACAAAATATCAATGAAGCACAGGATTGACAGAAGAGTTATGCCGATGCGCATCATGTGAACCTTAGTTATGAAGTTGGTGATTGAGTCTTCTTGTGGTAGAAACCACATAAGAGTTTGATCTAGTTGTAAAGGGTGATAAACTATTTCCTAGGTTTGTGGGATCCTATGAGACTATGGAAAAGAGAGGTTTGTGGCATATTGACTAGCCTTGTCGGATCCTTGAGGCGTATGCACAATGTCTATCTCATCTTTGTTTCAGATATTATTCAAGTGATCCTAATCATGTTTTGACTTGAGTACCTTGCAAGTATTGGATGAGAGTGCACTCATGCATGAGTCGATCCTCATTATGGGCCATCACATTGGAGATCTACGATGTTGAAAAGAAGATTAGGTAAAGGTCCAGTGGGACAACTACAATCTGCACTTCGCTACCTGGGAGGACACATATGATATGCGGCAATATTTTCCATTTTTGTTTGATAAATAGACTTATGACACTGTGATACCCATTATTTCGACACTTATATACTGTGAAACTTCGGGACAAAATTTAGATCAAGAGGGGTGTATGTCACATCCCATTCTTACACACACTGAGCGAACTTATTCTTTGAGGACGCTTGCTTGCAAGTGATCCAGAGTATTATACTATTGAGCATTTTCTTATTATTATGAGACATTATGGATATGATGACATGTATTTTGGTATATTGACATAGACAGGTGCTACTGAATCGGTTCTCTTGAGTGTGAACAATTTTGGATCTCGAGGATGCAGAGGCATCGATGAAACCCTTAGACTCTGGACTGAGTCATGGAGAGGACAATTGGGGTTTGATTTTTTTATATATGGCCTATGTACATCTTATTAGATGTTATGATTATGGATTTTAGTTATGACATGATTCGTTGATGATGGAGGCTGACGATAGCTTGTCGACCAGGATCACATGTGGAGTATAGGGGTCATGCATGACTAGCATAGACATTGAGGGAGAGGTGTGGACAATATCCTTGCCAAAGCCTACTATCACTTTGATTGTGGCTCGAACTATAGGTTAACGATTACCTAGTTCAAGAAGACCCATGATGTCATGAGGGAGGACTGCGATAGTCCCTCATGATGATTATAAGGGGTACACAATAAGGCATGGGCCTTACTCCTTAGAGGCCCTTAGTCTCCCACAAGATCACCTAACGGAGTATTGACTCTAGGGGTTTTTGATGTGTAGCAAGTCAGCGAAGATGTGAGTGGAACCCTTGGAGCATGTAGTGAGTCCTGAAGGGAATGTCACGTAAGGAAAACATAATGAGGCGAGTGGAGCCCTTGGAGCACGTAGTACATCCTGAAGGGCACATCGTGCAAGGGAAACAAAATGAGGCAAGTGGAACCCTTGTAGAACCTAGTGAGTTTTTAAGGGCACAAAACGTTGTTAACTAATAAGTGATTAAACCTAGATGGCCTTAGAATGAATAATGTGATAAGAAATATTTAAAAACAATTTACCTAATAAAATGTCGCCCAACCTAGGAAAATAAAATCTAGGTCTAAGTCATACTCATGGTAATATATATATATATATAATATTGATAATCATCATTAAGCATGTGACAAGAAAGGGGTAAGCCATTCATTTAATTTATAAAACAATCAAATTACTTTGGGGGATTACATTTTTAACAAAAAGGGAAATAATTGTTTTGTTACTTATGCTAATTAAAAATTTATTAATTAAAAAGAAAAAGGGGAAAGAGGTAATTTCCTACACTTGCTAATTTGTTTTTTAGATAAAAAGGGAAAGAGGGAAATTTAAAAGAATTAGGAAACTAAGGGAAAAAGGGGGAAACATAGAGAGAAAGGGAAACATGAGGAAAAAATAGAATGACTAACTTAGCAAGGAATCTTGCCTTTAAGAACTTTCTAAATTGAACTCAACTAGTAAATTGGTATGGGGGTAAGTCATTAAAATGTGTAAGGGAAATTGGAGACACCTAGCAGCGATTCTAAGAATGCTTTTAGGTGGGTGAGGGAAATAGGAGTGATTAAATAATTAATGAAATTAATTTTTGGTTCAAATAAGGGGATGGGCGACACATGTACAGGGATGGGCATGGCACCTTTTTGACTCGGGGGGCTAAGGGGGAAGAAGAGTACCCCTAGAGTTGTTTGGGAGGTACCGGTGAAGTCTCATCGGTTGGAAAGTGGGAGTTGCACGGAACGTGTGGGACAATGACTCAGAGTTGTCACCTTGGGGTATGGTACGCATGCTCTATTTTTCATTGTAGATTACTATTGATCTCACACTTTCATTTTTGTACTTTTAATTGTGTAAAGAAGGTGTTTGACTTAGCATTTTAATCAATAACTTAACCATATCCTTAATCCCACTGCTTGACTTGATTCCCTTGGCAATCGATACCAGAATGTTGTATCTATCTTATTGATTTTATTCATAGGTTGTGAAGAGTTGTGATTTTTACTTCATCTTCATCCCTATATCATCAATCCATGCCTGAGAAGTTGGCCAAGAGCCAGATCAATGGTCGTCACTTCAGTGTTAATAGACCTATATATCCTAATGACCTGCTTTTCTATGCATGGATGATGAGCGAAGGATGTTTTCACAACTGTCTACCCCTGTCGATTCTTCGAGGTTGATGGTTTTCCATGCGCCTTTGCAATTGCATACTTCTACAATTGTTTATCTTTTCTTTCCACGATCTTCTTATTATCCTCCGTGTTTTATAATTTTCCTGGAAAATTTAATTCTGCGTTTCTAATGCATTTCCTAGCAAAGTAAATCTCTTCATTTTCAATACTTTTCTGGGGAATTTAAGTCTGCAATATGTATTACATTTCTTGGTGAATTTCCCTATGCATTTGATATATTTTAAAGGAAAATTTACCCTACTTTTAACACATCTAGCCTGTGATTTACCCTCTGCATTATTGATATATTTTGATGGCGATTTTCCTTGCGTTTTTCATATTTCGGCTTGCCTTTTGTTTTTCCTCTGCAATGTTGATTAGGATTGGATAGCAACCTGATGTTATGGTGCGGTTTCCTTTTGACTTTTATGGGCATTGCTACTATGCAATATCTTATTTTACTGTGATCTCTCTTGGCATTGATACACTGCGATATTATGTTACCTAGCGAATTGAACATTGTCATGATTAATTTCGTGTAAGGTCTGGTAGCAATTAATATGGTAACAATTAATATGTTTAATTATTGCAGAAATATAATATGTTAGAAATAAATAAATGTTATACATCATCCATGCATTTGACAACAATATATCCTTCCATTTTTATTATCAACAGACACCTTGCACCATTAAAATACAATGAAATTCATAGCTATTGACAACAAATTTAAGTGACTGTGAATTTATACCTTAAATGGCATGAATGGTGGTATATTTACCACTGCTCATGATATCATGGATTCACATTTATGTAAATTTAGTGAACTGACATACTGGAAACGAATTGAATTAGGTAATAGCAACTTGAAATACATTTTATAGACAATGGTTATTATGTTGCAACCGACTGCATTTTCTTCTGAGATAACACCTCAATTCATTTGAATGTGAAATTACATGCTTTAACTGTGATTTTTATTATACTTATGACTTCAAAATCATATATATTCCTATGTTCATTTTTATATGCCTGCGATTTTGTTGGGAATAATCGATACGGTTGGTAAGTCAGCGTTTTAGCATTGGCAACATTCTCCTACTGCATTCTATCAATGCCATTTGAATGGGCCTTGATTCCTTCACTACTTCATTTTAACTTTAGATCCAACAAAAATTATTATTGACGGCTACTTGGTTGCTGACAAAGATTGTAAATATTTAATTAGTGTTAATACCTTGTTAAATGGTGAATAGTACAGGTTAATTTCGTGAAAGTTAGTTGGTATAATATGTTCACTCCCATAATAAGTATTGTGGAAAAAGGAATATGTCCATGTCAATTTGAATTCTATTAATTTAAATATTAATGTTCATATATATATAATATTAATTTCAATTTGGAATGTTGTGCCTTTAAAGACATTTTCGAATAATGTGTTCAAATTATAAAAATGATGTAAATTGACATTGTAATTGTGTTGGAAAATTACAATAGTTTCATTATATTATTGTGGTCACAAAATTTCCCTGTATGACTATGTTTTGGAATGATGTTGTGTTTGAATGTGAAGGACCTTTACTCCTTTCTTATATCATTAAGATTTTTAGAAAATTTAAAATATTTTTAGTGCACCTCTTGAGAAGATATTTAGGTGCCACATCACTGGTGGAAAGTCGGTTACGTCAATTGGTTGGAAAGTATGTCATTTTGGTAAATGGATATTTTTTTATAAGTATTTTACTACATTACCTAATGTATGGACGTCTAGTTACCAATAATGGATTATCGCATTCTAGGCACTCGATTTTGGAGACCAGTGTCATAAGCATCAAATGCTTGCATCTATTGGAATTAGTGAGTAGAAGGATACTATTAATCCATCCACATTACGGTTTGTTGGCAATGTTGTTAATATCTTGTGAAATTTAATTTGAGTGATGTCATCTCGCATCATGTCAACTTGTTTCTTGGATGTGCGGGTGTTGTACTTTAGCATGTAGGCATTGTCGTGTTTGTGTTGGGAATCGAGTCATTTCTATCTATCTTGATTTCCACTTGTTATCCTAGTTCTTTGATGTGCTAATGCGTTCATTCATTGTTGTCTATTTCATGTTTGGCAGGTGTGGTGCTCTCCATCTAGTTGTGTTGTTTAAGTGCAATCGTTGTTTTCATCCTGTTTAAAAAAAAATTGCATGCTTAGATTTGCTTGTAGTCATAATGAATGGGATCATTACACAAACCAACCTTCTTATGCGATGAACATTCCCTAAGGTTGCAATCTCATGAACAAAAATGGACATTACAACATGAAGAACATAGTAATGTTGCAATCTATCAAACTTAATACCATTGCACAGTGATGGACATAGTAACATTGCATAGTGACGAACATAGTAATGTTACAAACTACTGAAAATAGCAATGTCACAATGTTACGAACAGAAACTGACATCACAATGTGATGAACATAGCCATATCATCATAATGTGGATAGTAACAATAATGTCTCAGTGTCACGAAAATCAACATTTCCTCATGTTGCAATGTGATGTACATATCTCGACATCGCAATGTGAATTTTATTTTCAAACGTCACACTCTGTCGAACATAGTAACAATGAAATATACCAAACATTGTAATGACACAATCTAATGAACATATACCTACTATTTCAATGTGATGGACATAAACAAACATTGCAAGGTGATGAACATAGCCCTTTCATTGCAATGTGACAAACACATCCTCATGTTTCAATGTGATGCACATATGCTAACGTTGAATTGTGGCAAACATTTCCAAACATCACAATGTGATGAAAATAGAAATGTCATCATAATGTGGATAGTAATGTCGCAATGTGATGAACATCAACACAAGTCGCAATGTGTCACACATCGCTCTATCTTCACAATGTGAAAAACATTTCCTCATGTTACAATGTAATACATATATCTTGACGTCGTAATGTGAAAAATGTTTCCAAATGTCGCAATGTGTCGAACATAGTAACGTTGCAATCTACCAAAAATAGCAATGTTGCAATTTGTTGAACATAGTGATGTTGCAATCTACGAAAAATAGCAACATCGCAATGTGTCGAACATAATAACGTTGTAATCTACCAAAAATAGCAATGTCGTAATGTGATGGACATAGCCATGTCATCGTAATGTGACAAACATATCCTCATGTTCCTATGTGATGCAAATATCCTAACGTCACATTGTGATAGTCATTTCAACATGTTATAATGTGTCCTGTATCGCCCTGTCGTCCCAATGTGATGAACATTGCCTCACATTGAATTGTGATGCACATATCTCGAGGTTGCAATGTGTCAAACATTTCCAAATGTCACAATGTGTCGAACATAGTAACATTGAAATCTACCAAACATAGTAACATCGCAATGTGACCAACATAGCCTTGTCCTTGCAATGTGACGAACATAGTCATTTCGTCGCAATGTGACGAACTTACCCCTCTTGTTGCTATGTGACAAACAAATCCTCACATTCCATTGTGACTCACATATGCTGATTTCATATTGTGATAGAGATTTCCAAATGTTGCAATGGGACTAACACAATCCATTGTCACAATGTGATGTACACAACCGAATGTGGAAATGTGAGAAACATAGACCAACATTTCAATGAGACAAACATTTCCCAAAATGACAATGGGACGAAGATAACCCAATGTTGGGCTGTGACAAACCTATTCCAACACCATGTTGTAACAAATAAAAATCCTTCATCATAATTTAATGACTATAACTTTACGATTTCATGTGACAAACAAAAGCTAATGTCACGATGTGACAAACAAAACCTGATGTCACAATGTGATGAACAAAACATGATTAACATTGCAATGCAGTAGTGGCATAGTAAAATATGGTTAAACATAATCAACATGGCCCACCATAATCACATCCACATGGTCAAAAAATTTAGCCACGATCATGGTTAACCATAACAAAACCTGATCAACTAGAGTCAACCATGGTCATGCTCAACCACGGTCAATTGTTGTGAAGGACAACCATAATCAACCATATTCATCGTTTCCTTCCCAAAGTCAACCAAGGTCTACCAAAGTTAACCATGGTCATGGTCAACCATAGTCAACCATGGTCATTGTCAATTAATGTATTAATACTTTAATAATGTATTAATAATTTAACATGTTACATTATAAATTAATGTATGAATGCTTTAATTTTTACACTATATTAATGAAATAATGTATTATTATTGTATTAATATTTTGACAATGTATTACTACTATATTAATGTATTAAGGTAAATTTATGAGTGTATTAATACTTTATTAATGTTTTAATGCATTAATACTTTAGTAATGTATTTATTAATGTATGAAATACATTTTTTGTAGTATTACTCTAATAATGTCTTATTTAATTATTATATCAATACTTTAGCACTCTATTAATTAATATTGTAAATATGTTTTAATTAATTAATACATTACATGATTAATGTATCAATTGATTAATACATTACATTATACATTAATCATCATTAATACTCTAATTTATACCTTACATATATGTAATAATGTATTAATACTTTCAAAATGTATCAATGTATTCAATTAATAGATTATAGTATACATTAATTTAATAATGTCATAAATAGTCATGACTATAAGAAACCACAGTCTTGGTTAACCATAGTGAACCATAACCATTTTTAATCAATGTATTAATATTTTAATATGCATTAATGTATTACTTTAATGGAATATTCTATATAATGTATTAATACATTAAAACATCAATATTAATACTATTAATTTAATAATTTATTAAAATTTAATTTTTACATTATAGTGATGTATTAATATTTTAATAATGTATTACTAATGTTATTTAGGACAATGTATTGTTATTTTATTAATGTATTGGTTTTTAAATGTATAAATTAATTAATACGTTACATTATTAATATATCAATTAATTAATACCTTGTACATTATATATTAATGTTAATTAATACTTTATTTTATACATTACGTTATTAATACTTTGTTATGTATTACTACTTTATTAATGTATTATTCTAATGGTATATTTTGGAAAAAAAGATTAGCCTTTGGCTAGAAAGTAATAGTAAAAGATCTAAAGGCCAGGCCGGGTTTAGGAGATATCATTCAAATGTGGACCATCTTGTTACCTTTAGGATCATTGCAGAGGACTTCCACAATACTAAAACCAATCTTTTTTGTTGTTTTGTTGACTTTAGAAAATCTTTTGACATGATTCCTAGGAAAAAAAATTGGAATAGGTTGGAAGAGATAAAAGTGCCTCTTGAGTTGAGGGGTGCTACAATAAGGATGTATGAGAGTGTTATTTATAAGTTTAAAAACACCGAGGGTTGGTCAAAAGAGATCAATTGCAATATCAGATTCAAACAAGGTTGTCCCTTGTCCCCTACCCTTTTTGGCATATACATTGACAAGTTAGAAGAATGCTTAGAAAAAGCGAATTGTGTCAGACCTACTCTTACTGGTATAGTCATCAATATTCTTCTTTCTGCTGATGATATCATTCTTATGGAAAGGAGTCCCCATGATCTCTAAAACCAGCTAAGAAAACTCAAGGATTTTTTCTCCAATATGGGATGACTGTTAATACTGATAAGACTAAGGTCACGATTATTAAATCCAATAAGATCTCTTATGATACATTTGTAATGACAACAACAACTTTGAGGAAGTAACTTCATAGAAATATATTGGAATTGATATTCACCACAAGTTCAATTGGAATTATAGCATTGAGAAAAAGATTATTGGGGGATGGAAATCTTATTATGGGCTTGAAAACAATTGTAAATCAACCTATCTTTGGAGTTGGGATAAGAAGAAACTCCTCTTTGAGACTCTTGTTACACCTATTATTATTTATGGATGTGAAGTCTTGGCTTGTAGTAACCCTAGTGAATCCTGGAGAAAGATAGAGAAAATACAAAAGAATTTTATAACCTATAATCTCAAAATTGAAGGAAATACGCCCTATCCCATCCTCCTCTTAGAAATTGTTGAAATATTGTAACTACAAAGAGTATTATATTTATTATTGATGTATTATTGATTAGATTAATCCCCTTTTGTGGATTGATCATGTCGGGTATTATAAATGACCAAATCCCCTTTTGTGGATTGTTCAAACCCTAATTGTAATAGGCTAAATGAGAAGTCAACCCCATAATATATTAAAGTGGTTATAACCACCTAGAATAAGAAATCGACCCTGCTAGTGAAAATACACCTTTGTCCACACATGCCAGATTGTATAAATAAAGAGGCTAACGTGTCATTTGGATATACACTCACTTGGAAGAAACTCAAGAAAGGGACCAGTAAATACATAGGAAATATTCCTCTAATATGTTTCAACTATGGAAAAATTGGACACTTTGCCAATAAATGTCCCTATCACAAGAAAGAGGAAAGTGACAATGAAAGAACCTTCAAATATTAGAAGAAAATAAAAACCAAATATAAAAGGAAGTTCTACACGAAGAAGAAAAATTTATTTACCCAAGAAGATAGTAGTTCATCTAAAGAAAGTGAATAAGAGGAGCCAGAGCTTCACTTTATGGGAATGAAAAATCAATATGATAATCATTCAAAATATGAAGAATAAGTGAAGCTCGAGGAAGAATTCATCTGTGCAATTGAAGAACTAAGAAAATCTAAAAAGAAAAACAAGTTACTAAGGGAACAACTTCTAGAGATGGAAGAAGCTACTAAATCAAGAGAAAAGAAGGCTTACAAAACCATTAGTGAGTCATAACAATTGATTATTAAGTTAAAAAATCAACTCCAAGAAACCAAAAGAAAACAACAAATCTTGAATAAAGAACTCAATGAAAAACAAAAAATATGTAAGATATTGGAGGATGAAATAGTTCAACTAAAAGGGGAAGTAGAAAAATAATATATTCAATCTAATTTTGAAAATAGATCAAAAATATTGAACAAAATTCTTAGCAGTCAGAGATCATCAAATGATAAGACAAGACTACAATATAATCCCTCTATAGAACAGGAGAATGACAAAATCAACTATGCATATGTTTTTAAGAACTCCATAAGAAGAAAAGAAAATAAAACAAGAACAATACCATTGAAAACTATCCAAAATAAATAGAAATATGCACTTCCTACTAAAGAAAAATATGATGAGAAAAATAGAATCATCATAAGGAAACCCTCTAATAGAAATCGATATATCTTCCTTGGTTGTTTCTATTCCTGCAAGAAATTTGGACATAAAGCAATACATTGTAAAGATTATAGAAAGTACAATCCAAGAAATGTTCAAAGATATGAAAATAATAAGGATAATGCAGAAAGAAAAAATTATAACTCCTTATCTTCATTACAAGACAACAATGTTCAATGTTACAAATGAAACAATGATGGTCAAGAATCTAGTGAATGTATATTTTCAAAATATTACAAAAGGATAAATATTCCCAATAATAAAAAAGTATGGAAGAAAAAATAAATAAATAAAGAAGAGTGCAATGTAGCCCTATATGTGAGAAAGCAAGGATTTCAGTGGTATATAGATAGTGGATGTTCCAAACACATGAATGGATATCAAAGAAAATTTCTCAAGTTGAAAAATAAAGGAATAGGAAAAGTAACCTTTGGAGATAATATGTCAGCCAAAATACTAGGAAAAGGCATTGTTAGTTTAGGGAATAACAAGACAAAAGTAGAAGATGTACTTATGGTAGAAAATATCAAGCCTGATATCCTAACTGTAAGTCAGACATGTGATCAGAGTCACATACTTACCTTTTATTCTTAGAAATGTGTGATCAGAGGAAAATATACTATAAATCTAGTAGTAGTTGCACCAAGAACATCTAGCAATGTCTACACCCTTGATATAGATGAAGGAGAAAAATTTTGTTTAAGTCACAAATATGGAAGCTAGATATGAAATAAGAGGTTGGGACATTTAAGCATTGACAACTTAATAAAATTCAAGAAGAAGGAGTGATGCAAGACACCTATGGGCCTACATGACCTCTTGGTCTAGGATCTAACTACATAGAAGCCGGAGTGGCTCTCGGGATCCCACCAACCCTTACTCTTACCTTACCCATAGGATTCTCTTAACATGGGCACATAATTCAAATTCATGAGGGTTCCATTGGTCCAGGAAACTTGTGCATGTTACCACAACTTGTGACTGAGTGTTTGGCAAAAGGGATATTCGACGCTCTGGGACTCTAGGCTTCGGAAATTTATCCCTCCAACCTTAAACAACAACTTTTATCGAATAAATAAACCTACAAACTCTCGAAGATTCCAAGAATGAATGGTCTATGTTCCTTTCCTAGATCAACACTCCAGATTTTTTCTAGGCTCTCAGGCTCAAGAATATTTCCCTAATCATGATAATCCACTCAAATGCATCAGAGTTTCTATTGGCCAAATCCGATCATAAATTAACTTTAACCGACAAATGTAGGTTATACCCTATCATTTCACTATGCTCCAACGTCAAATGAGGATATAATTGAACAACAGACAAAATTCCATCTCCTTTAAAGATCTACAACTAACACTGACTTTGGGATTCTGGGCTTCAGAGGTTTTTCATGCTCCAACAACAATCACCTAAAAACACCCAAATGGTCGAACTCTGAGTAACTCAATATCGACGTTTCTCTTTCACCTGCCAACTGATGGATGGGATTAACTCCCAACTTCAGATATTAGGGAGATTCTTCACTCTACACAACACCGACCAAATTCCCCTGGAGTGTCAAATCATCGAACCATGTGGAGATCCAAGAGCTCGCATTCACCCAATGATATACGGTGGATATTCACTATGGCACTTCGGAGCTTCAAGGCTCTGGGCCCCACTTGCAACAAATCGCTTAAACTTGTTGGGGCAGCGAAGTCCGAAGGACTTAGGGATTAAAGACCTCGCTTCTTCTCTTGATTGAATGACTTTGATGGATTCTGACTCCTCTTGAACAGATCTCACTCATTCGACCCTAAACAAAGGGATTTCTCCTCTAGTTTTGTTCCTCCTTGGATACTTACCCTCACTCTTTATCTTGAGATTTTCCACATGAATGAATCGAAATATGGTGCATATTTTATGCTTCTCTCCCGAGCTTGGGACTTCAAAAATTCACCTGTGCACTCCTTGCGCTAACTCTCCTAAGGTTTGTCAACACTTGAAAAAATGTTGTCCCTATGCACTCCTTTCACTGGTCTCCCCTTTGAGATTTTACACTCCTCTTAGTGTAGGTGCATTACTTGCACTTGATTTATGCAAACATGCACTATCTCTCCTGAGCTTATGAAGTTGTAGATGTTTCAACCTCCATGTTGGGTATGTGTTATATTCTTTACATGTGTGTGTGTGGGTGCGTTAGATGTGACAAATGCATTCGATGCGTGCCATGTGCGCCGGGAACTTTCCTACGGGGGTCCCAAGGGGGGGTAGGTATACCCCCTGTGATTATGTGCATCATTCGAGGCAGCGGCCCAAAAAAAAATTTTGGACGATTTTTGTAATTTTTAGTGGTTTTGTAAATTAATCCTAGATTAATGGATTAGGGTTTTGGTATATACAGAATACCTAAAAACATTGTATATATTGTATGGTGAATGGTGAAATTCGAGATAATGAATATAAGAAACATTGTCTTGATTGAGGGTTTCTCGTATAAAATCTCTGTGTACTCTGTGTATGAGCCATTGATTAATTTTTGTCTTGGTTAAGAATCTATATGAATTGATTTACTTTGTAGGTTTAAAACTTACATGTGGTATCATAGCTCATTTTTTGCTTCAGAGGGATGCCTTTGTTGTTGAGGTTTTGGCTCAGTCTTGATAGATCAAGTTTATCTTGGGTCTATGATAAACCTGGGTTTAGTGGGAGAATTTGTAGTGGAGATTCAAGTATAGAAAGAGGAATGGTGAGCTCATCTAGAATCGAGATAGAGAATTTCAATGATAAAAACTTTGAGCTATGGAATCTCAATATGGAGGACCTTCTTGTAGACAAAAAACAATGGATCATTGTGGATCCTGGTACACAACCTACTGGTACATCATCTACTAGCACACAGGCTATTGGTACACAACAAAAACTACTAGTAGACTAGCTAATGGTATGTCGAATGAAGATTGGGAGAAGTTGGACAGAAAAGCAAGGAGTACTATTCGACTATGCCTGGCAAATTTGGTGTTGTTGAATGTCTCAAGAGAATCTACAACCAAGGAACTATGGGATAAGTTGGGGAATTTGTATCAATCAAAGTCCTTGGTAAACAAATTATTTCTTCAAAATAAGCTGTATGATCTTAGGATGGAAGATGGAGATTCTGTGACAGAACATCTAAATTCCTTTAATACTCTCTTAAGTCAACTTGGCTCTATTAATATCATGATTGTGGAAGAAAATAAGTGTATTACTTTGTTATGTTATTTTCCAGACTCTTGGGATAATCTGCTTGTAGCAATAGGTAGTACCACTCAATCTACATTGAAGTATGAGGATGTAGTTGCATCCTTGTTATATGAAGAGATGAGGCGAAAAAGCATGGATGGTCACAACACAGATGCTTTATTTGTAAGAGGGCGTACCCAAGATAGGAACCCTGGTAAGCCTTCGAGGTGGAGATCTAAATCTATAGGTATATCTAAGTCTCCAAGAAAATCTTTGAGGAAATGATGGAAGTGTGGTAAAAGAGGGCATTATAAGAATGATTTCAAGTCTAAGAAGGTTGAAAAATGAAAGGGATCTGATAGTACCTCTTCCACAGAGGAGAAAACCTTCACTGAATAAGGAGGTGATGTTTACCTAGCATCTACAAGTACACATGTAGACCGTGATGTATGGTTCATTGACTCAGGTGCATCATGCCATATGAGTCCTCATAGGGAGTGGTTCTTTGAATATGAAAAATATGATGGTGGTGATGTATTCCTAGGAGATGAATCGACAACAAAAATATTGGGACGTGGAAGGGTTAAGTTGCTTTTAAATGATGGAAGGATTAGAACTCTCCTTGGGGTTCTGCACATTCCAAAACTAGTCAGGAGCCTAATATCTATAAGCAAGTTGGGTGATGCAGGAGTGAAAACTGTATTTCAAAAGAACACTTGCAAGATGGTACGAGGAGAAATGGTGTTGATGAGGGGAGTTCATTTTGGAACTCTGTACAAGTTGTTGGGAATAACTTATACGAATGGGTGTAACAGTTCTATTTTCCCTTAGAAGAGAAATGAAGGAGACAAGACAAATACTGTCCCAAAAAATAAGACCATGCTGTGGCATCAAAGACTGGGGCATATTGGAGAAAAGGGCCTTCAAACACTACATAGTAAAGGTATGGTTGAAGTTATGTCTAATTTCACTATGGATTTTTATTTCTGTGAACATTGCATATATGGTGAACAGAATCGAGTAAGATTCCCATCTGGTGCTACAAGAGCAAAGGGGATCTTAGAGTTGATACACAGTGATGTGTTTGGACCTGCTCATGTTCCATCCCTAGGTAAATCTATGTATTATGTTTCATTCATAGATGATTTTTCAAGGAACACATGGATTTATTTTCTTAGAAAGAAATATGAGGCATTTGATAAATTTAAAGAGTTTAAGGCTCTGGTAGAAAATCAGACAAAGAAGAAAATAAAGGTATTGAGAATAGATAAGGGTGGAGATTTATGTAGAAATGAATTCAAAGAATTCTGTAAGAAGTGTGGTATAGCAAGGAAAAATACTACTTCATACACTCCTCAGTAGAATGGAGTTGCAAAAAGGATGAACAAGACATTGATGGAAAAAGCAAGGAGCATGCTCAGAGGTGCCAGGTTAGGACAAGAATTTTGGACAGAGGCAGTGGGTACAACATGTTACCTGGTGTTGACGGGCAAAATTGACCATCCGTCAACTGGGAGAGTGGAACCGGTCCGGGGTTGTCTAAATAACCGAAGTCATTTGGAATGGACCACCCTGACGAGTTTAACGGCTCCGTTGGCCGCTCTAAGGTCTTTTAAGAAAACCAAAGAGAAAACTAATCTAAACTAACTAATCTAACTAAAACAAATAAAACAAACTAAAACTAAATAAAACTAATAAAACAAACTAACTAAAAATAAAAGAAACTAACACACTAATCTAACTACTAAATAAAACTAAAACTAAATATAAATATTCTAACTATTATATACAATCTACTAATTACTATTATAATAACTCAAATCAACTATCTAATTATCAGCTGTAATATTACTTATTCACAAATGTACACTATAAACAGACAACAGATTTAATTAAAACTTGCAAAACTCATGTGTTTTCTTCCCTAAGACAGCCAAGGATCTCTTTTTGATTTTCTATATTTTATGAATAAGAAGTGAAACAACTAAAATTAAACGATTTAATATATTTACTGAAATTAAACAATCTAATATAAATCTAATTAAGCTTATATCTGAATTAATCTACTTAATGAAATCAGTAAACAACAAACTAGTTGACCTGGGAACGCTCCAAGTCTGCCCTGCGTGTGATGGCTTCAAAGCTGGTCGGAGGAGGGAAACTTGCACCGGTTAGTCTGTAAGCTTCTCATAAACGATTGGTCGCGCTGCTCCTTAAAGTGTTTTACAGGACAAACAAGACAAAATCATAACAATCTTATGATTATAAATTCCTGCAATAAGGGAAACCTGTTATGGAAAAACTCATATATAACAATTCAATTTATGAAGAAGATAAACCTGTCATTCACAAACTGAATTAACAATTGTTATTCCTTTTATCTATTTGGAAGAGACAAGATATGGATAACAATGATTAAAATTTTATCATTTGCACATGATTTAGATAGCTAAAGTAGTCATAAACCATAAACAAATTGATATACACAACATGAAACACAATGTTGATATATTGAGAAGCTAAAGCTATGACAAAACACCAAATTCTGCTTCAGTTTGTATTATAACTCCATATCCTTGTTCTCCCATGAATGAGGATGTCGATTATTACAAAAATCATAAGTATATATAGGTCTCTTCACAAGGTAAAACTTCCTTGTGGATAATATCAAATTGTTTTACATAATCTGGGAGATATCCCAAAATCACCTAAACTAAGAAAATGAAATGCAAGTGAAATCTTTGAAACATCCCCTAGTTGTTCAACAACTCAATTGCAAATTCGAATTTACCTGCAATAGAACACAAGTATCAAATTAGAAAGATATTTCAGTAACAAAACACTAAAAAATTGATCCTACAGACTTAGCTACAGAATTATCTGATTATGTAGCTAGTCTAAAATAGCACACAGAACCAGATAGAAATCAAACGAAATCTTTTTAAAACAATCCAATTTAATTTTATTTTAATAAACATAAAATCGAATTACTAATGGTTCAAACAAATTTATCATTCAAGTTAAACAAAATCGAAAAGGATGCAATCAAAACAGGATAAGAATGCTTTGTTCTTTAGTTGCCATAAAATCGGGTCAAAAGGTAACCAAACTGTTTCATATCCAACGAAATTAAGCAGTGAATCATATCGTATAAGATGCGATGTAATCAATACAATCATAATCGATACGATCATGATCGAACACAATCATAATTGATTTGTTACGGCTGTAACACTGTGCATACGATTATAGTCAAAACGAAACATGCATAACAACATCCACCAGACTTGCCATAGACTTCGTTTGTTGAGCATTAAACAGTTAACGGACATGACCAAAAATAGTAATCGTAACCATCAATAGCAATTGTAATCATAATTGGGTAACAATCAAATCGTGATTAAGTCAAATATAGAAACAAGTCGTAATCCTGGGCATAATCAATTTCATTCCCAAATCAAATTTAAACAATATATGAATCAAACTGATCATACGGTCAAACGATGCGAATCGATTGGTTGTGTCTATTTATTCACAATTTGTTTATGCAATAACAGAATGGTATTTGAACTGGTCAAAAAGACATGGAATATAAAATCACAACAGTTAACCATAATTGCCAACCATATCGTATATAACCAATTCGAAATGAGATATTAACTGTGTTCAAAATTGGAATACCAGAAACGACCTGTGTTTAGAAAAAATATTAACAACTTCAATAATCGACAGAGTATTCAGTTGAATCTAAATTAAAACAATCAAATCTATCCCACGATCAATTGAATCAAAGCCAAATCCAATCGAATCTTAAAACAATAACAAAATTCGATTTATCAAAAACAAAATTATATATGATAATGCATGCTTATGTGACAAAGTAAATCTACGGTGTAAACAGAGTTGTGGGTTTATCATATAAACAGGTGATAATCATACCAGTGAGGTTACTTGAGCTATGCCAAATTTGAATTGACGACCGCTGTAGCCGAATCCACGTTCTTAAACAAAATCGAACCTGTTGTTCGTTGTTTCTTATCAGTGGGTGGCATCTTTGCCTTTTGACTGGTGAGTCTTGCAACTTGATCCTCTAGAGCATGAATTCTAGACTGCAACATTGGCACGTCAAGGTAATACCTTTCTAACCATGAGCCACACTGATCACATGGTGGAGCAGCTGGTTCGGATAGAACGGGAGGGGGTTTCGACGAGTCACTAGGGGTTTCACAAGGCATTTTGATGCCTGGAAAATTAGGGTCACTTTGCAAGCAAGGTGGAAGGTTCTTCATGAAATCGTATGAGGGTTTATCACACAGACCTTCTGAGTAGGGATACTCACTTGCCAGGTAACGTTCAACCTTTGAGTCAGAATCTTCACTTACCATAATAGGGTCGGGGTTGACAGGAACTTTCGGTTTGTTTCTTGCCATGCGAGAGATTAAACGGGCATTCTTCTTGCCTTTGGAATTCGTAATAGGTTTGGCCTTAGGCCTTTTATCCACGGGTTTAACATTTTCCATATCCTGGGTAACAGAATTGGGTAAGTCAATAGGCGAGTTGGGTAGGGGTTTAGGTAACAGAGAACTGTAAGGAACAGGGGGTATTGACTTGCTCTCGCTCACCACAGGTTTGTCAACCTGTGGTGAGAATGAGTCCTCAAAATTATCGCGCATAAGAAAATTATTCCAACAGTCACGGTGTAACCCCAAATGACAAACCACAAGCATTTTAATTAACCCAAAATGAAATAGACTGCTATCGGCCTGGTTCCTCTTATATCTTTTAGACATCTTAAACAGACTCCTATGCAGGTAGTAAGGCATATTAATCTCATAGCCCATGAAAACCATCAGTAGCCGAAGGTGATACAAGAACACAAAACCATACCTGCCCTCGCAGGTGATGAATTTTTTGGTTATCATCAGCAAGTCGTGCCAGCGTTGCTTAAGCATATTTGCGGGAAAACCTTTGTCACAGGAGCTCATTCTTCGTGACTGGAAGAGAAATGTTTATGGGACATCTTCCACTTTGCAATTTTTTGACCATCTTTGTCCGACAGCAGGCAGACCGGTAGCTAAACTGAGAAATTGCTCATCAATTTCTAATTGCACATCCCCAACCTTGGCTCGGCAGCCATCAAAGGTTAATGCAAATTGTCGAGCCATGCTAGGGTTATAGCCATCAAAATTGTGCATGAACGGGAGCCATCTGAATTCCTCAAGGTCACTGTAAGCACCGTCGAACATCAAAAATGACTGGGTACCATTGGGTTCAGCCCTTACGACCAGAGCCATGGTGTGGGCGCATGGTAGGGTTCGGATAAACACACAGGAGCAAAATTGATTAGGCTAACAGGTGAGAACGATGAAAGGGAAGGCAAATCAATATGCGCGTGCTAAGGTGGTGGGTTAGTTCACCGCCATGCAAAAAATTAATGGTAGAGTACAACACTGTGTTGAAAAGTCAACAAGAAACATGTGTCTAATTTAGTTTTCCCTTAATTAAATTAGACAATAAATATTAATCTATTATCTCATTCATAACTGAGTGATTTGGAATTGTAACAGAATTGTAAGTGTAGTTAAGTGAGTAAATCTTAGTTGTATTAGTGCGAGTTCAGTGAATTAACTATTCATTAATTCACAATCAGTTAAACTCACATGCAACTGAAGACTTGCCACGGTTAACTACATGCATGTCATTCCAATGGACACCAGTTGAGATAACAGGTGAAAGGGACAGTTGGATATCAGTTGTGATTTGTTCACACATGCATTGGATATGCTTATGAGCATGTGAAAACGATTCATTCGATTCAGTGTGTGAATTCAGATTGCAGAGTTTGTGCAGAGGAGGCGTGTGAGACGATTGTATAGTACTGAGAGCTCTTGGATTAGAGTTTTGTACTAGATTGTTTCATGATTCATGATATACATAATATATGATAGTGGGGTTTTTAGATTTATGCTTTCCTGGTAAAACTTATTGTGTTATGTGTTATTAATGTTTCACTTTGTGCATTGTGGTTGTGTCATGATCGTGGTTGTTTAAATTGCTTCCGCAATAATAGTAGAAGCGATTCTGTATTTAACAAGTTGCGGAAATTGTTAGATCAGGAGAATCGCAGAAATACATTAATTTGTATCGAATTTTCTACATGGTATCAGAGCCATGGAGGCCACGGAGTCACGGAAGTGAGGTGCGAACATAATTGCATTCTCGTAGGTCCCGTCTCTAGCAGGGTCCGAACACACAGTACTGAAAAATTCCGGTGTTTTCAAGAACAGAAATTCTCGCACCCTAGACAAAGGCAGGATGCGAACATTTCAGAAAAGTTCGCAGGCTACAGTGGAGCAGGGTGAGGGAAAAACAAGAAACGTTCGCAGGCTACAGTGGAGCAGGGTGCGAACCTCTCAGGCTACACACAGGCAGGGTGCGAACAAAACAGGGAATTCCCTC
>ML781569.1:144303-215766 GCA_009831015.1 Picea engelmannii
TGTGTCTAATTTAGTTTTCCCTTAATTAAATTAGACAATAAATATTAATCTATTATCTCATTCATAACTGAGTGATTTGGAATTGTAACAGAATTGTAAGTGTAGTTAAGTGATTTAAGCTTAGTTGTATTAGTGCGAGTTCAATGAATTAACTATTCATTAATTCACAATTAGTTAAACTCGCATGCAACTGAAGACTTGCCACGATTAACTACATGCATGTGATTCCAATGGACACCAGTTGAGATAACAGGTGAAAGGGACAGTTGGCTATCAGTTGTGATTTGTTCACACATGCATTGGATATGCTTATGAGCATGTGAAAACGATTCATTCGATTCAGTGTGTGAATTTAGATTGCAGAGTTTGTGCAGAGGAGGCGTGTGAGACGATTGTATGGTACTGAGAGCTCTTGGATTAGAGTTTTGTACTAGATTGTTTCATGATTCATGATATACATAATATATGATAGTGGGGTTTTTAGCTTTACGCTTTCCCGGTAAAACTTATTGTGTTATGTGTTATTAATGTTTCACTTTGTGCATTGTGGTTGTGTCATGATCGTGGTTGTTTAAATTGCTTCCGCAATAATTATAGAAGCGATTCTGTATTTAACAAGTTGCGGAAATTGTTAGATCAAGAGAATCGCAGGAATACATTAATTTGTATCGAATTTTCTACACGTTGTTCCATCAATCATGAACCAAAATATTCGGCCATCCCAAGATTTAAACGGTGAATGATAATATACCAATGTCCCAATCTATGGTTTGAAACCATGAATGTTCAACGTTAAATCAAACCAATAAATTAAACATACGCCAAGTAATAATTCAAACCATAAAATCAAAACCCAAAAGTTTAATCATAGCGCCATTGCATAAATTCAAACTATTGTCATTCAATATAAAATCAAACTCATATGTTACCCATACGCTTGTTGCATAATGTGTAATCAAAACTTATAAAACATTGTGACAAGAGATTTCATAAAATCGATAATCCAAGAGCTTATAATAGTAAGGGTCACATCATATAAAAAGCAAAAATCAACCATGACCCTTATATAACCAAGTATAATTCATAAATTAATATGCTCAATGCCTTATCAATTAAATAAAGTCAAGTTGCGCAATCGAAGCAAGAATGTCATAGTTTGAAAAATCTTTCCAGCCACATAGTAATAAACCAAAGGTAAGTGCCTTTCAGAATATCAATAAAAGGCTATGACAGTCCAAATAATGATGGAGGAGTTTTCACGCTTTCAGTCATGAAAAAATAAATCGAAACCAATTTGCAAATGTCGCATGAAATGAAAATGTATTCTGTTGGCAAAATGCGATAGAAATTTGAAGTTCAAGATACATAGGTGTAGGCAGCTTTTAGGGCAATTGAAAAAACATTATATTGGCTGCCAACACCTGGTCAATCGATCACCTTCATCAACGTTGGATGATAAAACTCCACACGAGGTATGATCTAGAAAGAAACCCTCTCTTCAACATCTTAGAGTGTTTGGTTGTATGCTTATGTACATGTTCCAAAGGAAAATAGGAGTAAGCTGGATAATAAAGTTGAAAACTGTATCTTTATTGGTTATAAATATGGTGTGAAAGGTTATAAGATTTGGAACCCAGAAACCAAGAAAATTGTTTACAGTCGAGATGTTGTTTTTAGAGAGGTAGAAGATGTGTCCAAACAGGAATTCCCACCAACGCAAGATGAACCTGAGAAAATAGAACTTGAGTTGGATGATGCAAAATATGAATCATTTGAAGAAGAGGAATCAGAAGAAGAATAAGAAGAACCTCATACCCCAGTATTGAGGAGATCAATGAGAGATAGAAGGAAACTAGAAAGGTATAGTCCATCTAATTTTTGTTCCAATTTTTATTTATCTATTACTAATGATGATCCAAGAACTGTCAAGGAAGCAGTGAATTCAGAGGATAGTAAACTCTGGAAGAAGGCCATGGTTGAAGAAATGTATGCCTTGGATAAGAATGAGGCATGGGATATAGTTGAGCTGCCAGCTGGAATAAAATTGGTTGGTAGAAAATGGTTGTTTAAGAAGAATTTTAATGCACAAGGTAAAGTGGAGAAATAAAAAGCTCGGTTAGTAGCAAAAGGTTATTCCTGGGTAGAGGGAATTTACTTTGGTGAGATTTTTTCTCTTGTTGATAAGTTAACTTCTATTAGATTTCTTTTATCTATTGTTGTTGCTTTTGATCTTGAAGTGGAACAGATGAATGTGAAGACAACATTCCTACATGGGAATCTGGAAGAAGAAATGTACATGAAGAAACCAGAAGGATTTGTAGTGAAGGGAAAGAAAGAGCTGGTCTGTAAGTAAAGAAGTCACTATATGGTCTGAAGCAATCACCTAGGATGTGTTACCAAAAGTTTGACGCATACATCCTTAGATTGGGATTTGTAAGAAGCAGGGATGCTCAATGTGTATATTCCAATCATGTTGGTAATAAATTCATTTATGTAGTGTTGTATGTTGATGACATGTTGTTGGTAGGAAATAACATGGATGTTATCAAGGAGGTCAAATCACAGCTATCCTCCAAATTTGACATGAAGAATCTTAGTGCTACTAACTTCATTCTGGGAATGGAGATTAAAAGAGATCGTGCAAATAGGAAACTCTGGTTGAATCAAAGAAAATAAGTTGAAATGATATTGTAGAGGTTTAATATGCATGGAAGTAAACTGGTCAAGGTTCCTATTCCTATAGGTGTAAATTTATCTACAGATCAGTGTCCCAAGACATAGGAAGAAGAAGAGGACATGTCCTATGTTCCATATGCTAGTGCAATTTGTAGTTTGATGTATGCAATGGTTTGTACTAGACTAGACATTACACATGTAGTGGGAGTTTTTAACAAGTATATGTCAAAACCAGGGAAGGATCATTGGACAACAGTAAAGAGGGTCTTCAGGTATCTTCGTGGCACCACCAGTTATGGATTGTGCTAACAAGGAACACTAGGATTGGACAGAGTGGTGGACATACATGGCTTTGTTGATGGAGAATGGGATTGAGATTTGGATCGCAGAATATCTACAAGTGGGTATGTGTTTAACCTTTTTGGAGGAGAAATCAGTTGGATGAGCAAAAGGCAGGCTATAGTGGCACTCTCAACTACATAAGATGAATACATGGCAACCACTCATGCAAGCAAGGAAGCAGTATGGTTACAAAGATTGTGTTGAGGTATTGGGTTGGTACAACAAGCAGTGAGATTAGATTTTGACAGTCAAATTGCAATATTCCTGGAAAAGAACCCAACTTATCATTCGAAGACAAAGAATATTGATGTTCAGTATCACTTTGTGAGAGACATGGTTGAGGAAAAGAAGGTGTTGATGGGAAAGGTTGACACTTTGAAGAATGTTGTAGATTCATTGACAAAGTTTATGAGCATAGAAAAGTTCTCCTAGTGTAGAGTAAAAATGGGCATTGTTTCCCTGGATTGTTGACTATGTAATCCCTTGGACCCCTGGATGCAAAGAAAACAACAAGTGGGAGAATGTTGGGTATGTGTTATATTCTTTGCATGTGTGTGTGTGGATGCGTCATATATGACAACTGCGTCTGATGATCCATCACACTAGTGCTCTGTGTGTGCTGTGTGTGTCAGGCTCTTTCTTAGGGGGGGTAGGTATGTCCCCCCCGGTTACTTGCAGTGTTCGGCAATGGGCAATAGCCCGTGGCCGACAGGGTTCGAGGCAACACCCCTAAATGTTTTTTTGGGCGGTTTTATTTGTTTTTAGCGATTTTGTAAATTAATCCCAGATTAAGGTATTAGGGTTTGGGTATATACGAAATACCTAAAAACATTGTATATATTGTATGGTGAATGGTAAAATTCGAGATAATGAATATAAGAAAGGATTTCCCGATTGAGGGTTTCCGGTATAAAATCTATGTGTACTCTGTGTATGAGCCATTCATTAATTTTTGTCTTGCTTAAGAATCTATATGTATTTCTTTACTTCGCAGGTTTAAAACTTACACTCTACACTCCTTGTCTTGACACTATGCACTCCTTTCACCGTGATTCTCATAAGAGAAAAAATTGAAACTTATAAAAGTATTAATAATGCATTAAAAAAATTATTTAGATACACATTCAAACACAAAGATAACAACAAAACATATACTCAGTTTCAAAGAGATAAACAAGTTCACAGTCTCATAATTTTGATATCAATTCTCCTCTATTATAGTTCTTCAAGAAACAATCAAAAAAAGTTTCAACAACCTTCAATAGCCTCTTCTGGGAATATATTACATTGATTTATAGACAAAGGGGATTCTCGATCCTTCCCTCCAGACTACTCTAGTTCTCGTATATCACAATTAAAATCTTCCTACCATTAAGTGGATTACAGTAAATGAACAATTTCAATTTAGACATGAATTGATGCTCAAAATTTATAGAATACTACATAAATTAAAGGTAATTACAACACCCTGGAGCATATACAATGGCTCTAGCTTGAGGATATCATGGGATATTTAATTATAAAAGATTCAAAATTTAATTGACACGCCCTCCTTAGGATCCAAACCAGTCTAAAGTGTGTTGTATCAGATACTGAGTCATCTTTTGCCAAAATTATTAAGCCTTCAGATTCTATTTGTAAACATTCTCAAATAGGGAAGAAAACAAGAGTTAGTTTCAAAACAAAAGAGGATTCCACAACAAAACCATTATAACTTATTCACACATATCCATGTAGACCTACTAAAAATAAAATTATTTATAGTGAACATTATTTTATGTTGATCATTGATGATTATGCAAGAGTGACCTAGGAATACTTTCTAAAAGAAAAATTAGAATCCTTTGAGAAGTTTAAAACATACAAAGTCCTTGTAGAGAATTAAATAGATCTCAAAATTAATTTTTTGTGACCAGACAATGGAGGCGAATTCACCTCTAAATATTCCATTCAATTATGTGAAAATCATAGTATCAAAAGACAATCTTCAGCTCTCGAGACTCTTCAACAGAATGGAGTGGTGGAAAGGAAAAACTGAATAGTTCAAAAAGCTGGAAGAACCATGTTAAATGAATCCAGTATTCCAAACAAATTATGGAGAGATGCAATTTACACAATAGTCCACATACTTAATCGAGCTCATTTGAGACCCAACCATGAAAAAACTCGTTATGAAATATAGTTTGGCATAATAACATTTGTTAAATACTTTAGAATTTTTGGAAGTAAATGTTACATTAAAAATGATGAAGATAATTTAGGAAAGTTTGATCCAAGATCTCATGAAGGCATATTTTTAGGTTATTCACCTAATAAGAAAGCATACATATGTTATAATCTTATACTACTTAATATAGTGGAAAGTGCCAATGTAAAGATAGATGATCTAAAACTAAATAAGAACATATCCCAAGACATATAAAAAATTGATAAATAATATCAGCAAGAAGATGTTGATGTAGAATCTCAACAACAAGATGATGATAATGAAACCTAGGAAGATGAACTATATACTAATGAAGAAGAAAATGAAGAAACACCCTTGCCAAAAGCTCCTTTGAAAAGAGTTCAAAATAATCATCCTAAGAGTCAAATCATTGGAGATAAAAATATAGGAGTAGAAACAAGAAGGAAACTCACATTTGACTCGGAACATACATTGTTGTCAATGATAGAACCTAAATCATTTAAAGAATACAACAAATGTAAAAAATGGACAAAGAAAATGAAACAACAACTTGACTAGATAGAGAGGAACCAGACTTGGGAATTAGTTCCAAGACCTAAGGAAATGAATGTGGTAGGAACTAAGTGGATCTTCAAGAACAAACTAAATGAAAATGGGTAGATTATAAAGAACAAATCCGTATTAGTTTGCAAAGGATATGTTGAAGTAGAAGGCATTGATTTTGAAGAAACTTTTTATCATGTAGAAAGACTAGAAGTCATCAGAATGTTCTTGGCATTTGCATGCTTCAATAATTTCAAGATTTATCAGATGGATGTCAATTCATAATTTCTAAATGGAACTCTAGAAGAAGAATTCTATGTTGAAAAACCATAAGGATTCATGCTAACAAAAAATGAAGACTATGTGTGCAAGATAAATAAAGCTTTATATGGTCTTAAGGAAGCCCCAAGAGCATGGTTTTGAAGGTTAGATAATGTAACATACCCAGACACCCAAAGGCCAAGCTACACTACTTAAAAAAACTTATACATGTTGCAACACACCCAACCACCAATAGGCAGGGCACACTACAGCCCAAATCCTTAGCTCTATGAACATATATTGAATTCAAAAGACTTCTCATTAATAAAAGAGGCATGAAAATCACATGCATAAGACAAGATCACCGCTACAGCATAAAGTAATAAACAATGTGCCATGCACAACAAATAACCAATAGACATGCACATTAAAAATACATATCTCATAGATAATTAAATACATAGTGGAAATAAGAATTACACAGAAAACAAAGAGATAACTTATCTTTGCAGGTAAACATCTACCAACTGCATACAGACCAAGGAATTTCCTCCTAACCATAAACACTACTGTTATTTTACTCTCAACAATAGGTCACCCCCGAGCCAGGGATATGAATCCATAAGGACGGTTTCTAGGCCAAGTCTAAACACACAACATTTGGAAAACTAGCTCTCAGGTTTCCCAACCTCGCAGCAAGTCTGAAATTCCAACTCTCTTTCCCCCTCATCCTGCACAACCCAAATAAATGAACACCTTTCTTTGGCATGCAATTCCTGAGGCTATTCCATTTCTCTCCAGGGCTCCAATGCTACTGACTAGGAAATATCCCTACTGGAAACTCGAAGGATTCTCACTTGTGGATAGTTCTATCCGAACTTCCATCAATCTCATAACTAACAGGCCTTTCTGCACTCAAGATATCACATGTCTTTCAACACTCACAACAATCCAAAGTAAATCATCTCTCTTCTACCCAGCCTGCACAACCCAAGATAATGAAACCCCTTATCTACCACGTAGTCCCTCAAGTTTGTCCATCTCCTAATTTTAGGGCTCCATTGCTTTTGGTCAAGAATCTCCATGATGGGACTCTCAGGATTCACAACTGTGAGGAAACATAGCCAAGATCCACCCAAAACGCCATTTGTATCCATGCTCATACCAAGAGCACACAAATTGTCCCAAATGAGTGAGGAAAAATGAATAAGTACAACAAGGGGAAGAAAAACAAAGAAGACCCAAACCACCCCCATGGGATGTTTAAAGTACATGACGACAAGATCCACATGGCCTCTGTCCCAAGAATCTCATGTAACCCCTTTTCTCCATAAAAGAAATTATGGGTAAAGTAAAATAATAATAAAAATACTTATACTTATCCCCTCAAGCCACTTCTCTCGTGGAATCATAGCCCCCTATCTTTGTTGTCCTTATTAGTCTTGTAGCCAATGGTGTATTTTGTTATTGTATATAGATGTATTACATTTCCTAGGAACTTTGTCCCCTTTTCAACTTTATCAGCTCATGAACCTAAGTCACATTTACACAATACATTATAGTTCATAATGGTTAGAACTGGGATGTTACATCTTCCTCCCCTTATTTTGGCACTATCCTCGGTGCACAACATCATTCCAATGTTATTAACATTACAAATCTAGGCTCTTTGTCCTTAATCCACATAGGCAATCCAACCAACTATTATATACATAGGCACTATGGCCTAAAATTAAATAGGTATACATAGGAATTCCAACCCAAAACATGTATAATGATCTTCAGAATTTATTTTTCTGGAAACAGTTCTAGCCAGCAAGCTCTCCTTCCCTCTCATCCTGCACAACCCAAATAAATGAAACCCTTTATCTACCATTCAGTCCCTTGGTTTGTTCCACTTGTCTTTAGGGATCCAATGCACTCGATGAGGAAGTTTTAGAGATGCAGCTTCCAGAACTGCAGCTGCAAAAAGTCCATTTTACCTTCTTCATTCCATGCCTTTGTCATTCAGTTTCTGTAGCATTACCTCCTTCTCTTTCTCATAGTCTGGTACTTTTCTAGGTCCTCAACCTTCATCATTTTCCTATAAAATTTCCAATCAAGGAGCATGTCAATTCACAATTTTGTGCATAAAGTCTTTATATTTGTTCATAATTTAAAAGTAATTTTTTCATAATCCAACACAATACTTATCTATGCAGTTCATGGAGCTGCATACATATGGTTGTCTTGTTAACTTGGCTCATTATTTTCCCTTGACATGCCCATTATGTGCATGATCCCAATCAATAGTTTACATGATTTATCAAAGTCTCCTCTTCCTTGAGGTCACTAACCTTCCAGGCCCAGGCTCAGGCATTCGCTTCTCTGCTATACAGTCCCTCGGGTGATATTGCCTAGACAAGGTGTTCTTGCATGAGAATATTTCTAGGGACCTAGGGTTCACATGTCACAATAATATCCCTTTCCATGATTTGTATATTGAATATCCAACATCTCATCTTTATTATACATATATAGTCATCATGAGATATCATTATAATCATTTTCAATCATAAATGTCAATATGTTTTATATAGGAAAACAAAATTTTCCCAAGCATGATATTTCTGCTCATAATGTTTGGCTCTGCAGTTGTAGATATCAGTCTTCATTATGGGCATCCATCCCTGCTATATTCAATACCATCCTACTTGCAATGTTCACAAACTACATTCAAACAAAACAATTCGTGAGTAATTTATTACATTATAATTCCCAAAACTGTTTTATATAGGAAAAATAAAATTTCCATACATGAACTTCTACGCATAATCATTTGGCTCTTGCAGCAATAGGAATTGGTCTTCTTTATGGGCTTACAACATTGTCGTATCCAATACCCTTTCTTCATGTAATTTCAACATTCCTCATCCAAACAAATTGTCAATATTTCATGTACAACTNATATATATATATATATATATATATTCATGGTAACAAGTGATCCCCAAATTGTTTACAACTACAATTCAATTACTTCCATCAATTCTTGACAGTAAATGGAATTTGTATATTGAATGGAATGAACCCATCATTATTTACACATGTACTATCATCCAATATTTTATTTCTTCTATCCAGAAATATTTCTATTACTCTGTCTCTACCAACAAATCTTTTTTGTACTTTATCATTGTGTAGCTTCTTTAACCTATAACGTTTTTGTTGTAATATCTAACAGTTCTTGAAGTATTTTCAACTTCACGAGTTAGAAATTCTCACATCATTTCATTTGTTATCATAATCATTTCTATGCTATATAATATATACATGAATTCACCAAAATGCATTCAATAATTCCTGGAATATCACTTGTAACCTTTTTTAATATCTCCAAAAACTGATTTTGGAATTGTAACAACAAAAATCCAATCACCTTCATCTAGAATTCATATTAAATATAATGCATATATCCATCATTATGTGTTTTCAGCACCACGAGATTTTCATAATGCAACAATTAATTACTAAATAAAATAACAATCAATATGTAAATACCCATGGCCACATCTATATAATGAATCCATGCATTGGATACAAAATACCACATAACTATGTCATGCATTCCACCACTATGAGTTGGAAGGTCTGGCCAACGCCTCAACACATCATCCACACACTTCCTACTTCTTTCCTAACTATTTGGATACCTTCCTTTTCAACCCAAACACAACACCAAGAATATAATTCTCAAGTTCTTTTGAATGTCGGTAAGGAGGTTGCAGTCCAAACATCATATATATAGTAGATTACATTGAGCACTCACATAGTGCTATAGCCCTTCCATATCCAACCATATTATCATCTCACACATGATTAGCTCTATGGATATTCATTGTTATAGAAGGAGTATGTCTCCTAAATTAACCCTGTTATGATCCCATAACCAATCATAACATAATATGAAACCAAAATTTTATCTAAATTCATTCTAGAATCAACAACATTTACATACTCTAGGGCTTGGGCCATTATATATCAATTTAAATATTGAAAATTAACTAAGGTAATTCTTACCTCAATCCCCTTCAACATGTATGCATAAACAAAAACTAAATGCATACCTACCTCATTGTTATCAACCTACTTGTTTCTATTTGACCAACTGATATTTGTCAAATCTCACAAACTCTCTCCTTCATCATTCTGATCACCATTCCTTCCAACCTCATGGGTCTTCACCTAGATGGAAATCATAAGCAACAACAACATCCACATCCTTAACCCTACTATATTATTTTTCCTGAATTCATAGTCCAACATTAGTCATACTCAAACATTATTTCATAATAATAGACTATTCTAATTTCACAAGCATGTTATATGCATATCCAATTATGTGCAATTACACATTTGTATGCACCAAGCATTTACTATCATCATGCCTACTAATGCATATGCATTTTAACTTCATTGTATGCCTCATGCACTCTAGTGCATTTCTGTTTTAGTTCACTTATTTATTTATCTATTTAAGTTTTAGTTGGTTGTCCTTGAACTCATTCAGGTCCTTTCTACCTTATGTGCTCCCATTCTTCTCATCTTCACTATTGTTCCCTAGTTTGAATACTTTCCAGCTAAGTTCCACTTGGTCATTCTACAATCCAACCAGTGTACTCAAATTGCAACAACTCACCTTGGGTAGTCATGCCCAACTTACATTTATGAGACATTCTAGTACCCTGGAATTAAGTAGCTCAAACATTCCATCACTCTACTACAACATTCTTGACCTAAACATTGTTACTCCTAGTTCTCCATTAGTTTACTTCATTAAAATTTCCTTGTGAAACCATACCTTTCCAACTTAATACCATTCACAAATGGAATTCCATTTTCATTCAGTGACACTTTTGAAGTGAGAGAAAATTCCAATTTATCTACATTTGCATCCTTCTTCCACTATGAAATCTGATATCAGAAATGGATTTATTTCACTGAGTACTTTTATGCAAGTATATAAGTCATATCTAACAAATCCTTCTCTGGAACTCTATGCTTGACACATAAAGATTATTCACACACCACCTCTTAAGCTCTTTGTTTTCTTCCCCATCAAGCTTGCAACTGTCTATAAATCTCTACCATCAAGGCTATGTAGCCTTACTTTTCCTTTCTATTCCCATTAATGAAATTATTCACCCATTAGCTTCATGTCCTATGTGAGGATTATTTCTTTTGTAATACCTACAATTTTTTGCATTCTGTAGTAGCAACATAATGATTCTTCTATTATGCTCTTTTGTATTCTTTATCCACTTTCCATTACTCTTTCTCTAGCTATTTTATTACCTCATCCAACATATGTAATATTTGTCATTCTTTTATGAATCTAAAATCTAATATTAGACTGGAATTAACTTGATTATACCTCTAACCCAACGAAAATCTGCAAGCAATCATCTAGTTAGAATTATACATATTATCCAAAAATTTCTAAGTAAATTTATAGGTACCTTTATTTTTTAATTTATGAAGAAAATTATATCAATTATAACAATTATCCAAAATAGAATGACTCCAGGTCAGTCCCCTCTGAATCATATTCCCAACGATTGTAATCTTTCCCCCAATTCAATATCTACACTGAAAGTTATGGTTTCCAGAAAAAAAACCACTTTCAACCCTTTTTCTCTTTTTCTGCAACAAGATTTTGTCAAAAAAATACATAATCCAATTTTTTCACAAGCGCTTCCTTCAATCCAATCTCCACGTGACCACAATTTGAAACTACGGCCTAATCACCCTTTAGCACCCCACTTTGTGTTTTTTTACACATGATCTTGTGTGAACACCAAGTCCGAGGGATGGTTTACTTCCAGGCCCTTTTTACCTTAGCATGGGACCGGCTTTGGGACCAATTCCACTGGACTTTGGCCTTCGATTGTTTTTCCTTGTAAACTTTTGTTTTCCCCCAGAGGTACACTTAGTCGAAGACTTTAATTATTCCACTAGAAAAAATGAACTGTCTAGATTTAATATCTCGTCAAATGGACAATCTTGCCCCCATCTGGAGACTTCAACAAGATCCACGGTTTCGACTTAATCAAGATTTGAGACAGATGGATCTCAATAGATTCGGAAATTCGTCACTTCAGAGCTCCAGGATATTTCCATTCCCAAGTATTCCACTTCCCTGGAGTGACAATCCTCTGAATTACTTACCCTGTTCATGCACAACTTAATTGGATCGTCGATATTTAATCAAGCGTGGGATGGATGACACTCACATATTCTGGAAAGTTTTCACTAGAGGGCTCTGAGATATTTCCATTCCCGATTCTTCCACTTCTCCATAGTGACAATCCTCCAAATTACTTACCTCTTCTCCTTGTACATGATCCAACGGTTGAGAGAGGTCCCGAAGGGATCTCATATCGCCGGTCTATGTGCCTTCAGGACTTAGAGCTTCAACACTTTTCACTGGTAAAAACCTGGAAACCCTTGGAGTCACATACTCCCAGAGAGGAAAAAAAAGGTTGACGCCACCTAGGGTGTCATGGACCCATGGAACCTGTGCCACGTGTCTCTAAAAAATGAACAGATTGGGGTCCAAAAGGTACAAAATATGAGTGACATGTGTCCCCACACGACACCCCTACCATGTGGCATAAGACACATCCTCAACCACATGGATGATCCATATTAACTTCTCTAGATCCAACATTTGCGTGACCTCAAGAATTTACACTTTTGTGCATTCGACACTTCAAGGCCTTCGGTTTTTTCTCTACAATATACTTAGTTTTCATTGGACTAGTGAATTTTTGAAGCCCAAAGTTCACTACCCTTCTACCACTACTAGATTTGAAAGCTCGCAATGCTCCCAAATCCCTTTCCTCGATCTAATGGTTGGTGGTAATTTTGGGACTTCTGCTCTTTGGGGCTCTAGGTTGTAGGATTTCAACAAGGTTTAAAATCACAAAGTGAAAAATCCTAAAGTGTTCAATGTCGAGTGACCACAATCGACAATGGAGATCCCTTCGCACATCCCATCATATCAGATTACTAACGATACTTTGCGACTATAGCCTTAGACAATTCAATATTTTTTTTCCTACCAAGATCACCAAAGTGGAAAATTTCTAAAGTCTTACCTTTTGCGCTTGGCCTCAAATGACTATTGACTATTGATCAACTATATCTGATGGATGGGACTTAATCTTTCCCAACCTATGGTTTTTCCTTCATTGAATGACCCTTGTTCACCTGCCCTTCGATCCAGCAATTCAAATCTCCCTTGATCCCATGGTGGTGATCACTCCTAAATTCCAAAGGGATGGTAGCGATCGTTTTATCCCTTACAAAGGATCTCTAACATTCTAGCTTCTACAAGGAATCTGCAACACCATTCCTCCTAAGCTTCACAATTTCATGGTCATAAATCGGTCTCAACCACAAGACTCTGACTAACAAATCTAGCCCATACCAGCTTGATGTTTCAACCAGTAGCTTTAATACCAATCTGTAACATACCCAGTCACCCACAGGCTAGGATACTCTACTTAAGCAAGATTATACATGCTGCAACACACCCAACCACCAACAGGCAGGTCACGCTGTAGTCTAAAGCATCAATTCTGTGAACTTATCTAAAATTCAAAATACTTCTCATTAATAAAAGAGTCATGAAATCCACATGCGTAAGACAAGATCCCTGCTAGAGAATAAAGTAGTAAACAATGTTCCATGCACAAAAAATAACCAATAGACAGGCACATTAAAAATACATATCTCAAAGATAATTAAATACACTGCAAAAATAAACATTACACAGAAAACACATAGAACACTTATCTTTGCAAGTAAACGTCCACCAATTGGATGTAGACCAAGGACGTTCCTCCCAACCATATACATTTTTGTTCTTTTACTCTCAACAACAGGTCACCCTTGAGCCAGGGCTATGAATCCACAAAGATGGGTCCTAGGACAAGTCTAAACACACATTAGTTGGCTAACTAGATCCTAGGTTTCCCAAAATTACAACAAGCTCAAAATTCCATCTCTCTTTCCCCACCAGCCTACAAAACCCAAAGAAATGAACAGATTTATCTTCCATGTATTCCATAATGTTGTTCCATTTATCTCCAGGGCTCGAGTGCTATTGGTTAGGAAATATCCCTGTTGGAAACTCCAAGGATTCTCAATTGTGGAGAATTCTATCCAGATTGGCATCATTCTCATAACTAATAGTCTTTTCAACACTCAATCTATCATAGGAATTTCAACACTCACAAAAATCAAAAGTATATCATCTCTCTTCTACCTAGCCTACACAACCCAAGAGAATGGACCCCCTTCTTTGTCATGCAGTGCCTTGGGCTTGTCCATCTCCTTCCAAGGCTCCAATGCTTCTGGCCAAGAATCTCCATGTTGGGACTCTCAATATTCATAGCTATGAGAAAAATTAACCAAGAGCCACCCAAGCAACCATTTGTATCCATGCTCATAACAAAAGAACACGAATTGGCCAGAATGAGTAACGAAAAAGGAAGAAGTACAAAAAGGGGAAGAAAGATGAAGAAGACCCAAACAATGCCCAAGGGACGTTTAAATTACATGAAGACAAGAGCCACATGGCATCCCTCCCAAAAATATCATGTAACTCTTTTTCTCCATAAAATAAATTATGGGTAAAATAAAATAATAATAAAAAGACTTAGCCCCTCAATCCTACTCTCTGGTGGAATCATATCCCCCTATCTCTTTTGTCCTTGTTCGTCTTGTAGTGAGTGGTGTATTTTATTAATGTATATAGATGTATTACATTCCCTAGGCACTCTGGCCCATTTTCAACTTTACCGACTCACCAGCCTAAATCACATTTACATAATACAATATAGTTCATAATGGTTAGAAATGGGATGTTACAGATAAGTACCTACAAAAACTATGATATAAGAGAGGGGATATTGATAACAACTTATATATCAAAGTTGAAGATCAAAATATGATTGTTGTGGTAGTATATGTCGATGATATCATATTTGGGAGTAATCTTAATATAATGAGCAAAACATTTGCTGCTAAAATGCAAGAAGATTTTGAAATGTCTATGTTGGGAGAACTATCCTTCTTCTTAGGTTACAAGTCACTCAATCAGAAAACACAATATTTATTTCCCAAACCAAATATATCAAATAAATTTTGAATAAATTCCAAATGGGAGACAATAAACCATCAATTACTCCCATGGTCACTAGGTGTAAACTAAGCCTAGATGATGACTCACCAAAATTATATCAAACTATGTACAAATCAATGATCGGAAAATTGCTCTATTCGATAACAACTAGACCTGACATGATGCAAGTTGTAGGACTAGTGGGAAGATTTCAATCTACACCTAGGAAAACTCATATAAAAGAAGTAAAAAAAATATTCAGATATCTTAAAGGGACCTTAGAATTTGGATTACGATATCCAAAAGAAAAAGTATTTACATTAAATGAATACACTGATGTAGATTGGACTAGTAGTATAGATGACAGTAAAAGAACCAGTGGAGGAGCATTCTTTCTAGGAAATTTTTTGGTAGCATGGATAAGTAAGAAACAAACATCCACATTACTATCCATAGGAGAGGTAGAATACATTGTTTTTTCATCCCGGTGCAGACAAGTTCTTTGGATGAAGCAAACTTTAGAATATTTAAAAATAAGATATGATGATCCCATTACTATTAATTGTGATAACACTAGTTCCATGAGTATTTCTAAAAATCCAATAATTCATTCTAAAACCAAACACACCTCAATTAAATACCATTTCTTGAGAGATCAAGTTACTCAAAGAGTGGTTAAAATAGTGTATGTGGACGCCTAAGAACCAATTGAAGACATATTCACAAAACCTTTTCCTAGGAGTACCTTTGAAAATCTTCGGCATAAATTGGGAGTAATTCACATACCTTATTAAAATCGTAAAACTTGCATCAGAATGAAGGGGTACATGGATAGGGGGATCTTCACCACAGGGGGAGATAAGAAAGATCCCTTCTATCATTGATGTCAAAGGGGGAGAAAATTGATAAAAAAACAAAAATATTTCAAAGAAAAGGTTGACATCAATGCCAAAAGAGGAGAATGTTGGAAACAATGATGTGATATTATCATTGATGTCAACATAGTGTAGGTGATGATATCAAATATTAGGAGAGATAGTGTAGTAGGTCGTGCAAAATCTCGATCCTATACAAAAGATTCCCTTGTAAAGGATCAATTTACAACAATCGTTAGATTAGTTTAGTATCTATCCAGATCATCATATAGAATCAAATGGAAGGACAGGATAAGTGGACCCCATAAGAACCAGAACGTCGACCATCAGATCTTGTGGAGAAAATGTAGGTCAGTTCTCAGTCATTGGATCAAGTAGGAGATAGAAATCTTTCGTACTCCGAAGCTTCACCACTTACACAATTACTGGAAACAAGTTAGAATAGATGAAATATTTAATTCATGAAATAATTCCAACCATCGATTAGGAAGGAGCTTCGGATGGTTTCCCATCCGTTAGATCAATATTTGATCTAGATTTAAGTGTTGGCCATCGATCTGGAATGGAAATATTCAAATGTCAAATCACACTAAAGGAAAGAAGGTGGTAAACTTAGACACTGACCACTTTGGTGAAAAGGAGTCTAAAACATGTAAGTTTACCTGAAGGTCGAAGCCCTAGAGTTAATAGAATTCATCGATCAAGAAAAGGAAATATCTATAGTGATAGATCTATTAGTCACTTCAACAATGATCGAATGATGGTATAAATGTGCCAAAACTCTCGAAGCTACGAAGTAGCAAAATGTCAAAATCCTATTCAACATGACCATGTCATCAATAGATGACACATGCATCAATAAAATAGTAACAAGTTTCAAGGTCGATGTGGCACATAAGAAGTGAAAAAATATCAAACCAGGTTGACACGTGGCACACTCACCAAGGTTCCACATCATCAAAGGTGACATCAACACGCCATGTCAGTCTGGGACTACAACCTTTGGGGATAACTAGTTTCTCTTACTAGAAAAAGGAATGAAGCATTGAAGGGATAAGTCACAAATTAATGTTATCCATTGATATAATATCCACCAGAATATCCCTTTCTCATTCGATCGAGTACAGTGGAAGGATAGGAAAATACTGATGGTAAGAAGTCATCAATACTCTATGACCTATTCGGTAGGTAAACACTCTAGAGGGATTGACCTACTTCATAGTTCTAGTAGCCTAGAGTCCTAGAGTCACAAATAGATGAATACCCAGAGAGCGAGAGATACTTTGTGCCTAAGTATATGGTTCTATCTCGTAGAGATGTGAAGGTTATTAAGTAGACAGTGTTGATACACCATTCAACAGAATTTTCTACGGAAGAGTTGGAAGACTGCAAAGGTCGGAGTCCCAATATGCTGAAGTCCTAAAGTGAACGAGAACTGTCCACTCAAATGCAGATTAAGTCATGAACATTGATTTTTTTAAGCCTCTGAATAAGACAGGATCATCCATCCAACGAAATATTAAATATTGATTGTCTGATATACTAGTGAAATACAATATACACACTTCAATGAAATATACTCCGGGAAGATTGAGTAACTGTAAAGGCTGGAAGTCCCAAAGGATGAAGTACCAGAGAACTTGGTACTAGCACTGGTCATGTGATAATGTCAATAAGATAAAGGGGATAGAATTAAATAATCCCTCAGATGCTTGAATGCAGTCCCATGTAGAAGAATAGGGACAGAAGAAGAAGGCGCTAATAGAACAATTCTTGGAATGGATAACCTTGTGGTTTCAAGCTCATGGTCACATGAATTTTGGTTTGAAGGGAGTGCCTATTGATTAAGAATCAAATTCACAACAATTCAAGATCTTTAGACTAATGAACTGCTACACAATCATGATTAAATAAGAGTTAAAACATGAGCATTATGAATAAATAATATAAAGGAAAAATGATATTATTTAAAGTTTAATATTATCAATTAAGTGAAAGGGTACAATGGTTCATTGTCAAAAGATGCAATGGTTCAAATTCACACTAGTTGGAAGACTATATAAACAAGAAAGAATGGTCAGAAGAAAGTGTCTCTGTAGTCCAAATCTGAAGATTAAAAGAAGAAGTAGATTCAAAGAAGAAAAAATGACGATACTTATGCAGTAAGGGTGGAAGGGAGGAGAAAGTAAGGATTTGTATCCTTTACTAAGTAAAGTGTCAAATCAAGGGATTCAGTGCTTCTTAGAGTTGGTGTCCTATAAAACAAGGGAGATGGTTCTTCCTAGGGTTGTTTCCCTAAATACAAGGGAGCTACTACTTCCTAGGGTTGGTGCCCTGAACAAGGATATTTGTGTCTCCAAGAGTTGGTTCTCTAAAGAGGATTGGTGTCCTTCGTAATCTCAGACTACTCTTTATAAATCCTTGTAAGTTTTATTAATTATATTTATATAATTGATTTTAAATACAATTCCATTGATGATCTATTATCATTATTAATAAAATAACAAAGTAATTACTAATTGTTTAAAAAGGTAATATTGATTCACCCTCCCTCTCAATATTCCAACATTCTCAATATCTTCTTTGCCACTTTGTCGCTACCAGGAAAGAGATTATCACTTGAAAGAACCTTATCTTTGAATAACCTAGAGTTAGTGGGAAATAGAAATGTACAATGTCAGTTAATGTTCATAAAATCATTTGTTTTCAATGTTGATTATTTGACAAGATTTATCAAATTTTAAGGGACTTAATGATGGTCAATTACCTCAATATTTCCTAGAAACATGTGTTTGAATGCCAAAATTTACTTTCAAGTTGTATAGTAACATTGTTGTCCCTATATGGGTAGACTTTGACTATATAGGTCCAAAGAGAGGGGTGGTGGAAGCAAATTTCAAACTTCCGAATAAGGTATCAATGACATGAACATCATCCCCTCGCTCATCATTATGGAATTCATCTAACAAAATTGTCTCCATGGAAGTTGTATGCCGTAAATAATAATCCATACCAACCTTTATTTCATTGACTCCATTTCCAACTTGTGAAGAATTACTATTGTTGTATTCATCCCTAATTGGTGAATCTAGACATAGTGAGAATTGAATAGGTGTTTGATTCAACAATTTTTGGTATGCTTCCTCTATGAGTTGTGCTCTTATTTAAACATTCTCTCGATTTGACATTGTATTGGGGTGCAATGGAATATGATAGGTAGGTCTCTCATCATTAGAATCCTAATTTCAAAAATATTGAGCATCAATACATAAATGATATTAGTAAGCACAACACAATTGGTTATTTCAAATCACATTATACCCAACATTAATTATTACCATCTCTAACCAAGAATTGTGATTGGAAGATGGCATGTTACTATTAACAACATAAAGGGGTTGCCCATTTTCATCTACCAACTGCTTGAGGTATCTTTCTCTTGATAAGAGATTCCTACTCCTTTGAATTGGTGGAATATTATCTGCATCTGAACTTGATTCTGAATCAAGATCCTGCAAATTTGGATACATTTTTATTCAGATTGACAAGGATAAAAAAATTAATTCAATTAGATAATTGATATATAAACAAAATATGAACTTACTAGAGATGGAAAGGGAGAACTCCATGATGGACTTTGAGAAATATAGATTGGACTAGAATTTGAAGAATTGGCCATTTGATATTATAAATTTTTCTCCGTGCATTTGAGCAAAATCAAGAATAAAGTTTTAAGAATAAGAGGATCTTAAGTGGAAAATGTATACTATGGAGTACTGCAAGTCATATGGATGCATACTAAAAGAGAATTTAATATTAATATACTATTTTGTGTGCAACTATAAATTAAGATAACTTTGAAAGCATAACGATGCACTTATTTAAACATGTATCGGTGCATATATAACAATATAAAGAGCTGGGGTGTTTATTTACGAGTCACACCAGTTCATAAATAAATAAAAAGAATCAACTGATATCGGTGCTACAAAAATTTTAACTGCACCGATGCGTTATATTAATAGATGCACCACAGTTTCGAAAAACTTTAAAAACAATTGTGACTTTGTTTTCTTACAATTGAAAAATGAGAGGGAATTTAAAATATAATTTCATAAAGTCAATTAAATACTGAAAATCTATTTATTTATTTTATTATTTTATGAAAAATTACAGTGGAGAGATTTCAAAGAGATCCATACCGGAGAGCATTGTGGAGTAGCAGAGTACTTTGAAACAACAATATTATTTAGAGGATCATAATTTGAAGGTTATGGTGATTCATTTAAAATCCTTTTCATAAAATACTTTTTGGTTATTTAGTTATTCAGTATTTTATTCTTTTGCCAAAATTTACAAGGGGGAGATTTCAAGAGAGACATATAGAGGAGAATTGTGGAGCAATAGATCAATACTTTGGAACATGAGACTTATTCACAAGATCAAAATTTGAAGGGTATGGTGATTCATTCAAAACCATTTTGGAGGAACAAAATTATTCAAAAAATTAGAATTTGAAGGGTGTTGATGCCCAAAAGCACAACATAGGGTACCTCCTTTCACATGCTTGCAAATGCCTTATGATTTATTATTTAACTATATTTAATAATATACTAATAGGTGGGAACCCTGCTGAAACTTGTTTGACTATGACAAAGAAACTACATGTATGCTTTACATGCTTATGAGTTGGTTGAGATGATCCCTATAGTTTATTTGCATTTAAAAAATATGACAGAATGATTAATCAAATATGATGTTAGGGGCGATATGATTTTGGTTTTGTTTTTATATAATAATCGCAATTATTATTATGTTACATTTATTTTGAGGAAGGACCTAAACTCCATTCTTAAGTTATATGTGTGATGTGGTGGCTTCATGTGACAAGGGTACACACATTATTTCAATTGGAAGTAATGTTGGAACATGGTATCCCTAGAAAGTATTTGAGTTATGTCACATTGGAGTTTTTAAACAAGTGTTGTGCACATTGGTTTAATTGTAAGTTTGGTCGTGATTTGGTATCCCTAGAAAAGTATTGTTATATGTGAAATGTGGATAATGGAAAGGGTTGGCACATTTGAAAAATTGAAATATTGGAAAACTATGGTATAATCGGCCTGCATTAAGTTGATTTGAATGTTAATGGTTGATGAGTTGAATAGTGGGCCTTCTTCTAATGGCATGAATGAAAATGTGAATGTAGAAGAAACATGCAGTGAATGCACATCACTCTAATTCACCTCGAGCCCACCACCCTAGTCAGTTTTTGTTTTCTCTTGTTGGTTGTTTTTTCTTTTCTTTGCTTGATCATGGACAAGGTATACAAATTGGTCGTTTCTCCTTAGCCAATTTTACGCAGGTATGGGGTTTTCTTTCTTTTCCATCCATGCACATTTGCTCTGCTCTTTAATTCAATAGTTGTCTCTTGTTTTCTCATGGTCAATGCATTTCCAAAGATGTTTTAGGAATCAATTCAGATAGTGTATTAGTCATTTGCAAGGTTTTTGTTTCCTATGGTGATTGTGTTTGAATCATGGCCTTGAAAATAATCATGGTGTCTTTTGTTGTGTATGAATGTTCGCATTTTTGTTATGGAAAAGAATATTGTTGGGGAATTCCCAAGCCTGCCTTGCCTCTAGTTCCTTTTTATAGATTTCTTCCATGTTCAAAGTATTTATCCCCACTTCTTACCTATGATTTATTTGGGCACTCTTCCTGTCTTTGAGGTTGTGGTTTTTGTGGATATTTTGCTCGCACCTTGGCCACTACTCTGTGAGTATTAATGTGGAATTTTGTGAAGAATTAAACCTTCCATGCTCCTTCTGGTCAAACCCTTAGTTTGTTAACCCAGTTTCATCTACCACCTTGATGTTCATTGTTATGTATCGAAACCTGTGCATTGGTAATTATGGTGGAGATGGCCATTCCATAATTTGATGAAGGCACAGTTCATGTTCATTTGTAATACTGGGTTTAGTTGATTATTTGTTGTGCAAAAGAGGGATGTATGTTAAACTTACTCATTTGTCTGATAATACAATCTATCCTATGGGGATATTGGGGTAATGAAATCATTTAAAAACATGTTTTAAGGGATACAAACTACTGCGTGTTCTATTTTGTATGAAAGAAATACCTTTGAGAGTAAATTATATATGCATCAAATGAGTTTTGTGATCCATAATGAAAATGATTTTAGGAGAGTTATTAATTGAAGTTTAAATTTTAAATTATGTGATATGAAGGGATCTCTTTTGTGGCCACTTTGTGGAACCTTGTAGTGATTTTAACGCACTGGTGTTGATATCAAGAATCAAATTTTATCCATTCCTTGACTGTGGGTTGTACTTATTTTGATTATTGCGGCATTGTGCCACCTCGACCCTATTGTGCGCAAGTTCGGTTATTACTATTGAATGTTTATTGAGAAAAGGATTTTGAAATGATCCCTCTGTACTGCAACTTCTAGATGCAAATGAACAACATGGAAGTGAAATATTAGCTCTGGAATTTTGGAAACAGAGAGTTGAAATTCAATTTTGAAACAGTGAAGAAGTTTAAATTTTGATGTCAAAAATGACATTGTTTGATATACTATAGAATAATATCCATGGGGTTCCCTTTCATTATATTAATTTACGCAAGAGACACTTCTATCATTATCCCAATTACATTTTTCACTCCCTGTTCTATGTTTACTCATTTTTTTTTAAAAGGGAAAAATCTGTGAGAAAATGAAAGAAATGATTGATGATTGATATTTTGGGAGATAGTTGTATACACAGTTTGATTGTTTTATGAATTGCGTGAACAATATTCGTGAATATTTCCCTTCCATTATATAATTCTACACTAAGTACAAGCCCTCCATACCCCAATGACCCTATCAATTCACTATTCGTCTGGAAATTGAGAAATGTTTTTTTTTATGGATGGATTGCATGTGTCATGTAGTAAATAATAGAGCCGACTCTTGACTTATTTAAAGTAGAGTTTCATTTATGGGTTATTAATAAATTTTCATAATTGGTATAATATTTCTATAGGATGAGTTTTTTCAGTAGGGGCAGTAATGTCTAAAACAATAGAGGCAGAGGTAACTGGCAGTGAGGCCATAGAAGGCCTTGTTTTTCTATTCATTTTGATGTTGATCCACAAGAGTTGAACCCATTTTTTCAAGATGTGTTTTTTAACTTGGTTGGCCATGGTATCTTGCATCCTTGACATGACATACCCCCATTTCATCCTCCCAAGAATTTTATTGGCATTCTCGTTCCTCCACATCTACCATTGCAGCCTGAAGGCCCTACTAATGATGGTTGGAAAGCAATTGTCCACCAATCTGTCTCTCACCACCGTGTTTGGCCCACTGTTTCATTTCCTTTACCACCACCAATTAATCCCAATGTTCAAATTTCTCTTGATGCTTTACCAGTACAGTCGTCGCATGCTAAAAAAAAGATTAAAAACTGATATCCCACAACTTGTGCAAGACAAAGGAAAAGAAGTGGTTTCCCCCTCTACTCCATATAAAGAATCACCTAAGTCTATGTCTTCACACCTACACCTAAAATATGAGTTCTCTCATGTGATCAGATAAATACAACCCCAAGGATCTAACCAACCAAGGGCCACTCAAGGAAAGTTAGTTGGAGACAACAATGAGAAGAGGAAATATGCCTCACAAAGTAGCAAATATGGATTTTTAAGTTTTTTTTATGATTTTCAGTGATGAAGATAGCATTTGATAATCTTCAGTGATAAAGATAGCATTTTTAGATATGATTTTTTAGAGGTTTTGATTCATCCTTGATAGTCTTTGTATTCTTTATGTTTGTGAATTAATTTTTGTGACTGATAAAGTATATATTGCATAGTCAAATGGAAGCATTTTTGTGGCAAGCTGATCTAGATCATTAATTTCAGTTTTTATTTTAATTTGACAGTCTTTTTGTATGGTTCCCATCAGAGAACTATAAATCTGAATTTGGTCCATACCCTTGTAGGGGTTTGTAAAGGGAAATATGTTGGATTACTGAGAGGGGGGGTGAATCAGTAATAGCGTAATTATAATACATTTTCTTCAAATGTTATATCAATGTAGAATTATTATCCAATAATGAGAAGTAAGAAATAAACAATCACACACATACACAGTACACCAGTGTTTTATGTGGAAACCCAAATTGGGAGAAAACCATACACTGTTTTTTCTTATATGTCTTGAAGAATTACATTCATTGGAAGCACCAACTTCCTTTGTTTTCTAGCTGCAACTGGAAGGAGGTTCCAACCCCCTAGTTTCTCAGGCTACAACCTAAGGGAAGCTCCAACTCCCAATTCTCTAGCTACAACCCGAAGGAGGCTACAACCCCCAATGTTCTCCGGCTACAATCGGAAGGTGGCTACAACCACCTGTCCTTGCCCCATCCTGCCACCTTGAAGTAGAAGTAGAATGATGGAACCACTATCACACTATCACTGTGAGATATACTGTTGTAAACCTATACCAATAAATATGAACCATGCATCAACCTGTACCTCAACCTGTAATCAACCTGTACCATAAACAAGTGCATCAACCATGCACCAACCTGTAATCAACTTGTATCATAAAAAAGTGCATCCAACCATGTACCAAGTATGTACCAATCATGTTTCAACTACTCATCAACTATGACTCATCAATATGTACCAACATCATCAACTATACACCTCATGTATGTGCACCAACTCATCAACTACTTGTCTCAACCATGTACTCAACATGTACCACAACCAAAAGCCCTAATCAATTTCATCATCCAAATATGATTTGTAGCTCTATAATAGACCTAGTGTATATGATCACATTCCTACAAAACTTCCTTAACTTAAAAAACAAGAGACTAGCATTTTCATCAAACTTTTCTTTAGTCTCACATGCCTAGTTTTGAATTAGTCAACAACCGTAAGTTGAAGTCACAACTTTGAACCTGTAATGTATAAAGATATTAAACTGATAAAAAAATTTCTTTAGTGTGCTTAATGCAATTCCTCCAAGTTCCACTACTTGGAACCTCTAAGAAAAGGAGTTATAGCGAAAATGGCATACCTTGCTGAATTATGGCTTATTCCAGAGAGTGACCTTGTAGAGAATGCCCTGCACAAAATATTTGATGAACTAATATGAAACTATTACAAAGAATACTAAATATTGTACCCTCACCAACACTTTTGGTCTCACTAAATTTGGATATTTTATGAAGAAGTTATGACATTTTTACCCGAAACACCTGATTTTGACTAGTTTCAAGACTGGCCACAAACCCTATTTTTCACGGAACATAACTCCAAAAATACAACGAACCACAAGCTGAATTATTTTACAAAGATACTTGGATATGTTTTATCACTTTAATAGAAATTTCATGGTCTGAATCATTATAGAAAAAACATTATAGCAAAAATGGTGAGATGACCAGTAAATAACATACTTTGGAAAGCACCATCAAAAGAATTTATCCTTCCTTGCATTTCGGCCTTCTTTTCTTCACCTTCACTCAAAATTATGGTTTAGATATCCTTGGTTACCTCAGACACATATAGATATTCAATATGGTCAAGTGTGATTCAAATGAGAGAGCCTTGCCTCTTATTTATACTCTCCAAGTAGCTTCCTTAAAAACATCTTCTAGGTTACTTGGCCCACTTTCCTTATTTTAGGGTTGGGTCCACTTTTAATTTCTCCATTAAATTTATTATTGAAATAATTTATTTTGTATTCACTTTGAATTATAATACACTCATCACTTCACTTTATTATTTACCTTTTAAAATCTCTTAACCCACTTTGACTACTTTGACCTTTTGGGGCTTCTAGATGACATATGAGGGTCCTCCAACTTCGTAAGGCCATAACTCTCAAACCGTGAGGAGTTATGTGACGTTCTACATACCACCATAAATGGACTGACATGTAATATCCATATAGAATAGTATTATCTGAAAATATATCATAACTCATACTGTTACCCATCAAACAAACTTGGGTCCATTACCCAAACCTGGGGTCTCCAACTTCTTATGGCTATAACTCTCTAAACGTGAGGAATTATGTGGCGTTCCAGATACCACCATAAATGAAATGACAAGAACTATCCATCTAAGATATTTTCCCTGACAAATTCACTTTCCTTCATCTCATTATTTCACAATTAAGCATGGGTTCTCTTACTCCAAAAAGCGTCTTCCCATGAGGGATTTCACCATAAGGAGACCACTTTGGAGTTCATCCATATTTACTTCTTATCAACCATGAAAAAAAAATAATGATTCATATTTACATCAAACAATATTGGGTCCATTACCCAAACCTTTGTTCTACAGGGCTTTCTTCAAGGGTTGACATCAATGACAACCAACTTTAATCAACAATCTCCCCCTTTGGCATTGATGGAAACACTCTGATGCAATACTAAAATCATATCACTCATGCTCCCCCTGGAACCATGCCTTTTTCCTCTGCATCTGATAAATTTTCTCCCCTTGGAACCATGCTTCTGTCCTCTGCATCTGATAAATCTGCTCCCCCTAGAACCATGGCTCTGTCCTTTGGATCTGATAAATATGCTCCTCTTGGAACCATGCCTCTGTCCTCTGCATCTAATAAATCTCTCCCCCTTTGTCATCAATGGAAAAGGTATATTTCCATTCGGAGTTGCTTCCCCTAACAGATTGTCCTCTTATGGTTCTTCCTTGTGTACATCTAAGACATATAAGATAAGCATTCAAAAAGCATTCATTTTTGGAGTAGAAATAACTCCAAGTCTTTGGCGAAGATATTCAAAGGCTTCCCGTGGAAGTGGTTTTGTAAATATGTCTGCCACTTGTTCTTTTGTACCCACATACTCAACTCTGATGTTCTTTTCTACAACCTGTTCCCGTAGAAAGTGATACTTGATTGGAATGTGTTTAGTCTTGGAGTGTATCACTAGGTTTTTTGAGATACTAATGGAACTTGTATTATCACAATATATTGGAATGGGCTCATCATACTCAACTTGTATATCTGTCAAAGTTTGTTTCATCCAAAGAACCATTGTACAACATGTTGTTGTTAAAATATACTCTGCCCCAACTATAGATAGAGATACCGATGATTGTTTCTTGCTTAGCCATGATACCAAACACTCACCTAAGTAGAACGCTGCTCCAATGGTGCTTCATTGGTCATCAATAAAACCTGTCCAATCTACATCTGTGTAGGAAATAAGTGATAGATATTTTCCTTTTGGATACCATAATCCAAACTCTTATGTTCCTTTGAGATATTTGAAGATCCTCTTCACTACTAATACATGTGATTCCTTTGGTGCTGCTTGAAATCGTGCCACCTGTCCAACTGCCTGCATTACATCTAGTCTGGATGTTGTCACATATAGTAGCCTTCCAATCATTGACCTATATTGCCTTTGATCTGTCGACTTTCAATCATCATCTTTTCTCAACGTACAACTAGTATGCATGGGAGTGATAACTGGTTTGCAATCTTCCATTACAAACCTCTTTAGATTTTCTCTGATATACCTAGTTTGAGAAATAAAAATTCCTTGGTTTCTTTGATGTATCTGAAGTCCTAGAAAGAAGGATAGTTCTCCAAGTAATGATATTTCAAATTCATTCTACATGTCTTTTGCAAATTTCTGGCTTAACCTGTCATCATCACTACCAAAAATAATATCATCAACATAAAATTCAATTAATAAAATATTACCTTGACTTACCTTGATGTAGAGGTTGATGTCTACACTTCCTTTTCTGAACCCTACCTTCTACAAATACTTATCCACTCTAGAGTACCATGCTCTAGGAGCCTGTTTTAGACCATACAAGGCCTTCTTTAATTTACACACATAGTTTGTGTTCTCTGACAACTGAAATCCTTCTGGTTGTTCAATGTAGAATTCTTCTTCAAGTTCCCCATTCAGAAAAGATGATTTTACGTCCATCTGATATACTTTAACATTTTTGGAGCATGCATAAGCTAAAAGAAAATGGATTTCTTTCATTCTAGCAACTAGGGAAAATGTCTCTTCAAAGTCGATTTCTTCAATCTGTGCATATCCTTTACATACCAATCCAACTTTGTTCCTTGTAACCTATCCATATTCATTCAATTTATTCCTGAAAAACCATTTTGTGCCGATCACATTCTTATTCTTTGGTCTTGGAACCAATTCCCATGTGTCATTTTTTTCTATTTGATCCAATTCTTCATCCATGGCCTTATTCCAAAATTCATCCTTGTTGGATTCTTCAAAATAGTTTGGTTCAATTGTAGATAAGAGTGCTAGGTGTGTTTGATCTGGTGAATGGATTTTTCTTCTAGTCTCAACTCTTGCATCTTTGTTTCCAATAATCTGATCTGAAGGATGACTCTTCTGTACTCATTTTCTAGGTGTGTTTGGAGATACTTGTTGAACTTGCTCTTATACTTCTGTCGAATTCTCTTCATCTTCATCTTCCTCTTCTTCTTCTTTTTCATCTTCTTCTTCAAAAAGTTGCTCCATTGATTTGTTTTCCACTTTCTTTGATTCTGGTCTGTCTATTTCATCAATTGTTACGTTGATGATTTTCACAACTTTGTTTAATCTTAGATTGTAACACTTGTATTCTTTCCTTGTACTTGAGTAAACAACAAGTATTCCTTTGTCCACATGAGAGTCAAAAATTCTCATTCTTCCATATTCTCTTTTGATGTAGCATTTTCTTCCAAAAACTCTAAAGTGCTTCACATTTGCTGGTCTTCCTTTCCATAGCTCGTATGGAGTTTTCTCATTGTTGTTTTTGAGCATTACTCTGTTTTGAATGTGAATTGTTGTATTCACTTCCTGTGTCCAAAAAATATCTGTCAACTTTGAATCCATTATGATTGTTCGAGGCATTTCTTGTAATGTCCTATTCTTTCTTTCAACAACTCCAATCTGTTGAGGTCTCTTAGCGATGAAGAATTGCCTTTTATTCCATGATTGTTGCAATAGTCCATAAATTCCTTTGAGGTGAATTCTCCTCCATTATCTGATCTTAAGCATTTGATTCTTGAATCCATCTCATTTTCAACCATTTCCTTGTAGATATTGAAATTTTCAAAAGCTTCTGATTTGTTCAGTATGCACAATTTCCAATGGTTTTGTTGTTGAATATTCCTTTAATTTGAACCTGGTCTTTGTTTTCTTTCCTTGTTGGCAATGCTTGCATAAAGTGTTGGTTGGTTTCATGATCTGGGGCATTTCTCTGACTACTTCTGTTTTTCTCACTTCGACAAGGTTATCAAAATGCATGTGGCCCATTCTTCTATGCCATAGCCAACTTTCATCTTCCTTTCATAGAAAACACTTTTCGTTTCCAATTTCTCTTAACACATATATGTTTCTTGAAATTCTTGCAGTTGTAGCAACCAATTTTCCTGAACTTTCTTTTCTTATCTCACACTTTTGTGAATCGAAAGTAATTTTATGTCCTTGGTCACACATTTGACTCACACTTAAAAGATTATGTTTCATATCTTCCACTAGTAGAACATTTTATCCTTTTCATTCTTGTTCCCAATTTAGACTGTGCATTTTCCAACGATTTTGGATGAATCATCATTTCCAAAGGCCACTGATCCATCTCTTTCATTTCATAATGTAAGAAACTTGTCTCTATCACCTGTCACGTGTTTTGAACATCCACTGTCAACATACCAACCATGTTTTTTCTGTTTAGCTTGTAGAGCGACTGTGCATTCTTCATTGCTATACTGATCTTTCTTTCTTATCCATGTCATTTTCTGAGGTTCTTGTCTGTGACTCTGTTGAGGTTCTTTAGGAGGGACTGTCATTCTACAATTTTTGTCCATGTGTCCAAAATTGTTACATTTGTAACATTCCACTTCAGTGCTCAAAGATTCAAACCTATTGTAACTTCTTCTCTGTGTTTCACTAGGTCTTATTGAATAACCCCTTTCTGTATGGTTCTCAAAGTAGTTATTGTTCCTGTTGTTAGCTCTACAATTTACAACTTTATGTTCAAAATTATTACATGCATAACATAAACAAAAAAATATAGTTTGATACCTGGTAGTTGAAGATATTATGATAGGAGGTTCTTTTATGAATCCTTCTTCTTGAGTCATGTCTATCTATTGTTGATTATGAAATCTGAATCTTCTCGGTGGAGGAGTGTCCCTCTAATATTCCTTGAATATATTTGTATCCCCTTTGATTGTTTATGCATAACCTTTTGGATTTGTTTCTTGCTCTGTTGTTTTGGAGCTTGATCCCTTTTTTTGTCTGATTGTATCCAAGTCTGGACTTGTCAAGATAAGATTTTTGGCTGCTAATAATGTCATCCAAAACTTTTGAGCTATTCTGCATATTTTTCTTTTGAATATCCTTTCTTAGTGTGACAATATTTGCTTCCAGGTTTCCAATGATCATGTCCTTTCCTTATAGTTGTTCTTTGAGTGCTTCTTCAATTCATTTATCTTCTTCTATTTGAACCTTTAGTTTTGTGATCATTTGTTCTAGTTCTTGAGTGTCCTTTTTCTTATCTAGTTATTCTTGTAGTTTCTTGTTTTTCTTCTTTTCTCTTCTGATAACTTCTATGGCACTCATTAATTCTTCTCAAAAGTCAGCTTCTGCCTCTTCAATTTCTTCTTCATATGCTTCTTCATATTCTTCTTCAGAGTCTTATTTATCAGAGTCTTCTACTTCCATGAATAGAACTCTCCTTGTTTCACTGTCACTGACCTCATCTTCATCTGATGATGAGATGTCTTCTTTGGTGCAAAAGTTTTTCTTGAAAACTTTCTTTGTAGTTCTTTTACCTTTATATGTTTGTTTTCCTTTTGAGTAACCTTCATCATTTCTCTTTTTCTTATGAGGACATTTGTTAGCAAAATGACCAATACCATCACAATTAAAACAAATTAAAGGAAGCTTACCTCTGTACCTACCATTGGTTCCCTTGTTCAGTCTTTTGACGAAGTTGGTCACTTCTTCATCATCTTCTGAGATGTCATTGTTGTTGCTATATTCTTCTTGTTCCTTTTTCTTTTGCTTTGATCTTTTGGATGCTTTGAAGGTTTCTTCTTTTACATCTGGATTTTTCTATTGAATTCTCATCTCATATGCTATGAAGATTCCATGCATTTCATCCATGCTTATTGATTTTAGATCCGATCTTTCTTCTAATGCTGATATCTTAGGGTTGATTCTCATAGGAAGAGATCTTAGTACCTTTCGAACAATTATAGATTCTTCGATTTCTTCTCCCAATCCTATGATTGCATTCACTATTTCATCAACTCGTAAGAAGTAGGCTGTGGCATCTTCATCTTCCTTCATTTTTAGTTGTTCGAACTGACCTTTGTAATTTTGAAGCTTTGCTACTTTGACTTTTGAATCTCCTTCATAAATATTTCGAAGCTTGTCCCAAAACTCTTTAGCACATTTACAATGTGCAACTTTGGTGAATACTGTATCACTGAGACCATTCAAAAGTGCATTTATGGATTTGGAATTATTCTCACTGAGTTTCACTGCTTTGTAATTTGTTGGTGGAACTGTTGGTGTTGTGTATCCATATACAATTGATTGTCAAACTTGAAATCCCTGTGCCTATATATATGCCTTCATCCTTATGCTCCAAAAAGAATAATTTTGTCCATCAAACTATGGTATTCCATTTTTATACTAGTTGGTACTCTCCATGATCTACCTTTCAGTGGTTAAACTGATTTCTGAAGGAACCTTCTCTGATACCAATTGTTGGATTTCTTAGAGGGGGGGTGAATCAGTAATAGAGTAATTATAATCCTTTTTCTTCAAATGTTATATCAATGTAGAATTATTATCCAATAATGAGTCGTAAGAAATAAACAATCACACACATACATAGTACACCAGTGTTTTATGTGGAAACCTAAATCGGGAGAAAACCACATAATTTCTTTTCTTATATGTCTTGAAGAATTAAATTCATTGGAAGCACCAACATCCTTTGTTTTCCAACTGCAGCTGGAAGTAGGCTCCAACCCCCTAGTTTCTTAGGCTACAACCCGAGGGAAGCTCCAACTCCCAATTCTCTGCCTACAACTAGAAGGAGGCTACAACCCCCAGTGTTCTCCGGCTACAACCACCTGTCCTTGCCCCGTCCTTCCACCCTGAAGTAGAAGTAGAATGATGGAACCACTTTCACACTATCATTATGAGATATACCACTGTAAACATGTACCAATAAATATTAACCATGCATCAGCCTGTACCATAAATAAGTGCATCAACCATGCACCAACCTGTAATCAACCTGTACCATAAACAAGTGCATCCAAACATGTACCAAGTATGTACCAATCATGTGTCAACTACTCATCAACTATGACTCATCAATATGAACCAATATCATCAACTATACACCTCATGTATGTGCACCAACTCATAAACTACTTGTCTCAACCATGTACTCAATATGTACCACAACCAAAATCCCTCATCAATTTCATCATACAAATATTATTTGTAGCTTTGTAATAGAACTAGTGTATATGATCACATTCCTACAAACCTTCCTTAATTTAAAAAAAAAGAGACTAGCATTTTCATCAAACTTTTCTTTAGTCTCACATGCCTAGTTTTGGATTAGTCAACAACCGTAACTTGAAGTAATCATAACTTTGAACCTGTAATGTATAAATATATAAAACTGATAAAAAAAAAATCTTCAGTGTGTTTAATGCAATTCCTCCAAGTGTCACTATTTGGAACCTCTCAGAAATAGATTTGTAGAAAAAATGGCATACCTTGCTAAATTCTAGCTTATTCTAGAGAGCGACCTTGTAGAGCGTGCCCTGCACAAAATGTTTGATGAAATGATCTAAAAATATTACAAAGAATAATAAAGAATTTATCCTAATCAAAAAAATTGGTCTCATTGAATTTTGATCTGTTATGTAGAATTTATGACATTTTTTCCCGAAACACCTGATTTTGACTAGTTTCAGGACTGGCCACAAACCCTATTTTCCACAGAGTGTAACTCCCAAAATACAATGACCCACAAGATGATTTTTTTTTCACAGATACTTGGATATGTTTTATCACTTGAATAGAAATTTCATAGTCTGAATCATTATATACAAACCGTTATAGTGAAAATGGTGAGATTACCTATAAATAACATACCCTAGAAGGCACCATCAAAAGAATTTATCCTTCCTTGTATTTCGGCCTTCTTTTCTTCACCTTCACTCAAAATTCTGGTTTAGATATCCTTGGTTACCTCAAACACATATATATATTTAATATTCTCAAGTGTGATTCAAATGAGAGAGCCTTGCCTCTTATTTATACTCTCCAAGAAGCTTCCTTAAAAGCATCTTCTAGGTCACTTGGCCCACTTTCCTTATTTTAGGGTTGGGTCCACTTTTAATTTCTCCATTAAATTTATTATTGAAATAATTTATTTTGTATTCACTTTGAATTATAATACACTCATCACTTCACTTTATTATTTACCTTTTAAAATCTCTTAAAGCACTTTGACTACTTTGACCTTTTGGGGCTTCTAGATGACATATGAGGGTCCTCCAACTTCATAAGGCCATAACTCTCAAACCGTGAGGATTTATGTGACATTCTACATACCACCATAAATGGAATGACATGTAATATCCATATAGAATAGTATTATCTGAAAATATATCATAACTTATACCGTTACCCATCAAACAAACTTGGGTCCATTACCCAAACCTGGGGTATCCAACTTCTCATGGCCATAACTCTCTAACCGTGAGGAATTATGTGGCATTCCACATACCACCAGAAATGAAATGAAAAGAACTATCCATATAGGATAGTTTCCTTGACAAATTCAATTTCCTTCATCTCATTATTCCACAATTAAGCATGGGTTCTCTTACTCCACAAAACATCTTCCCATGAGGGATTTCACCATAAGGGGACCACTTTGGAGTTCATCCATATTTAATTCTTATCAACCATGACAAAACAATAATGATTCATATTTACATCAAACAATATTGGGTCCATTACCCAAACCTTTGTGCTATAGGGCTTTCTTCAAGGGTTGACATCAATGACAACCAACCTTAATGAACAAAATACATTTTTTGTATCTCAGAATGAAATAAATCATATTGTTGTTATGTCTCATACATGTGTTTTCATGACTTGGTTCCTATTTTCTCTTTTGGTCTCCATTTTTAAATTATTGTAAAATATGTACACATTCTTGTAGCCTTTTATAATTTTTATCTTTACATTACAACATTTACAAATCATAAAATCATCCTTAATTCTTGTAATTAATACTTGAGGATTGAGTGAATCTTTTGAGGCTATAAACCTCAGGTGACATTCCCAACTATATTGTTCTAGCCAGGAAATATATGAAAATGATTGAGTAAGGTGTTCCATACCTTTTCCTCAACATTTATTTGGGGAACATACTAGGTAGATCTTCCATATCTCTCTAGTTTATTGTATTCATGGCTATCTTTGAATCCTTATAAAAAAATTTATAACTCTTTGATTAATTTTTCTCATGAAAGTTCCTTCTACAAGGCGGCCTAATATTGAACACGGTCTTAAATATCAGACTAGCACTGCCTTGAATTTATTCAATACTATCCTAGAAATGGCTAGTACCCAGGCCAAGCTTGAGTGGTCTTGGGAAGTAGTTGAACAAGATATAAGTATCTGTGAATGCTGGGAATCCAGGTAAAGGAAGATTAGAAACCAAAAATAACCTCCTTTTCCTTATTCTTCGGTTTTTTTTTTCATGTCCTAAAATATTTTCATTTCTAGAAGAAGAGGATTGTCCCCTGAAGCTACTCCCATCATTGAAATAGGAAGTAGGAAGGCCATTTTGTTGACACAAGAAAGAACTTTAAGGAGAGCTTTGCTTGATTTTTCCAGATCACCCTTTTCACCCTTACCCATTACTTTCAAAATGGCATCTATGGGTGTTGCTAGAGGTTTTGGAGGTGCTTCATCATCCCAACCTTCGACCTCATCAGTAATTGGTAGTCTATATAGTCATCAAGTTCCTATACAATCGGCTACCAACCCCGCTAAATTTATAAATAAGTATAAGATTTTTTAGTTTGAGGAAGATACTACAACCACCCCATGGAACATATCTTCTCCCTTGAATCTAGCACCTTCTACTCATGTATTACCCAAGTTTAAGGAACATATTCCTAAGTTCTGAGGGAATAATACAGTTTCTACAAACTAACACCTAGTGTCATTTTCTAATGCTTGTCATAATATCAGGTCTAACGAAAATAATACATGCATGCACTTATTTGTCAGCTCCCTCCAAATATCCTTTCCACTTGGGAAGATTTGGTTTATTGGTTCAAGTCTAGTTATGGACAACCCAAGAGCCTGACCGAAAAGTTAAGGGAATATAACAATATTTCTTACAAAGATGGTGAGACTATTAAGTCCTTTAATCTTCGGTTCAACAAATTGTACAATCAAATCCTAGAACTAATCCACCCCCAAAACCAAGCCATTGTCATGCATTACTATTATGATCTTCCTTCACCTTATCATGATAGGATTGAATAAAAGGCTATTGAAAATATTGGCTCCACTCTCCACACTTGCTTGGAGTACGAAGAGCAACTTGAAAGAACAAGACTCCCTAAAGGGGACTCAGTCAAACAAATGGATGTGTCTACCCTCCTACAACTTGTATAAGAGATGAACAACTGAATGATATCCTATGAAGGAAAGGGGGATGTTCCCTCGCTTACTCCTGTGGCATATTCTTCTTTCGCAACACCTTTTAGGAATACAAATGAAAACAATTTTCATCCCAAGGCCATTATGTCTCGCAGTTGGTGTAACTTTTGTGAAGAAAATCATGAAGAAAGTACTTGTGAAGTTAAGAAGAGTGCCAGAGACAAAATATTTGGCAAGAAGCTCGAAACCACTATCATTGTTCTAGATTGGGCATAACCATAAGATGTTATGATCATAAATACTAGGAACAAATCTTATGCTCCTAAATGGAAATATGATTCCCCCCGTGCTTCTTCCACTCCATCCTCATCTTCACAAGGTACTAATGTACAAACTGTCAAAGTTCTCGAGAGTCAAGGAGTTCCTCCCCCTGTTACCTCTTCCAAGTATAACATCTTTAACCAACTGGATAATATCAAGGCCAATGCTACTCTTTTGGACATGGTTTCCATCCCTAAACAACAAAATAACCTTAGGAATTTTATGGAAGGAAACGATTCCACCATAGCCAAACTTTCTGAAGAGGAAAAAGAAGAGGATCCCATTGTAAATAATATAGGTGTAAATAATTTTAGACACCCTGTAAAAAACCCTCCATTTTTCATTTCTATGAAAATTAAGGATTAGATAGTCCATTGTTGCCTAATTGATGGCGGTTCAGGCCCAAGCATTATGTCAAAATTCATTATGGAATATATAGAAGCATGCTCTCCTATAACAGTCTATAGCAGTCAACAATAGGTGAAATCAAAGAAATAAATTTAGTTCTATGTGCACATCCCAAAATAAAAAAAACCTTAGCATCCAAGTAATCAATATGCTAGTAAGAAACTATTGTATTATCCTATGAAGAGAAAAACAAGCCCTAACAGGTGGATATCTTTCACTTGATGGGACACACTTATCTCTTGCCTAGAATGGAAAGAATATCATAGTCCTAAGAGAAGGAATAAATTCACCATACATTGAGAGTAGTCCTGAATAGAATGTAAATTATATTGAGGAAGACTTAGGGGTATGCTCTATCTTTGTTGATGAGAGTGACACAAATTTAGAACAAATTGATTTAGAGGACAGTATGTGGAACATGAATTTCAATGGCTCATGCTCAAACTAAGGTAATGGAGTTGGAATTATATTGTACTCACCTATAGGTAAAATCCATAACTTTCCTTCACGAACAATGTCATTAAGTTTGAATCCTTATTGCTAGGCATAAAAAATGCCTATAAAATTGGTTTTGGTCACCTTATAGTTTTTGGTGATTCTTAACTTGTTGTGAACCTTGTGCATAAAATATATTCTCCTAGAAATAAGTTGATGAAACACTATACCCAAGCTTTTTGGGCACTTGTCTCAAACCTGTAATCATTTAACATCACTCATGTTAAGAGAGAACTTAATTTAATGTCTAATAGGTTAGTTGTATTTGCAACATCCCCTACTTGACAACTTCTACTTCAAAGGCCCAATTTTACTTTTCAATATTTATATTTTCCTCACATTCTAGATAATGTAGAATTATGGTAGATTTTCACTAATGATGAAGGTGTTGAGGAAAATATATGAAATATTTTTACTCAAGCATTTTTAGATCTTGCTTGGCTAAGGATAGATAGTCGAGAATGTTACCCTATGTTTAAAGCCTCAAAACATGTTTCCCAATCCACGAGTATTAATTACTAGGGGTCAGGATGATTTTTTAATAAAGATTATTTCAAAATTATAACATTTTAATATTATTTTTTGAATATGACATATGCAAAAAAAAAAAAAAAGTAAATGTGGAGACAAAAGAAAAAATACCAAGTCACATATAAACATAGATGAGACAGAATAGAAGTTGCTTATTTAATTCCAAGAAATGAAAAGAATTGTTCTCTTTACAAAAATCCTTGAGGGAGTTTGGACCAAAGTCAAACTTAGATGTCCCCGATGAAAACCATACAAAAGGACTCTTACAGGAAGTAAAAAAACTAAAATTTAAAAGATGAATCAACTTGCCACAGACTGTTTCCCACTCGACTCTACACAATATCCTTTATGAGTCATGAAATTTAATTCATAAACATACAAGTCTACACAGAATATAAAAGATAGATCAACACCTTTGAAAACAAGTGTCTGAATGATGTAATTCATCTTTGAATCTTGTTGTCTACAATAGGACCCTGATGTCATAAAGAGAATTAGGATTTTAATGAATTGAAGAATGAATGAAAAATGATCTATCTCAATAAAACTCAAGAGAAAACCTTAGTATGCTTTCTCCTTCTATTCTCCACTTATTTTTCCTTCTCATTTTGTTTTTATGCATTCCAAATTAGTTGAACTAGTTCAACCACTTCATTTAGTTAAGTTAACTAAAACTCAACTAACTTTTAGTTTAGGGGAAGAATTAATACAATAATAATAATAAGGTCCCTTTAATAAATAATAACTAGTAGGTGGGACCCCTTGTGACTCCCTTTAGTTCCTTAACAAAAATAGACATAACTAGTCAATCAATCAAACACATCCCTCATTGTGGCTCCTATAATCATTCTCATAATTTGAAAATTAAACATCAATGATATTTTAAATCATATCCAAACATATAATATCCAAAATATCCAAAATACTATGTTGTCCAAAAAACTTCAACAATCAATCATTCTCAACAAAACAATAATAACATATACTCAAAAACCATATTTTCCACTTTGGGAGGCAATTTTCCCTTTGTTTCTACTATATCCCTTTGAATTTCCTGAATTATCCTTAGGATGTGTGGAGCCTTGAGGCTTAATCTCACTGATGGCATGAGAACAATCATCTCTCAAGTGCATGTAGGATGAAACAGATTTGGTTGAATCACTTGAGGGAGATGATAGGGAAAAAACAAATTTTCATTTGTCATGCTTATGGTGGGATTTAGTTTTGATTATTTTTCTCACATGGGAGGATTTTACAGGCGAGTGTGCAGGGGAAATCTGGAAATTTGGGTTAACTGGTGGAGGAGGATCATGTAGAGACAAATGCATCCAACCACGATGTTGGGAGACTGTTGGGTGAACAATCTCGCACCATCCATCGTTCTTGGGAACTTTTGGTTGTAATGAAACATGAGGGGGCACAGGGAAACCAGGGACATGCTAGGGTTGGAAGGGAGGTCTTTCTAGTCTAGGTTGGACTACCCCTTGTCCAATCCATTTGAAAAATCCAACTTGGAAGAGTTGGTTTAACTCTTGAGGATTTTCATCAAAGTGTATTGATAATCTTGTCCTTTTAGGCCCTCTGTCCCAATTCCCTCTGCCCCTGTTATTTAGGCCATGACTTCCTCTGCCGAAGAAACTCATCATGTATGCAACGTTTATTAGCAACTATCTTCTTAAACAAACCATACATGACATCTCTTAATATGAAACAAAGTTTGTCTCAACAATCACATCAGACCCATGCAATCATATCCATAAAATTCATTTAATAATTGTCAATGAGCAAGGGGTGACTAAGGGTTCTTGGATATCTGAGGGGGTTGTATTGAGTATAAAAATGATAAAATGAAACGAGTAAGAACATGATTACAGCTCAACAAATCATTAAAGAATTGACTATGCAACAATAACAAAATCATATCAGCTATGATCCATCTCTGTGTTATTTCTTAATCGTTGTAGCACATAGTTTTTTTAATTTAATTTTAAGAACAGGGCATGCAAAATGAATCTGGGATTGTGAGGGGATTCATAATGAGAGAAAAAGTAAGAAAATGTCAGGGGATTTAATCGATAATTTTCATAAAATAAATTAAATAATCAACAATCATAACTTTGTATTAAAATCAATCCAAAAAGCACCAACATCCATTGTTCCTCAATTGTATACAAAACTGTTTTTTGTTTCAATAATTAAATTTCCCATAATTTCTTAATTCATAATAGTCTGTGTAATATTAACTCATAAAATTTTTTTCCATTCAACAATATTGTTTAAAAAAATGTTGATCATTTGTTCTTCTTCTTTTATTCTTTTTTTTTTTCCTTTTAAAAACAATAATCAAAACATGCACGACAATATGTTCAACATCTATCCCTGATAATCCATAATGCACCACGATAAAAATCAACATCCACTTTTTACCAATAAACAATCACGGCCAATTAAAATGTACATATATATCTTTTCAAAATGTGAACAAACTTTAAAGAATGCCCAATTATACATAGGTCTTCATCATATCAATTGACAAAATGTTGAAATGAAACAACAGTCAACCCAAGCATAAACCTTGAACCTTATCTCTGTGGGTATAATTTCCTTTTAAAACAATTTGTAGTCTGTACGATAATTCCAATATAATATATAAAGTGAACAGAACCAAACTGACACACAAGTATCTTTTAAACTTTCCAAAACCCTGATCGGGCTTTGTAAAATTCACACAGGTGTTTTCACATGCAATCAAGACCACGATGGATAAAAACAGTGAGCAAAACCATAAAGAATAGGAAGAAATCCCTCAACTGTATGTAACCACTGGTTTCAATTTTTATTTTTTCAACCAATTTTATCATAGAAGTACCATAAATAGACTCGACGATAGATCATGTGTCTTAAAGATTTCCATAACCATTTAACTGATAAACTAATACTTGACAACCAAGAAGGTGCTCAAAGAGGGAAAGACGAGTCAGAGTTCAAGTCGTGATCTATTGAAATCAAATGTAGGGAGACAACAAGCTTGTTGATATTTAAAAAAAAAACACAGTGAGTTGACAGTATTCCAACACATATATCTACCATAGGCCAAAATACATTTCAAAAAAGTCACAACAGTGATCCACATAGTATTTACTTATTACTCCAAGTCCTAGAAATAGAAATAATAGTTAACACCCGAGGACAGCATAGACAGTAAGAGTAAGATAATTCAATGCACATAAGTTCCTATAATAATTGCAGATAAGGGATGAGGGTCAACTTGACATTGACAGTTATTCAATAAAACATATTTACATGTAATATCTCTTTCCAACACCTGAAGGGCCGAAACAACTTGACAAAAAAAATAGTGAGGACACACACATCCCTTTGGATAGAAGGCCAATATAAAACATATATCAATCCAATAATCACATAAGCCTATATTATCATTTGGGGATACCCAAGACTAGATCTTGGGACACTTCAGTGAAAACACAGTAAGAACATGCCATCAACCCCATCTCGAGGTTTGAAGAAAAGGCACAACAATTGTTGGAAATGTATCTTTGACTAGATAATGGTTACCACCATGACTGAGAGGAAATGATTCAACCGAAAATTATACACAGAAAACCAACCCTCAATCATCAACCCAGAGACATATTGTACCACTGCTACTTATTATTCCACAAAAACCCATCATAAAATTACACTGGCCAAGAAAACAACCAATGCACCACTTAGTAATACCCTTTACTTTTCTTACAATTTACAGACATCACAAATATCCATAACACCACATTTACACAAAAAAAAAATTCTCAACACATTGAATCCAAGCATCATTGAGCCATCATTTGGTTCATACAACAGAGAATACATCATGGATGGAGAGAAAAGAATCATACCTTTCAAAAAATGATTAAATGATGAGTTGGCTAATATTTCTATTCCAAAAGCATGAAAATGTGGATCTTCACAACCAATTGAGTGAAATTGCAAGAATGGAGAAATGCTACGGTGACAGGCGATAGGGAAAGTATGGAGCGGTGTTCAGTAAATGCATGTCGCTTCCATCACCTGTCCCCATTCAATTCAAAGTATGAGACAACCCAATAAGAATAACTTTAACCAATAATCAAGCCATATAACCAATGCATATTGAATTCCAAACCATTGTTATATTTGAGGTGATATTCATTGCATAGTGCACCACCCAATATAGTTTACACGTTAACCCTTGCGATAACTCCATGCAATAACCATATTAACAATGGTATATGCGCCTCCATTTAAATCTAATGAAATTCTCATAGTCCATTAACCAAACAAATAGCATAACAGTTAGGACTAACACTAGCATCCCTAAACTCTTTCATTTGAAATTTTCATATATAGTATTTTATTATAGCTCAAATACATAGTTTCTTTCCTTTTTCTATACTTTAGAAACTTTTCATAGTTTTTTTTTTCTTTGATTTGATCATGCTACCATTAAATTACCCCTTGCATATATGTGGTTAGATAATCAATCATAAGAATTAGTAGTGAGGTTATAACATAGAAACTGTAAATAACATGCTTTTCATACCCATAAAATTGGCATGTGTCACAAAAAAACATTCCATAATAATGCATTATCTAGTTGTTATCACGCCAAATGAAACCAATATTGCATCGTAAAAAATGTAAGACTGTGTAGGAAACAATAAAACACCAAGAAAACGTGTGTAATATGTCTATCCTTGCATCTCTAGTCTACAAGGGGGTCCCACCTACCAATATTATATTATTAGCATAGTTAAATCATAGTTCTTTAGCAATATTTTTCGGGCGGAATTTATCCCTACCATTTTAATCGTCAACAAACTGGTGACTGAACAGGGAAATTTGTTTACAATAGATTAAGAACTTGGAATTTATGGTTTTGTAGACCAAACAACATTAGATCAAGAAGATATAAATAAGAATGATTATGCAATAGGGGGAAGTGAGCGGATTTAAGGGAAAAATGACCGGGACTTTGGGAATAACTCATGGAAAGTGTTAAGTATGAGGGTGGTTTCAACCTCCCCTTCAACACCTTTGAGGCTAATGTGACCTCCTGGTCTAGGATCATTCAATTCATCAAACCAACTGGTTCATCGGGCTCCCGATGGAACCGATTTAACTTGGCACAAACCCTTTTGCTTCCTTGGCACCCACTATGGGACACCTGTGGACCCTCTCCTTGAGATTTTAACTCTTATGCCAATAGATGCTAGCTCTCAATGCTAAGATCCTCCCTTGATGTGACCACAGGCTATGTCTATGGGCCAACTCCCTTTGTGACCTTGTGCTTCAGGACTTTCGCAAGTTCTTTCCTCCTCCCTTTCCCGATTTCTGAATCATTGAATTCTTCGGGCCCAGATATACGATCCATGGTTCTTTGGAAATTAACGACTCTGATCGACTTCACGAGTCCTCCTCTCGGGTATAACCTCCTGGAATTTCCTGAACTGGGTGGTTCTCTACCACATGTCCTCTGGATCCAATGCTCCAGAATGAAACTTCTCTTCACGACTTCATGAAGATATTTGTTTTCTCTCGACAAACCTTCTGAAGTTCTTGTTTCAGAACTTCTTGATCTGCTACCACCTATCTTCTCCTTGAAAATGGATGATTTCTCCACCTTCGAGAATTCGAAAATTCCTCGACTCCTTTGCAGACTTAGCAAAAATTAATATTTTGATACTTAGTTTTTTCATGAAATATCTTTTGCACTCCTTATAGAAGTCTGTGCAACTCTCCTGCGACTCTACTTGACTTGGAAACCTTCAAGGTTCTCAGTTCCTTTGCGAGTTTCTTGTGCCCCCCTGGAATCTTCTCGCCCTTCTTCCTGATCTTGTAACGTGAACTTACAACACCTTAGGCACACTCCTTGTGCTTGTCTTAGTTATTAGATGACTTCTTTCTTGGCCTTATGGAAAGGTTTAAGGCATCTCCTTTCCTTTGTCGACACACTTCCTGCAAATCCTTCCTTCACCAGAATTTTCAACAATTATGGGATTCTCCAACACCTTCAACTGCATTATTTCTATGCATGCTCACAATAGCTTGATGCCCTCCTAGAAGAGTGTTTCAGAGTGTTCAGTAACTTTGAATTGTTATTATCCCTACACAGTTTTTCCTTCGAAGGTACTTAACCACTTTTAAATTTCTCCCTGTGTTTGTAAATTAATATCATGTTCACTTCTAGCATCTTCTCTTCTGACTCCACTGAGTTCAGACATGCACCCCTTGCGTCAGCTCACATAGTTTCCCCTCTCTGTCTCACACTTCTTACACTTAGCCTAGAGAACCAAACTTCACTAAACACACTCTCGGATCAAAAACAATATCCCTATCCCTGCAGATGATTTCTAACATTCATCTACAATTAAAATGCATGTGAAAAGCTTTCATAACACACCACCCATTGAACATAAAGATAAAACAGGAAAAACTATCATTTCCTATTAATGGTAGAATGCCAAATTACAATAGTAGAGTCTGAGATGCAGTTGAGTCTCAGCTCTCTGCATTTCTCTCCCTACAACATGAATTATCCAACCTGACCAACCTAACCAACCTAACCAACCTCTAATTTTCTTACAATACAAATATTTATACAAGAGGGGTTATATGAACTTCCCTCACAAGCTAATTTAGTGGTGTCAAATCACCATTCAAACACTTATCTAATGGACAAATTACAATGATGGAAATCTGCTCCAAATTAGATGCATATCCTTTCTTGCATCAGCCTATTAATGGAGACCATATCTCCATCTTCTACGAAAGCATATCTTACTCCTTCCATCTTGTGTTCATTAAATTCTTGGATGTCACCTTAGATTCTCGAGGCAAAATGAGAGGATGATGCCTCTCCTCCCTTGAATTCACGCCACATGTGTTTAATGAGTTGGTGCATGATGAGGTGGAGAGATGCTCCTACATCATACTCTACATCAACAAAAATTATGATCTTCTGCTCATGATATTTCCAACATGGTTGAAATCAACCTGGATCCCAAACTTTCTCTTGGAGTTGTCTCTCAGCTCCTCTACTCCTTTGCTTCTTCTCCTATATATTCCCTACTGCTTGTGCAACTTTACTTTTGTCATCTTCCTCTTGTTGACTAATTCCTCTACTGAATCTGACATCAACTTATCTCCTCAATCACCTCGTCCAGCTGCTCCATCCACATGTCATTTTGTTGTAGACTAGCTCACTGCACTCCCTCCTTGTTGATGGGAGAAACACACTGACTTACCAAGACATATTCTTCCTTTTTGGCCTTAGCTTTCCACTCTCTTGTAGTCTTAGCTTTCCAATTCCTCTACTAACTTTGACACCAACTTATCTCCTCAATCACCTCGTCCAACTACTCCATCCACATGTTATTTTGTTGTATACTAGCTCACTGCACTCCCTTCTTGTTGATGGGAGAATCACACTGACTTACCAAGACATATTATTCATTTTTGGCCTTATCTTTCCACTCTATTGTAGTCTTAACTACTGCAGGATCCTCATCACTAAATGTTTTTTATCTACCACTTCTCTTGACAAATTCGCTCATACCATTCCTTCATCTGTTCCCATTCCAACTTCCTCCAACAGTGACTCATGCTGGTGTATCTCCTCTGGGATGGATATTTCTCAGCAACCACCTTCTGGTTCTGTATTTCCAAACCAATCCTCCAGTGCCTTTAACTCCAATTCCCACTGATTGAATAACTCAACTGGGCGTTCTCCCTCTGTTGGGATATACATCAGTATCTATTCTATTTCCTCCATGACAGTCTTTGTTGGTTGTATTTATGTTGCAACTGCAACATCTGTGCTATCCTCTCCTCAGCCACTTAGTAGGAATATATCAAATCCTCCAATGATAAGAACACTCCTCTGATCCTCCTCCTCTATGACAAAAGTTTATAACTTCTTATCATATTCATTCACGTGGCTCACAGTTCTGCATGAATCCCCATCTGAGTGAGGTCTCTCTCTTGCCTCCTCTTCATCTTTCAATGAATCCTCATCTAATCTCATATCTTATCCTTTTCCCATCTAGAAATTTGGGATGTCTCCCCTGCCCACTTAGCATTTTATGAGATCTATTGATCCCTCCTCATTTCCCACCTAGAAATCTATGATATTTTTGCCAGATCTATTTCCCTTATGACTGAGGTTTTCAGCATGCCTCAACCATCTTTTTAACACCCTTCATCACCTTATGTTCAACAAATTCTGAACATGACATTTATATTTTCTCTTCAGAGGCCATTCATACCTCTAGTGTACCTTTGAATCCTGCTGCATATTGAATGCAATCTTCTCCATATGTGCTCAAATTTCACTGAGCTCCTTGTTCATCTCTTCCTTGCTCCTTTGCAAATGGATTTTTCCTTGGACTTGCTCGTGACCTTTAATGGCCATATTTATTCATCTATAGGCCACCCAGTTGTTTATCATCTACAACATGCCTTGCAATAGCTCAAACAGAGCATCACACTCTGTCTCCCTCGCTCATATAAATCAATTCTACATCTGCTCCTTTGTCTCCTTCTTCACCTGTTGTCTATAGGCGAACTCAATCTCTAATATTTCCCTTTTCTATGATCTGTATACAAAACTAGCTTTGATACCACTTGGTGTCAACCTCCCATCCAACTCCTTCAGGGCTTATGTGACCTCCTAGTCTAGGATCGTTCATTTCATTGAACCAACTGATTCGTCAGGCTCCTAATGAAACCAATTTAACTTGGCACATGCACTTTTTCTTCCTCAACACCCATTATGGGACACTTGGGGACCCTCTCCTTGGGATTTTAACGATTACGCCAATAAGAAATAACTCTCAATGCTAATATCCTCCCTTGATGTGACCATGGGCTATGTCCATGGGCCAACTCCCTTCGCAACCTTGCGCTTCGGGACTTTTGTGAGATATTTCCTCCTCCCTTTCCTGGTTTCTGAATTGGTGAATCCTTCAAGGCCATATCTATGGTCCACATTTCTCTCGCGATCAACGACTGTGATCGAATTCACAATTTCAAACTTCGTAAGTCCTCCTCTTGGGTATTCCCTTCTAGAATTTTCCCAACTGCATGGTTCTCTACGACGTGTCCTCTGGATCAAATGGTCCAGAATGAAATTTCTCTTTGTGACTTCACAAATATCTTTGTTTTCTATCGAAAAACCTTATGAATTTCCTGTTCCTGAACTTCTTAATCTCCTACCCCCTTTCTTCTCGTCAACGATGGATGATTTCTCCACCTTCAGGACTTCATCAAGTCCTCAAATCCTTTCCACACTTGGTGCAAATTCACCTTTCAAGACTTAGGCTATTCTCACAATATCTTATGCACTCCTTGCAGAAGTCTGTGGAACTCTCCTGCAACTTTGCTCAACTTGGAAACCTTCAAGATTCTCAGTTCCTCTATGAGTTTCTCGTTCCCTCCTAGAAGCTTCTTTCCCTTCTTCCTGAGATTGTAAGGTGAACCTACAACAACTTAGGTGCACTCCTTGCACTTGTCTCAGTTATTTGAAAACCTCTCCCTTGGCCTTATGGAAATTTTTAAGGCATCTCCTTTCCTTTGTCGACACACTTCTTGTAAAGCCTTACTTCACTAGAATGTTTATCAATTATGGGATTATCCAACACCTTCAACCATTTTTTTTATGTGCATTCTCACAATAGCTCGATGCCCTCCTGGAAAAGTGTTTCAAAGTGTTCAGTAACTCTGAACTATGCTTCTCTCTACAAATTCTGTCCTTCCAAGGTACTTAACCACCTTGAAATTTCTTCCTGAGTCTGTAAATTAATATGGTGTGCCCTCCTAGAAGATTCTCTTCTGACTCTACTGAGTTCAAACACGCACCCCTTGTGTCAGCTCACATACTTTCCCCTCTCTATCATGCACTCCTTGCAATTAGCATAGAGAACTAGACTTCACTCAACACACTCTCGGATAGAAAACAATATCCCTATCCTTGCAGACAATTTCTAACATTCATCTACAATTCAAATGCATGTAAAGTACATTCATAACACACCACCCATTGAAAAGAAATATACAACAGGAAAACATATCATTTTCTATTAATGTTAGAACGTCAAATTACAATAGTAGAGTCTAAGGTGCAATTGAGTCTCGACTCTCTACATTTCTCTCCCTACAACATGACTTATCCAACCCGACCAACCTAAGCAACCTAACCAAACTCTACTTTTCTTACAATACAAATATTTATACAAGAGGGGCTCTATGATCATCCCTCAAAAGATAATTTAGTGGTGTCAAATCACCATTCAAACACCTATCTAATGGAAAGATTACAATGATGGAAATCTTCTCTAAATCAGAAGCATATCCCTTTTGTCGTTAGCCTATTAATGGTGACCTTATATCCATCTTGTCTTCATTAAATTCCTGGATCTCTCCTTAGATTCTCAAGGAAAAATGAGAGGGTGGTGTCTCTCCTCCCTTGAATGTGCACCATCCGTCTTTAATGAGCTGGCGCGTGTTGAGGTGGAGAGATTCTCTTGCATCAGAAGGGGTTTATCCCTGTAAGCATAATCATTCAACTAAAAGAATTTTTTTAACTTCAAGGAGAAAATTTTTATGAACTTTCTCTTTTGAATCCTGAAAAGGATGAAGAACAGGAAAGTAGAAGAGGGATAAAACCAACTATCTTATAAAACAACAATGGAAGCATATAACAATTTCAATTATGCTTTCAAGGGGAACATCAAGACAACTATGTAATATTGATTGGTATTGATTAACAATACTTTGCAGAAGCATCATGTGGAAAAACTGATCCCACATTTTATTTTGACAATAAATGAAGTAAAAAAGAACAAAAAGAAAGAAATGTCATAGCATAAATGAAACAACAAAATTTAAATAAGAAGAAATGAAATGACAGAAATTCAAAAGAAAAAATGTGAAAACATAAATGAAAAACTACTAATATACAAAACACATTCCAAACAATGTTAAAATATTCATGTTTGTTCCACATAATGTTTTAAGTGGGAACCGTTAGTGTTGTAGGAAAACAATCATTGCTCTTGTAAGCATTTTAGAATGTAAGAATTTGCGGCCAAGAAAAAAGTGATCATAAGAGGACCCAACCATAATTTTTGAAACTTTGAATGCCTTCATCTATTAGCATGAGATGAATCCCACAACAATACCTTCTCATTGAATTTAAATTTAACAACTTTAACACTCTTGTTGAAATAATTTTTAACAGACTCCTTTCTTGTGTTTATGTTATCTGAGGAGAATGTCCTTTGCTCCTCTAAAGCCAAAAGTGAATTTATTCTTTGAGAAACATCATAAGAATTTAGTTCTTCAACCTATAGCATTAACCTTAAGGAGGAAAGTTCTACATCAGTAGGAAGAATGGCTTCTTGATTGTAAACAAGTTGGAAAGGAGTGCAACAAGTGCTCACCTTGGTGGTAGTTCAATCTGCTTAAAGGGCGTAAGTGAGGAGAGTGTGCCATTGACGAGGCTTATCTTCAATGAGTCTTTTGATTATTCTTACCATATTTTGATTAATAGATTTGGTTTGCCCATTTCCTTGAAGATAATAAGCTGATGAGGTTAAATGTTTAACCCTCTATTTATCTAAACATTGGGCCAGATTAGCAGAAATAAAAGCGGGACCATTGTCTGTAATAATTTCCAAAGGAAGAGAAAATATGGAAAAAATATTATTTTCAGGAAAAGAAATCACCTACTCATCTTGTCAATGCCTAAGCGAGACAACTTCATTCCATTTCATAAAATAGTATCTGGCTATTAACATAAAGACTAGGCCTGCTGAAGATTGAAGATTAATAGGACCAATAAAGTCCAAACCCCATTTTGAAAAAGGAATGTCTAGGAGAACAGGTTGTAAGGGAATGGATGAAAGGCAATCTTTCCCAACAAATTTATGGCACTTGTCACAAGATCTTGAAAACATATAGGAATCACGAAATATTAAAGGCCAATAGTGCCCTTTTTAGAAAATATTAAAAGCAATGGTTCTAGTAGAAAAGTGACCTCCTACATGAATAACAGAATTTGAGGAACCATGAGTTTCTTGTAACAATTTTTGTTCTTCCTCATTTTTGACATAGTGAAGCAACATACCATTGACAGATCTCCTAAAAAAAAGTCTCCTATAATGACATATCTATCAAATTCAAGGAACATCCTTCTCCTTTGATGAGTGTCTAAGTTATATGGACATATTTGAATTTTCAAGTAGTAAACCAAATCTTTATAACAAGAATTTTCAGACACATGAATGGTTTGATTGTCAATGTAAAACAATTTTGATAGAGAGTTGTCTGATTCATCGATTTCTTCACTAGTTTCAACATTCTGAGCTAAGTGAAGGGATAAGTCACATCCCTTGATGGTGTTAGAAGTCATGATAGTTAAATCATGCCCCTAGATCTTGGAAATGCAATGTATAATCTTCTCTAAAAGATAATTTTGTGAGAGAAAAAACTTTACAGTGGGTAAAGGGACTTTTACCAACGTGTTCTTACCTAAGATGAAGTGGAGAAACTTTTCAACACCTTTAACAAGAGAGAAAGCATTCTTTTCAATAAAAGAATATTTAAACTCATCATCAGACAAGATTTGACTCATGTAAGCCACTAGTTTTTAATTACCTTGGTCATCACATTGCATGAGGATAGAAAAAAATGCTTCCTCTATGGCATTAATATATATCATAAATTCTTTCTCCAAATCCGGCTTTGCCAAAACCGGGGAAGAACTGATTTCTTTCTTGATCCCTACAAAATAATTTCCGACATCATTTGTCCATGAAAAGGAATGATCTTGCTTAAGAAGATTATGAATTGGCTTGAACATTACATCAAAACAAGGAACAAACCTATGAACGAAGTTAATAACACCCATAAAAGCTTGAATCTCCTTTTTAGAAGTGGGAGTAGGTAGATTTAGGATAGAAACAATTCTTTCAAGATCAATAATTATTCTTGAATCATAGACAATGTGTCCAAGGATATTTCTCTTGGTAATTCCAAAAGTAGAATTTGAAGGATTTAGAGAAATGCCAAATTTCCTGCATCGCATGAGAACTCTTTTAAGATGACCAAAATGATCTAATCAATTTTTAGAATACATAGTTAAGTCATTAAGATAGATTTGAATAATCTTGTCGATCAAATTGTCAAAAGTTATTTCCATAGATCTTTGAAAAGTGGCACATGCATTAGATAATCCAAAAGGCATACGTTCATAAGAAAAAGTTCCCCAATGAGTAATAAAATTAGTTTTATATTTATCTTCCCTTTTTGCCTTGATTTGATTGTAACCAGAAAAACCGTTAAGTAAGGACATCATCTGTGACCTTGCAACTTGCTGCAAAATGATTTCTATATTAGGGAGAGGAAATTTATCTTTTATAATAGCCCTATTCAATGCAAATAAATCTACACATAATCTGATCTGACCATTTTTTTTCCGAACGAGAACCAAATTGGAAACCCACTCAGAATACTTAACCGAGAAAATGATCCTAGCCTTCAAGAGTTTTTCCAACTCCTTTCGAATAGTTTATTCTAGTGCATGGTTAATGGGTCTTTGTTTTTACCTAACTGGTTTTATTCCCTCCTTGATAGGAATGGCATGTTTTATAAGAGTAGGATCCAAACCATGAAGATCCTCATAAGACCAAACAAAAACATCTTGAAATTCACCAAGCAGCTTAGCGAGCTTCAATTTTTATTAATTAGAACATTGAGCACCTATTTTTACATTCTTTGGAGATTCAGGTGTTCCAATGTTCAAGGAAATGGTTTCAATCACTTTCCATTTTGACTTCTCTTCTTTATGTTTTTATTTTTTTCCTACATCACTTGATGAAAATGAACTTTCTAGACTAGTCAAGCCTTTGAATTTTTTTTTATCTTCCATTGATATAATGTCCTTATGCTTATAAGGTTAATTTTGGATAAAAGAACAGATGCTATCATCACTAGGGAAGACCTACCAGGACTCTATTTTGTCAGGTATGTGCGGATGATACAGAGATTGTAAGGGACAATCAGGTCTTTGTGGCAGAAGTTGTTGAGTAGGAGAGGCTGCAAAAATAGCTAACCTGGCAGCCATTGAGTTCAATTCCTTTTTAACATGAGTGATGTTGAAAGATAGTAAGTTAGATATAAGTTCCCAAACATTTTGGGTGTAACGTTTCATTAACTTTTTTCTAAGAGAGTATATCTTACATACAAGTTTTACAACTAGTTCGGAATCCCAAAAAAGTGTAAGGTGACCACAACCCAGATAGGTATTTTTAATGCCTAGTAGTAACGCTTCAAATTCAATGACATTGTTTGTGCAAGAAAACTCTAACCTATAGGAAAAATTATGAATTTTACCCACATGAGAGTACAATATAATACCAGTTATGTTTCCTTCATTGGATCTTGAACCATCAAAGTGCATATGCCACATCCCATCCTCTAAGTCGATTTGTTCCACGATAGTTTTTCCCTCATATACAAAGATGGAATACACTCCTAGGTTCTCCTCGATATAATTCACATTAGGTTATGGGACGCTTTCTATGTAAGGTGAAATTCTCCCCTCTCTTAGAAATATGATGTTTTTACCATTCTGAGGAACAAATAAGTGTGTCCCATCGAGTGAGAGGTATCCACCCATCAAATCTTTGCAATATCTTCCTAAGATGATCGAGTAATTACTTATTGGCATATCAATCACATGGATATTAAGGGTTGTCCTTATTTCAGGGTTGGCACACAAAACCAAGGTCACGCCCTTGATTTAATGTATTGTCATTTGTTGTAAACTATTATAATAGAGCATGCTTCTGGTGTTTTCATTTCTACAAGAAAATACTAGATCTTCCATAATAATTTTCGAAATTACACATGGGCCCAAACCACCGTCATTGAGACAAGAATGGGCAGTCTTATCCATAATTTTTACAGAAATATAAAATGGGGGTTTTTTTACAGGTTTTCTAAAGTTATGTACACCTACTTTATTTACAGATGAATCCTCTTCATATACCTCTTTAGAGAGGTTGGCTACAATGGAATCTTTCCTTCCATGAAATTTTTTAGATGCTTTTGTTTCTTAGGAGAGACAACCATGTCCAAGAAAGTAGCATCTACTTTAATGTTGTAAAACTAATTTAGAATGTTGTATTTGGAAGAGGGAATATGCGAGGAAGTTCCTTGACTGTCAGGAGTCTTAGGAACCTGAATAGTGGCAACTGGTGAAGATACGTTTGGGATAGAAGAAGTGTGAGGAGGATCATATTTTCCTTTTGGAGCATAGGATTTAATCCTAGTATTAATGATCATGACATCCTATGGCTCCGAAAATTCTAGGACAATAATGGTAGTTTCAGTTCCCTTACCAAATATTTTATCTCTGGAATTCTTCTTCACCTCATATGTACTTTCCTCATGTTGTTCCTTGCAAAAATTACGCCAACTATGAGGCGTGATGGATTTAGGCTGAAAATTGTTTTCATTATCATTTCTAAAGGGGGGTGAAGAAGAAGATGAATTTCTAGGGGTAAGAGATGGGACATTTCCTTTCCTCTCATACGCTATCATTCAATTATTCATGTCTTATACAAGTTGTAAGAGGGGGAAAATGTTTGTCTGTTTAACTAAGTCTCCCCCAGGAATACCTGTTCTTTCAAGATGTTATTCATACTCTAAAAAATTATGCAGACCGGAACCAAGTTTATCAATGGCCTTTTCCTCAATCCTATTATGTTAAGGGGTAATTAATGAATTATAATAATTCATGAAATCATCTTGGTTCTGAGGGAAAATGAGTTCAGAGATTTGGTTGTATAATTTGGTGAAACTCAAGTTGAAGGACTTGATAGTCTCACCATCCTTATAAGCGATGTTATTGTACTCCCATAATTACTCGGCTGGAATTTTACATTGCCCATAGGTAGATTTGAACCAATAAACTAACTCCTCCCAAGTGGAAAAAATCTTAGGAGGAAGGTCAAAGAAATCGACTATAGGCTTCCCTTCAAGGGAATTCACAAATAAGCGCATACAAGTGTTGCTCTAATTGGCTCCTATGTTGTGACAGACATTAGAAAATTGCACCAAGTGTTCATTCATAGTCACCCTGTTATTTTTTGAAAACCTAGGGAGATTCTCTTTGAATTTCGGAAGTGGATGAGTAGCAGGTTATAGGTTAAGAGGGGAGAAAACATGACACAGAGTGGTTGTAGAAACTTCTTCAAAATGAAAAAGAACATAATGTTTTATGAACTTGGTGGGGTTTGTAGTAGATTGGATAGGGACTTGGTGACTATATAATATACCAATCACTGATGAAGCTAAAGGTTGATAGGAATAAGCATCTGCAGTGCCACCAAAACCACCACTAGACATCATCTTGTGAATGTAGGTAAGGGAGAGAAAGACAAATTGGCTGAATCAGAAAAAGTTTTCCTTAGATTACTTTGTTGGGCTGATAAAACAACGTTTCTTCTTCATATTTCAGAAATAGGGTTGATCTCATGTGTAAAAATCTTCTTCTCCTAGATATAGGAGGGTCTACGGACATGAAAAGAAGATCAAAATTGTAGGAAAAAGAAATATATGGATGATTCCTAGGTTGTATTTGCCTAGCTTCCCAATGTTCTTGGACACTTATGTCTTGTTCAATTGATTCCCATGAGTTATTAAGCTCAAACCAGGTATTAGCGGTATCTCAAATGGTATTAAACAAGTTTAAAGAAATGTTGGTCTAATCTTGAAGACTGGGCTCAATACTAGGCTTCCTTGCAGCAGATACAGTCACGAAGAAAAGAAATAGTCAAAGGATAAATATCATAAATATAAATATATTCAATGATAATCAATCATAAAAACAACCAGAGAGATATAAAAGATCTCCCCAGTATGGTCGCCAAGTAAATGTTGAGGAAAATATTTGAAATATTCTTACTCAAGCATTTTTAGATCTTGCTTGGCTAAGACAAGATAGCCAAGAATGTTACCCTATGTTTAAATCCTCAAAACATGTTTCTCAATCCACGAGTATTAATTACTAAGGGTCATGCAGATTGTTTTAATAAAATATTGTTGCAAAAATATAACATTTTTGTATTATTTTCTGAATATAACAGATGCAACAAAACAAAAAGTAAATGTGGAGATAAAAGAAAAAATACCAAGTCACATATTAACAGAGATGACACAAATAGAAATCACTTATTTCATTCCAAGAAATAAAAAGAATAGTTCTCTTTACAAAAATCCCTGAGGGAGTTTGGGCCAAAGTCAAAATTAGATGTCCTCGATGAAAACCATACAAAAGGACCCTGATAGAAAGTAAAAAAGATGAACCTTAAAAGATGGATCAACTTTCCATAGATTGTTTCCCACTCGACTCTGCAAAATATCCTTTATCACTCATGAAATTTAATTGATAAATAGACAAGTCTACAGAGACTATCAAAGATATATCAACACCTCTGAAAACAAATGTCTAGATGATGTAATTAAGACTTGAATCTTGTTGTCTACAATAGGACCCTGCTATCATAAAAGAGAATTACACTTTTAATGAATTGAATAATGAATGAAAAATGGATTATCTCAATAAAACTCAACAAAAAACCTTAGTATGCTTTATCCTTCTATTCTCCACTTGTTCTTCCTTCTCATTTAGATTTTATGTATTCCAAATTAGTTGAAGTAGTTCAATCACTTAATTTAGTTAATTTAACTAAAACTCAACTAACTTTTAGTTTATGGGAAGAATTAATATAATAATAATAATAATAAGGGCCCTTTAATAAATAATAACTAGTAGGCGGGACCCCTTGTGACTCTCTTTAGCTCCTTAAAAAAAATAGGCATAATTAGTCAATCAATCAAACACATCCCTCCTTGTGGATCCCATAATCATTCTCGTAATTTGAAAATTAAACATCAATGATATTTTAAATCATATCCAAAATATCCAAAATATTATGTTGTCCAAAAAACTTCAGCAGTCATCTGTTCTCAACAAAACAATAATAAGATATACTCAAAAACCATATTTTCCACTTTGGGAGGAAATTTTCCCTTTGTTCTTTCTATCTCCTTTTGAATTTCTTGAATTAGCCTTAGGTTGTGTGGAGCCTTGAGGCTTGATCTCACTGATAACATGAGAACATTCATCTCTCAAGTGCATGCATGATCAAATAGATTTGGATGAATCACTTGAGGGAGAGGATGGGGAAGCATCAACTTTTCCTTTTTCACGCATGTGGTGGCCTTCATTTTTGAGTATTTTTCTTACATGGGAGGATTGTACAGGCGATTTTGCATGGGAAATATGGAAATTTGGGTTAACTGGTGGAGGAGGAGCAGGTAGAGACAAAATTGGCCAGCCACGATGTTGGGAGACTGTTGGGTGAACAATCTCCTGCCATCCGTCATTCTCAGGAAATTACGGTTGCATTGAAACATGAGGGGGAACAGGGATACAAGGGACATGTTGGGGTTGGAAGGGATGCCTTTCTGGTTTACGTTATACTACCCCTTATCCAATCCAATTGAAAAATAGAGCTTGGAAGAACTAGTTTAACTCTTGAGGATATGCATCAAAGTGTATTGAGAATCTTGGCCTTCTAGGCCCTCTGTTCCAATTCCCTCTGCCCCTGGTATTTCGGCCATGGATTCCTCTACTGAATAATCTCATCCTATATGAAACATTTATTAGAAACTAGCTTCTTAAAAAAACCATACATGGCATCTCTTAATATGAAACAAAGTTTGGGTCAACTATCAGATCACACCCATGCAATCCAATCCATAGAATTCATTTAATAATTGCCAGTGGGCAGGGGGTGACTAAGGGTTTTGGGATATCTAAGGGGGTTATATTGAGTAGAAAAATGATAAAATGAAAAGGAGTAAGAAAATGATTACAACTCAACAAATCATTAAATAATTGACTATGAAACAATAACAAAATCATATCAGTTGTGATCCATCTCTCTGTTATTTCATAATCGTTCTAACACAAAGTTGTTTTCTAATTTAATTTTCAGAACAGGGTGTGAAAAATGAATCTGGGTTTGTGAGGGGATTTGTAATGAGAAAAAAAGTGAGAAAATGACAAGGGATTTAATGGATACTATTCATAAAATAAATTAAATAATCAACAATCATAACTTTGTATTAAAATCAATACAAAAAGCACCAGCATTCATTGTTCCTCAATTGTATTAAAAACTGCTTGTTGTTTCAATAATTTAATTCCCCAGAATTCCTTAATTCATAACAGTCTGTGTAATATTAAATTATATAAAAAAAAATCCATTCAACAATATTGTTTAACAAAATTTGGATCCCTTCTTCTTCTTCTTCTTCTTCTTTTTTTCTTTTTTTTTTTCCTTTTAAAAAAAATAATCAAAACATGCACAACAATATGCTCAACATGTATCCTTGATAATCCATAATGCACCACAATAAAAATCAACATCCAGTATTTACGAATCAACAATCGGGCCCAATTAAAATGTACATAGATCTCTTTTCAAAATGTGAACATAATTCAAAGCATGCTCGATTATACACAGGTCTTTATCATATCAATCAACAAAATCTTGAAATGAAACAACAGTCAACCCGAACATAAACCCCAAACCTTATATTTGTGGGTATAAATTCCTTTTAAAACAATTGGACATATGTACGATGATTCAAATATAATATATGAAGCAAACATAACTAAACTAACACACATGAATCTTTTAAGCTTGCCAGAACCCTGACCGGGCTTAGTAAAATTCACATAGGTGTTTTCATATGCAATCAAGACCACGCTCAATAAAACCAATGAGAGAAACCATAACGAATAGGAGGACAACCCTCAACTATATGTAACCTCTCATTTTCATTTTTATTTGTTCAACCAATTTTATCATAGAAGGACTAGACAGAGATTCAACGAGAGAGTATGTGTCTTAAAGACTTCCATAACCATTTAACTAATAAACCAATATTTGACAACCTAGAAGGTGCTCGAAGAGATCTGATATGAGTCAGAGTTCAATTCAGGTTATTTCGAAATCAAATATGGGGAGGAAACAAACTTGTTTATCTTTTTAAACAAAACATAGAGAGCTGATAGTCTTCCAACACTTATATGTACCATAGGACAAAATACTTTTTGAGAAAGACACAGTAGTGAAACACACATTCTTTTGTTATTAATCGAAGTCCTGAAAATGGAAACAACAGTTAAAACTTGAGGAGAGCAGAGAAAATAAGAGTAATATAACCTAGTGCACATAGGTTCCTCTAATACTTACAGATAACGGATGAGGGTTAAGTTGACAGTGGCAGTTATTAAACAAAAAAAAAAGATATAACATTTTTTTCCAACACCTAAAGGGTTTAAACAACTCGAGAACAACAATAGTGAGGACACACACATCCCTTTGAACAAAAATCCAAGATACAACCTGTATCAATCCAATACCTGCATAGGCCTATATTCTCATTCGGGGCTACCCAATACTGGACCTTGGGAAACTTCATTGAAAAGATAGTAAGAACGGGCCATCAACCCTGACTCGGGGTTTGAAGAAAAGGCACAACAACTGTTGGAAATTTCTCTGTGACTGGATAAGGGTTACCACCATGACTGAGAGGAAATGAGTTAACTTACAATGATACACAGAAAAACAACCCTCAATCATCAACCTAGAGCCATAGTGTACCACTTCTACTTATTATTCCATAGAAACCCATTATAAAACTACATTGATCGAGAAAACAACCAACACACCACTTAGTAATACCCATTCCTTTTCTTACAATTTCCAACATTTTACAGTCATCACAGAAAGCCATAAAACCACATTTACACACAGCCAAAATGCTCAAGAACACACAAAATCTAAGCATCATTGAGCCATCATTTGGTTCATAGAACATAGAATACATCATGTATGGAGAGAAAAGAATCATACATGTGGGAAAACACTTAAATGGTGAGTTGGTCAAGATTTATTTTCCAAGACCCTGAAAATGCAGAGCTTCAAAACCAACAAAGAGAAATTGCAACAATGGAGCAATGCTAGGGTGAGGGGCGATAGGAAAAGTATCGAGTGACGTGCAGTAAATGCACGTCACTTCCATCACCTATCCCCATTCAATTCGAAGTACGAGACAATCCAATAAGCATCACTTTCACCAATAATCAAGCCATATAACCAATTCATATTCAATTCCAAACCATCGTGATATATGAGGCGATATCCATTGCATAGTGAGCTACCCAATATAGTTTACACGTTAACCCTTGCCATAACTCCACACGATAATCCATATTAACAATGCTATATGCACCTCCATTTAAATCTAATGAAATTTTCATAGACCATTAACCAAACAAATAGCATAATAGTTAGGACTAACACTAGCATCCCTTAACTCGTTCATTCAAAATTTTCATATAGTCTTTTATTATAGCTCAAATACATAGTTTCTTTCCTTTTGCTATACTTTAGAATAGTTTCTTTCCTTTTGCTATACTTTAGAACCTTTTCATAGTTTTTTTTTCTTTGATTTGATCATGCTACCATTAAATTGTCCCTTGCATATATGTGGTTAGGTAATCAATCATAAGAATTAGCAATGAGGTTATAACATAGAAACTATAAATAGCATGTTCCTCATACCCATAAAATGACCCTATGTCGCAAAAACAACATTCCACAATAATGTATTATCCACCTATTATCACGCCAAATGAAACCAAGACTGCATCGTCAAAAATGTAGGACTTTGTAGGCAGCATAAAAACATCAGTAACACATGTGTAATATGTCTATCCTTGCACCTCTAGTCTACAAGGGGGTCCCACCTACAAGTATTATATTGTTAGAATAGTTAAATAATAATGCTTTAGCAATACTTTCTAGGAGGAATTTATCGTTAAAATTTTAATCGTTAATAGAAGACATATGTGCTTTCATACAAAATGAACCGTTTAAGCCTAAGAAAATTATATCTATGGAAAATGATGAATTTCCAAAAGAATTTATTCCTCTTGAGAGTTCATTTTCGTTGAGTGATGTGAGCAACAAAGAAACATGTAAGGAAGAGGAGTCAAAAAGGAAAGTGGGTGATACCATTTCCTTGAATCTTGGGACTTATGAATCTCCAAACATGGTTAAACTAGGTGCCCAATGTTTCGACAAAGAAAAGGAGAAATTCATAGAACTATTACATGAATTTTAAGATGTTTTTTCATGGTCATACGAGGATCTTCGTGGTTTTGATCCTACTCCCATACAAAATGCCATTCCTATACAGGAAGGGATAAAACCAGTTAGGAAAAAACAAAGACCCATTAACCCCACACTTCAAGATACTATTAGAAAGGAGTTGGAAAAACGTTTGAAAGTTGGTATAATATTCCCATTTGAATATTTCGAGTGGGTTTCAAATTTAGTTCATGTTAGGAAGAAAACTATTCAAATTCGACTATGTGTCGATTTTTGCACATTGAATAGAGTTAGTGTAAAAGATCATTTTCCTCTCCCTAATATCAAAATGATTTTATCACAGGTTGCAGGGTCACAAATGATGTCCTTACTTAATGGTTTCTTCGGATATAATCAAATCAAGGTAAAAGGGACTGATAGATACAAAATAATGTTTACTACAATGGTAACCACTGAGCCCATTGATGTTTCCTTTCAGAGGAAAACAACCTCAAATAAGTCTCCAAACACTTATTGATGACTTTAGTTTGACCATCACTCTGGGGTAATTGGGTGCCCTGGAGTCTAAATAGTTCTTGCCAAAAATTGTTGGTGAAATTTGTATCTCGATCAGAAACAATAGAATGAGGCATGCCATGAAGCTTGAAGATATGATCCATGAAAAGTTGAAGATATAAACCTGGAATGCCCATTTGTGGGAGTAGCATGAAGCTCAGAAAGCACTGTGGATTTAAGTTGTGACTGTTTACTTAAATACAAATGACCTTTGTAGCGAAGTTCATCATTATGCCGAGTACCCTGGGGAAACTGCAGAGTTATATTTCAATTGTTGGATCATATGCAATATTTTAGGATCATGTACCATTCTTGGCCCACAGCTTGGAGCCAATCTGGTACAATGAAGGAGAGGGAAAAAAGGGACCCTTCATCTTCATGTTTTCGAGAAATAGCGTCAGCAACCACATCTTATTTTCCTTTCTTGTATATGATCTCATAATCATAACCAAAGAGCTTATTTACCCATTTTTGTTTCTATGGGGAGTAATGTCATTACTACAAAAAATACTTGAAGCTTTGATGATCTATATTAGTTTGGAAGAGCTTCCCCAAGAGATAAGGGCGGCAGAGATTCACTGCATGTAGAATAGCCAACATTTTCTTTTCATAGGTTGATTGGCCCAAATGGAATTCAAGCAATTTTTTTCTACTAAAGGCCAAAGGTCTGTCATATTTCATAAGGACAACTCCAATTCCTCTCCATGAGACATCACATTTGAGGAAAAAGGTTTTTGTGAAATCAAAAAGGGCCAAGACCGGAGTAGTACACATAGCTACCTTCAAATCTTGAAAATCATGATCCACTAAGACAGTCCAAAATAATTATTTTTAAGGAGTGTAGCAAGAGGGGCCACAATCTTCCCATAATTCTTGAACAAAATTACGATAATATCCGGTTAAACACAAAAAACCACGCAAACGTTTGACAGTCTTGGGGGGATACCAATCCTGCATTGCTTCAATATTTTTAGGATCCACCCAGACACCAACCTTTCCAACAATATGACCCAATTACTCTACTTCTGAGGTTCCAAAGGAACATTTAGAGCATTTGAGGAAAATTTGGTGCTGCGAAAGTATATGGGGAATTTGATCCACATGGGAAAGATGACATTGCCAAGTTTTACTATAGATGAGAATATCATCAAAGAAAAATAAGACAAAATGATGGAGAAAAGGATGAAAGGCATGATTCATGAGGATTTGGAAGGTGGAGGGGGAATTAGACAGGCCAAAGGGCATGACCAAAAACTCATAGTGACCCTCATGAGTTCAAAAGGAAGTCTTGGGTATGTCATATTCTTACATATGTATTTGCTAGTAGTCAAAACAGAGATCAAGTTTAGTGAAGTATTGAGCACTACTCAATTGATCCAAGATATCATCAATGACATGAATGGGGAACTTTTCCTTGATGGTGATCTTATTGAGGGAACGAAAGTTGCGACACATGCACCAAGTACATTCTTTCTTAAGTACCATGACCAGATGGGAAGAATAAGGGTTGGTATTGGGGCTGTTAACACCCGCTTGGAGAATTTCCTACATTATTTTCTTAATTTCATTCTTTTGGGAAAAGAGGTGATGATAAGGGTTAACATTGGGAGGAAGAATGTCAGGAACAAGGGGAATGGAATGATGATGTACACCACAAGAAGGATGAAGTCCCTGAGGGGTCGAAAAAACATCTTGATGTTTGGAAATGATAGCTTGGACATCAGGATGCAAAGAGGGTGTCTGAACGACTTAAATAAAATGGAGTTGAGAAATGATACCGGAGTGGCCTTTATTGAGGATATTATCCCTACGATGGGAACTAATGATATTAGGAGAACCGACTATGAAACCTTGGAATTGATACCTTTGTCCTTCCTTTTGGAATTCCATGGTTAATTCCTCAAAATCCATAAGAATGGGAGCCAAAGTGCATAATCATTCAACACGTAGCACAATGTCACAACCTCCCATGTCAATGGAAAACATATGAGATTTCAGTTGGTAATGTCCAATTTGAAGACGCAAATTTTCACAATGCGCACCAAATTCCATGGACCCACCATTGTCTATCATGATTTTAAAATTATTGACAACACAAATATAGGAATTGGTTTCCTCGGAAATGCGACGATGAATACAATTGTGGGTGCTACCATTGTCAACAAGGATGGTGACCTTCCTGTGCTTAATGTAGCCAATCATCTTGAGCGTTTTTGGGGCTAAGAAGCGAGTGAGGTCATGCAAGGAAATAAGTGAGTGAACTTCAAGTGTGTCAATAGGCTCCTAGGTGGCATCAGGAAGGGAAGGTTCTTCAACAAGGGGAGCTATCACATCCTCTTCAGGAACATCTTCAGAAATGTCCATAAATAGTTTTTGTTCCTTACACTTGTGCCCCAAAAAATATTTTTCATCACAATTATAGAAAAGACCCTTTAGTTGGCATTCAACCATTTCAGCCCTAGTTAGTTTTCGAACCTTGAGTGGAGTAACAGGGGGGTTAGGATTAGCAGGTCGAGAGTGAGGAACAAAAGGGTTTTTTTTGGTCTTGGAAAAAAAAACTTTTTGGGCCTCTTTAGCATGTTTCGTATCTTCCAACCAAGTTGGAGGGTGGGTCATGAGAACCTGGGATCAGATTTCATCCTTGATACCACTGATAAAGCATTCACAAAATAATGCATCTGACATGCCCTCTATTCTAAAGACCAAATTCTTAAAAGCAATGATGAAGTCTTCCATTCTTATTGACTGTTTCAACTTGGTCAAATGACCGAGATAGTGGGTATCAATATCAAAGTGGGCATAGAGATCGGAAATAAACCGTGTCCAGGAAATATACCCCTGATGTGACTTTTTTTCCATTTGCATCATTTCCGGCGTTCAGGATCTAGATAGAGGAAAACATAGTGAAGTTTGGCCAACTCATCAGTAATACCATGCAGAGAAAAATAATGCTCCACTTGAGTGACCCAATATGTAGGATCAGATCCATCAAATTTATTGACCTATATGTGGGGAAAACGGGGTTCACGATGAAAGGATTTGGAGTGAAATGTGGATATTGAGAGGAATCAACAACATCGGGTTGTTCGTAAGAGGAAGGACCCGTAGGGCGGTTCAAAAATTTATTTATATCATACTAGAGGGAGGTCAATTGGGTTTTCAGGTTGTCTTCCATGTTGTTAAATTTGTGCTCTAATTTTTCAATGTGGGAAATGGTAGAATCCATCTGAGATGTGAGATGTTCGATGGAGAGATGGGCTTGATTCATGGAAGTGTTGAGTTCTTGGTTGCGAGTGGTGGCCATTTGGAGAGAGGAAGTGTGGGTGGGTGGGTGGGTGGGACCACAAAAAAGTGAATTACAAGTGATAGGTACCACAAATATTAGTTCTTGAAGGGAAATATAATGAAATTGGCATCAAAATAGGGAAACTAGGAAGGGGTCGGGCCCACTGAAAGAAAAAGGATTAAAAATGAAGGGTATGACTACGATCATGGAGAAAAGGGGAATCCAATGGAATAGGTCCCAAATAAGTGTGTTGGAGGGACCACTGTACTCCAACTTGAAGAATATGGCAGTGATGAAATGTCCAAATGCTTAACAGGAATAAATGTGTAGTAATTTCATAGCTAGAATGTAGAAGACATTATAGCACGAAAATAGATTTGGTTGGTTATATTTATATTTCCTTACAAAGGGTTAGGGTATTCAATTGTTCTACAAAAAAGTGTTTTCCTTGTGTTATAGCTCTCTGATATATGTGCAGGGTCCAACAGTAGTACATAGACCAATATCTCATGGCACCAACTAAGGAGGCTAGACCATACCCTTACCGTACTACCAGAACACCTAGGTACTAAAGGGTATCTTCCTAAGTGTTGTTCTTAGTGGAACTATAGTAGTCAGGCGACTGGTCAGTTTATCTATGGAGGGATTTAGGAGATCTAGGACGATACATATACATGTGTTTTCTAATGCGCTACCACTCGAAGGGGTACCAAAAAGGGTTACAAGGGTGGCCAACGGATGTGCATGTAATTACCACTTGTATTTCCTACGTGTATGAATCTATGACTGCAGGTTTATGCATGTAACAACAGATCTTTGTATATTAAAGACGCCAGAATAGGTCTCTAACCTGAAAAAAAATTTAACCCACAAATTTTTTCCAAGGAAGGTGCTCTGATACCACTTGTAATATTCGAGATATAAAATAGTATGCAGAAAATAGATAATTAGCTAGAAATGGTAGATAAATAATGATATAAACAAAACAACATCACAATAATACCAAAATAATACCAAAATAACACCAGAAAGAGCACTTGATTACTGAGAGCAATCTGCACTTGCCTCTTCGAGGGGGAAACCTCCAATAGAGTAGAGATCTATTACAATAATATCCAAGAAAAAACTTCTCGTACCCTCTATTCCTATTTATACTAAATCTATCTATCTAAAATAATAGTCTAGAGGAAGATCCTTCTAGAATTTGAAGCTTCTATTAGGTCTTCTTACATTTGACTTAATCCTCATTATTGCTAGGCCTTATTATTGACTTTTATTACATGGAAATTTATTATTCTACCCACTTGAGGGGTTAGGTAGGTTAGGTCCCTAACATTACATGATCCAGTGTTTATCAAATGACGAATTCAAGTACTCCTACATTGAGAAAACATGCCTTTGGTCTTGTTAAAGTTGTAGGGAAATGTTTCCACTTTATCCTAGGAAAACACACACAGGTAAAAGTCCCTTTGCATGCTGTCAATTTTTTGCTTTTACAAACTTATATTTCAGGGAAGATTGCACATTGTCTTGCCAAACTCCAGGAGCATGATTTAACCATCATGACTTTGAAAATAATTAAGGGATGAAACTTAGCCCTTCACTTAGCTCAACATGATAAAGAAAGTGAAGAAATTGATGATCAATATAATCCTCTTTCAACATTGTTTTATATTGAGATCCAAACCCTTTCTATTGTTGAACACCCCTAGTATAAAAATTTGGTATATTACTTGCAATATGAGAAATCCCAGATGACTTAGATTGTCATCAAAGGAGAAGGCTTCGTCTTGAATCTTCAAGGTATATTATTTTAGGAGGATTTTTGTTCAGGAGGTCTTCTAATGGTATATTACTCGGATGTGTGAATAAAGAGGAAGCACAAAAATTGTTATAGGAAACTCATGGATCCTCAGATTCTATTATGCACGTTGGTGGCCACTTTTCTTCTAAATCTATTTCTTTTAAACTCATAAAAAATGGTTATTATTGGCCTTCAAATTTTCGATATTCTTATAAGTTAGCACGATCTTTTGACAAGTGCCAAAAATTCACTAGGAAAGAAAGTCTTTATGATATGCCCTTGCAACCTATTCTCCCATATTTTTCATTTCCTAAATGGGGCATGGAATTTATTGTTCCTATTAATCCTCGATATTTTGCAGGGCATATTTTTATTTTGACAGCCACCGATTATTTTACTAAGTGGAATGAAGTTGTCCCTCTTAGACACTCACATGACAAACATGTAATTTATTTCTTGGAAACTAATATCTTCTCCATATTTGGAATTCCTTTAAAGATTATTACGGACAATGGTCCTGCCTTCATTTCCACTAAATTGGGGGTCAAACATTTCACCTCATCAACTTATTACCCTCAAGGAAATGGGCAAGCCGAGTCTAATAACAAAAATATGGTTAGGATCATCAAGAGGCTCATTGAAGATAAGCCTCGTTAATGACACACCCTCCTCACTTACACTGTTTGGGAAGATCACACTATCATCAAGGTAAGCAATGGTTGCACTCCCTTTCAACTTGTTTATGGTCAAGAAGGTATTTTTCCTACTAAGTTGGAACTTTATTCTCTATGGATGATGCTACAGATTGAAGAATTATGTTCTTTCAATGTCCCTCAAAGGATAAATGCACTATTAGCGTTAGAATAAAAAATAATGTTTTCCTTGGAAAACATAAACATAAGACATCAAATCGTTAAGAAATATTTTAATAGACATGCAAAAGTTGTCAAATTTAAAGTAAATGAGAAAGTATTGCTTCAGGACTCATCCCATGCTGAGAGAGGAAGACATTCAAAGTTTCAAAAATTATGGTTAGGTCCTTTCAAGATCGATTTTGTCCTAGGCACAAACTCTTATCTTTTAAAAGATTTGGAAGATAAATTGTTTTCCTATAGTAAAAATGGTTCCCACTTGAAACATTATGTGGACCGAACTTGATTGATAAATGCCATGTGCAAATCACTGTTGTATATAGTTTTATGTTTTGTTGTTTTGTTTTGCTTTGCTTAATTGATTGTTCATTTTCTGTTATTTCATTTTCTGTTGTTTGTTTTGTTTATCAGAAATACATTTTGGGTAATTTTCTCCACAAAAATGACATTTTATAAGTATTTTTGATAAATAACAATAAATTTTACAGAGTTGTCATGATGTCCTCCTTGTAGACATCGCTGTTTTTTTTTTTTTTTTGCTTCCAACACTATTGTTAGATACATTATTTTATTTTCTTACCTATTTTCTGCTATCCCTTTCTTCCCTCCATCTTGAAATTCAAAAGAGCATATCAAAAGAATTATCCTTAAAACAAAGAAACACTTTTACTGTGACTGATCGAATTTTATGCATACATGACCAAACCCCCTCATACATACCCTTCTCATGAGTTATTCCAAAAATATCATCTGAATATTTCCCTTAAACCATCATTTCCCCCTGTTGCATAATCATTCTAGTCAATAAATATTCGATATATTGTCACCAATCGAAAAAACCAAGCATTCTGAGTTCTTAATATGTTGGAAACATATTTCCCTATGGAGTCGCCAGTTTGTTGATTCCCAAAAGTGAAACATAGGGTACCTTCTTGCAAATGGTTGCAAATGCCCTATGACTTATTATTTAACTATATTTAATAATATACTAATAGGTGGGACCCCTGGTGAAACTTGTGTGACTGTGACGAAGAAACAACATCTATGATTTACATGCTTATGTGTTGGCTGAGATGATCCCTACAGTTTATTTGCATTTAAAAAATCTGTCGGAATGATTAATAAAATATGATGTTAGGGGAAATATGATTTTGGTGTTGTTTTTATATAATAATTCCAAGTATTATTATGTTACATTTGTTTTGATAAAGGACCTAAAGTCCATTATTAAGTTATATGTGTGATGGGGTGGCTTCATGCTACAAGGGTACACACATTGTTTGAATTGGAAGTAATGTTGGAACATGGTATCCCTAGCTAGTATTTGAGTTATGTCACATTGGAGTTTTTAAACAAGTGTTTCTCGCATTGGTTTAATTCTAATTTGGTCGTGATTTGGTATCCATGGAAAAATACTATTATATATGAAATGGGGATAATGACAAGGGTTGGCACATTTGAAAAATTTGAATATTGGCAAACTGTGGTATAATCGGCCTACATTAAGTTGATTTGAATGTTAATGGTTGATGAGTTCAATAGTGGGATTTCTCATACTAGCATTAATGAAAACGTGAATGTAGAAGTGACGTGTAGTAAATGCATGCCACTCTAATTCACCTCAAGCCCGCCACCCTAGTCATTTTTCATTTTCTCTTGTTGGTTTATGTTTCTCCATTTTGCTTGGTAGTGGAGAAGGAATAAAAGATGGTTGTTTATCCTTAGAAAAGTTTACATAGGTATGGGGTTTTCTTGCTTTTCCATCCATGAACATTCACTCTGCAATTTAAGTCAATAGATGGCTCTTGTCTACTCACGGTATGTGCATTTCCAAAGTTGTTATATGACTGAATTCAGACTGTGTATTGGTCATTTGCAATGTTTTGGTTTCTTGTGGTGGTTGCATTTGAATCATGGCATTGAAAATAAGTGTGGTGTCTTTTTTTGTGTATGTATGTTCACATTTTTAATATGGAAAATAATATCGTTTGTAAATTCCCAAGCCTACCTTATCTCTAGTTCCTTGTTCTGGGTTTCTTCCATGTTTGAAGTAGTTATCGCCGCTTCTTACCTGTGAGTTATTTGGGCGCTCTTCGTGTTTTTGAGGTTGTGTTTTTTGTGGCTATTTTTCCCGCGCCTTGGTCACTACTGTGTGACTATTAATGTGAAATTTTTTGAAGAATTAAACCTCCCATGCTCCTTCTGGTAAAACCCTCAGTTTGTTAACCAAATTTTGTCTACCACCTTATTGTCCATTGTTGCTTATGGAACCATGTGAATTAGGAATTATGGTGGATATGGCCAACCCAAAATTTGATGAAGGCACAGTTCGTTTTCATTTGTAGTCATGGGTTTAGTTGATTATTTGTTCTGCAAAGGTGGGTTGTATGTTAACCTTACTCATTTGTCTGATAATACAATATGTCCTATGGGGATATTAGGGTAAAGAAAACATTGGAAAACATGTTTTAACGGATATGACTTACTGTTTGTTTGATTTTGTATGATAGGAATACCTCTGGGAGTAAATTATATATGTGTCGAATGAGTTTTGTGATCCAAAATGAAAAGGATTATAGGAGCGTTGTTAATTGAAGTTTCAATTTTGAATTATGTTATATGAAGGGATGTCTTATGTGGCCACTTAGTGGATCCCTGTAGTGATTTTAATGAACTGGTGTTGATATAGAGAATCACAGTCTCTCCATTCCTCAACTGTGGGATGTACTTATTTTTTTTATTGTGGTGTTGTGCCTCCTCAACCCTGTTGTGCGCAAGTTATGTTATTACTGTTGAATTTTTATTGAGAAAAGGATTTTGAAATGATCTGTATGAATTGCAACTTCCATATTCAAATGAACACCCTAGAAGTGAAATCTCATCTTTGGAATTTTGGAAACAGAGAGTTGAATTTCAATTTGGAAACAATGAAGAATTTTAAATTTTGATGTCGAAAATGGCATTGTTTGATATATGATAGAATAATATCCATGGTGTTCCCTTTAATTATACCATTTTATGCAAGATACACTCCCCTCATTATCCCATTTACATTTTTCACTCCATGTTCTATGGTTACTCATTTTTTTTTAAAGGGAAACATCTGCGAGAAAATGAAAGAAATGATTGATGATTGATACTTTGGGAGCTAGTTGTATACACAATTTGATTGTTTTATTAATTGATTGAACAATACTCATGAATATTTCCCTTCCATTATATCATTTTACACTAAGTACAATCCCTCCATACTCTCAATGACCCTATCAATTACCTTTTTGTATGGAAATTAATAAAAAAATTATTTATGGATGGATTGCATGTGTCATTTAGTAAATAATAGAGCCAACTCTTGATTTATTTAAAGTAGAGTTTCATGTATGTGTTATTAATACATTTCATAACTGGTTAAATATTTCTACAAGATGATTTTTTTTCAGTAGGGGCAGTAACGGCCAAAATAACAGAGGAAGAGGTAACTGACAATGAGGCCATACAAGGCCTCATTTTTCTATTCATTTCAATGTTGATCCATAAGAGTTGAACCAACTATTTCAAGATGGTTTTTTTAATTCGGTTGGCCATGGTATCTTGCATCCCTGACCTGATAGACCCCCATTTCATCCTCATTTTTTTCCTAGCATTCTTGTTCCTCCACATGTGTCATTGTATTCTGAAGCCCTCGCTAATGATGGTTGGGAAGAAATTTTCCACCAACCTATCTCTCACCATCGTGGTGTTGGTTGTGGAGCCTGATTATCTTCCTTATTCAGAGGTCCTTGATTTCGGCCGTGTTTATACCCCATGAAGTATTTACACCCCATAAGTATGTACACTCTTCCACGCGGGGGAGTGAAGAGGGTGGGTACCCCTTCTGCGAGGTCCGGGGGGGGCTATCCCCCTGGCTAGGGGGTCTGGGGGCAAGCGGGCCCCCAGTGGGGGTTCGGGGGCAAGCGGGCCCCCAGTGGGGGTTCGGGGGTGAAGCCCCCAAAGAAAATATTTCCTTGTAAAAGTATATTGTAATTTCATTATAAATCTAGACCGTTCATTATAAGTTCGTAGATCTAACGATAGAGATTATGTTAGGGTTTTTTTCCCTAGAAGGCAACCCTCTTTTATGAGGGAAATTTATTGTGGCTATGGGTGATGGTGAATATTGTGTTCTGAGAGAGGAGATTGTGAGAGAAAGAAGAGGAAGTTATAGCGGGTTTTGCTGTAGGTTGTATCCCTTCATTTGTTGGATAATAATAAAGGAAGGACCTGGCAATTTCTCTGGTGGACGTAGCCCACACTGGGTGAACCACGTAAATCTATGTCTCTCTTGTATTGTGTGTCTTCTGTGTTTTGTTTCTACATTTGTTTTATTTTATTGCTCCGTGGTCCTGTTTTTCTAACAACTGGTATCAGAACGTAAGGTAACTTGTAGGAAAAGAGGGTTCTTGGTTCGAGTGGGAGAAATGTCGGAAGATGGAAAGTTTAGGATCGAAAAATTTAACAGCCAAAACTACCAGTTATGGAAGATGCATATGGAAGACTATTTATATCAGAAGGATCTATTCCTACCATTGAGTGGAGTAGCAAAGAAGCCGGTGACCATGAAGGATGAAGAATGGGAGATTCTTGACAGAAAGGCTCTAGGAATGATACGACTGAGCCTGGAAGCATCAGTGGCTTTCAATATTTCGAAAGAAAAGAAAATGAAGGGTTTGATGGATGCATTGGCCAAATTGTATGAAAAACCCTCGACGTTGAATAAGGTATTTCTAAAGAAGAGATTATTTAATATGAAGATGTCAGAAGGTGGGTCTGTTGCAGATCATTTAAATGAATTTAATATGGTTACTAATCAACTAAGTTCTGTAAAAATGGACTTTGATGAAGAGGTTAGGGATATTCTAATCTTGTGCTCATTGCCAGAAAGCTAGAATGGCTTGGTCATGGTTGTAACTAACTCTGTCTTTGGTTCAAATAATTTAAAATTTGATGATGTTGTTGGTGTTATCCTTAGTGAGGAAATGCGATGGAAAAGCACAGGTGAGACATCAGGAAATGCGTTGAACATGGAGAACAGGGGAAGACAAAAGGATAGAG
>ML781569.1:218147-245273 GCA_009831015.1 Picea engelmannii
TATAGATTTTGATGAAATATTTTCTCCTATTGTTAAAATGACTTCAATTAGGACTATTTTAAGTCTTGTGGTAGTAGAAGATTTGCATCTTGAACAGTTAGATGTAAAAACAACTTTTCTCCATGGGGATTTGGAGGAAGAGACTTATATGCAGCAGCCACAGGGGTATGAGGTCAAAGGGAAGGAGAATTTCTTATGCAGGTTGAAGAAGAGCTTGTATGGCCTAAAGAAAGCTCCAAGGCAGTGGTATTTGATGTTTGGCAATTTTATGATAGAACATGGTTATAGTAGATGTCATTCTGATCACTGTGTTTATTTTAAAAAGCTAGAAAATGGAAGCTTTATTATCTTGCTATTGTATGTAGATGACATGCTTGTTGCAGGGACTAATATGTAGGATATAAATGTGCTCAAGAATAAATTAGCCAATTCATTTGTGATGAAGGATTTGGGTGTTGCAAAGAAAATCCTTCGCATGAGAATAACAAGAGACAGGAAAAATCGCAAACTGACATTGTCTCAGGGTGAGTACACAGAGAAGATGTTGGAGAGGTTTAGAATGCAGAATGCAAAACCAGTTAGTATACCTTTGGCCAGCCATTTCAAATTAACTAAGAAAATGTGTCCCAAGACACAAGAGGAGATAGAATACATGTCCAGGGTCCCTTATTCATCAGCAATTGGTAGCTTGATGTATGCAATGGTTTGCACAAGACCAGATATTGCACATGCAGTGGGAGTTGTGAGCAAGTATATGAACAATCCAGGTAAAGAACATTGGGAGGTAGTAAAGTGGATTATCAGGTATTTGAGAGGTACTACTACACATGCATTATGTTTTGGAGGTTTAGACACTTTTCTACAGGGATATGTTGATTCAGATATGGTAGGTGATAAACGCAGCAGGAGGAGCACCACAGGGTATGTTTTTACTATAGGTGGAACATCAGTAAGTTGGATTTCGAAACTGAAAAAGGTTGTTTCACTTTCAACAACAGAGGCAGAGTATGTTGTTGCTATAGAGGATAGTAAAGAAATGATTTGGTTACAAAGGTTTATGGAGGAATTGGGAAAGAAGAAGGAGAACAACCGGTTGTACTGTGACAGTCAGAGTGCCATTCACCTTGCAAAAAAATCAACCTTCCATTCGAAGACTAAGCATATACAGTTGAGGTACCATTTCATACGATCTGCCTTGGAAGATGGACAATTGAAGCTAGAAAAGATACACACTAGCCAGAATCCTGCAAACATGTTAACAAAGGGAGTAACCAGGGGGAAATTGAGTTCCTGCTTAGTTTCAATTGGTCTTCAAGAATGAAGATGAAAATGATAAATTTACCAGTTCCAAGAAGGTTCAGAGTCCAACATATACAGCAGTGGTGTAGTTGTTGAGATCAGTCTCCAAGTGGGAGATTGTTGGTTGTGGAGCCTAATTATCTTCCTTATTCATAGGTCCTTGATTTCAATCGTGTTTATACCCCATGACGTATTTACACCCCATAAGTATGTACACTCTTCCACGCGAGGGAGTGAAGAGGGGGGGTACCCCCTCTGAGGGATCCGGGGGGGTTATCCCCCCGACTGGGGGGTTTGGGGGCAAGCAGGCCCCCAGCGGGGGTTTGGGGGAAGCGTCCCCCGATGGGGGTTCAGGGGCAAAGCCCCCGAAGAAAAAATTGCCTTGTAAAAGTATATTGTAATTTCATTGTAAATCTGGACCGTTCATTATAAGGTTGCAGATCTAACGATAGAGATTATGTTAGGGTTTTTTTCCCTAGAAGGCAACCCTCTTTTATGAGGGAAATGTATTACGACTATGGATGATGGTGAATATTGTATTATGAGAGAGGAGACTATGAGAGAAAGAAGAGGAAGTTACAGCGGGTTTTGTTGTTGGTTGTATCCCTTCATTTGTTGGATAATAATAAAGGAAGGACCTGGCAATTTCGCTAGTGGACGTAGCCCACACTGGGTGAACCACATAAATCTATGTCTCTCCTGTATTGTGTGTCTTCTGTGTTTTGTTTCTTCATTTGTTTTATTTTATTGCTCCGCAGTCCTGTTTTTCTAACACGTGGTTGGCCCACTATGTCATTAACTTTACCACCACCAATTAATCTCAATGTTCAAATTTCTTTTGTTGTTTCTCAAGTACAATCCTTGCATGCTAGAAAAAGATTAAAAAATGATATCTCATTGTTGGTCACATCGACTACATTGAGAGGGAGGGGGGGTGAACAGTGTAGGGATCTGTTTCCCAAAACGTCCCTTTCACAAAACTCATTTGTTACCAATCACCATTTACTCATTACTTATTGTTGCCATTTATAATTAGTTAAATGTGAACATATATTAACAATATATCATCAACAAATCATCACCATAAGGAACACAAGGAACAAAAGATGTAGGTACAATTTTCTTTTCATTACAAACTACAATCCATGGGTTATCAGCAACAACTGAATAGAGTACAACTCTACAAGAGCACCATCTCTATAATGCAAGACTCAACTTACACCCTCATCACCAACTTAGATGAGGAAGAAATCCTCAATAGATATCAATTTGTAAATACGTACGCGACCTGTCGGTAGTACAACATGCATATGTACGCACCCTACCAGTAGTATAGCTCACATATGTACACGACTAGTTTGTACTATAGCCTCTGTATCATATCTGAGTACTTAGGGTTTTCTCTTAAAGATTAACTCATATCTTCTGTAGCCTTCAATCACATTCTCTTTTGTCTTTCACTGTCCACAAGACATCCAAGCTCTCCAACAACTTACTCATCATCCTCAACCATACAATATAAATTCTACTCAATCATGTATAAGAATTCAACATTTTATGGAAATCATATCAACATTGAATCATAAGAGTGATTCTCACTCTATCAACCAACACAAACCACATCACAACAACCATACCAATAATGGATTAAGCATTCACTACACAACAAGCAAGAGTATCCATCAAGACAACAATGTAACCATACCAGAACTTCCATGGAATATATGAGCCCATAGAATGAAGATATGGAACATGCTTCAGTATTCAATAGCCTGCCACCAACTCACACACAAGCCTCCATGACTTCATCCAATGTATGCACCCTATCCTCATTCATCCCACGTATGTATGTTCTCTGGCTCACTACAACCTACGTATACCTCAAAAACTAGGGTTTCTAAACTTTCAAAACTTTTGTTTTCATGATCTCAGACTTACCAAAACGTTGATGCATCCATGATATCCTCCATACTCTCTCTCTCTCTCTCTTTCTCTTGGAATATATCTTCAATACTTTCTCAAGAGATCCATTTCACAAGAGACCCTGACCTCTTATTTATACTTTCCAAGTAGCTTCCTTAGAAGCCTCTTCTAGGTCAGTTAACCTACTTTTGTGTCACTTAACCCATTTCTAGGTCACTTAACCCATTTTCCTCATTTTATGGTTAACCACTTTCCATAATTAGAAATTTCTCCATTAATTTATCATTTAAATATTCCTCCTTGACTTTGTCACCTCACTTTATCATTTAAATAATCTTTTTTGATTTTGTCACTTTCCTTTATTATTTAAATAATCCTCCTTAACTTTGTCACTTTACTTTATCCTTTAAATAATGATTTCTTTTTTGAAGCACTTTGACTTATTTGACCTTTTGGGGCTTCAAGCCAACATATGAGGGTCCATCATCTTCATAGGGCCATAACTCTCAAACTCTTATTATTTATGTGACATTCCACATACCACCAGAAGTGGCATGACAAACACTATCCATCTAGGATAGTTTCACTAACAAATTCACTTATCTTCATCTCATTATTCCATAATCAATCATGGTTTCTCCAACCATACTTCTAGTATAACTCAACCTTAAAGAGTCTTACCATGAGGGATCTCACCATAAGGGGACCACTTCAACCATTTGTACTCCTCATCAACCATGATAAGACAATAATGAGTCATCTTTACATCAAATCAACTATGCATCATATATCAAAGAAACCACATTGATCCATCTTCATCTTTGCATCATGTATCAATGAAAACTCATTGATCCATATTCATCTATGCATCATCATATGACTATGATCCCACTTGACATCAATCCATTCTCATCAAGGACAATTCATATTACATTAATATGCTATGAAAATACATCAATCAATCAATCAATCAATCAATACTTTGGCATCACTCAATCCCTTGACATCAATCAATCACTTGAGATCACTTCTTTGACATTAATCAATCAAACCTTTATAATCAATGACAACATGATCCAACAAACTCCCCCTTTGGCATTGATGGAAATACCATCATTGATGTCAACACCAATAATTGATGTCAACATGTATACAAAGCATGATCTACATAAATATTCATTAATCACATCAATGTGACTATCTCTCCCCCTTTTACGTCAATGGAAATGGGTCATTCTCCACTTGGGTCTACTCCCCCTTATTAAACTCTCCTTAGGATTGCTCCTCTTTTATGAATTCCTTTGATAATCTCTCCTTTTTGAACAGGGGAAATCACTTTGATGTAATGTTGAAGATATATCACTCATGCTCCCCCCGTGATCATTGCTCCCCCTAGAACTATGCCTCTGTGTTCTTTCTTCAAATATAGGGATATTTTAACAAGTATGGATCTGATTAATATCTCCTCCTAAAATCATGGGAAGAAGAATGACTCCCCCTATGGGTATGTCTCCCCCTATCTTCTCTGCAATATGAACAATATGCTACCACTGCAATATGCTTCTACTGCAAATGCTACTGCTCAACCAAAACATATATCAACCCCTCTTTCTATGACTATCCTTGGACCTGTCCATGTATCAAACTTGTGCCACACCATACATCATGAAGCAAAATATATGTCAACAATGAAATAGAGAAAAAATTATCAACCAGGTACATCATGTACCAAATTGTGTGTCCACCATGCACAACACCCATGTACATCAACCATGTACATCAACATCATACAATGTGCCAAAAGATATCATCAATGGAATGTATCAACCATATGCCTCTATGAGTATGAACATGCCAACCATGTGCATCAAACAATTGTAATATAGCTCATGATATGTCTTCACCATGAACCAAGTGCCACAATCATGTATCTCAATCAATCAACTATCTCATCATATCATCCAATACATCATGTACCAAGTAATAGAAATAGTGTACATTTAGCCAAGTACTTATCATCCAAACATATACCATCTATGAGTTTACCAAACATGCATCAACTATATATCAAGCTATGATTCATCAATTATGTAAAACATGATCACTTCATCAACTCACTAACTACATGTCCCAATATGTAGTCCAACCATATGCCAAATGCATGCACCAAGATATCCATCAAATATCCTTCTAATAATGCATCATAAGATATATCAATGAAACTCAAATATGTACCAGCCATGTACCCCAACATATCATCCTCAATCCTCCATTCACTACAACAAATACTAAGCATCCAACAATGCATGTACTAGTAGTGTTCTTTAATAGATCAATGACATCTCTAGCTAGAATCATCAAGATATATCACATAACCAAGGTACCATAACTTCACTATCATAACCATCATTGTTATTCAACAAAAAATGACTCAATCCATACTCATAGGTTAGTGCCATGCATCCAATATAGCCTTTCATTATATATCATCACCATACATAATCCATTATGTAATCATGAAAAACTGCAACAAACAATGTCAGAACATGAAATAAATTATGTCAGACCCTGCAACACAGAGTTAAACCATCACATCAAGATGCAACCCATGTGCATATCCTTTTTCCCAAGGATTTACCACATATACACAACCTGTTGTACAAACAACTCATGTATGTAGGCGACCTATTCAAGGTCACCCTGTGTATGTACGTGACTCTTACCACTTTCATCCATGTATGCTTTAGTAGATGACACACTTGAGATTCCCTCAAGGCTTCCATTATTCTCTGGTTGTTCAGTATTCCTCACCCACTTCTGAAGGTGCCCCTGCTTCTCATAACTTGAGCTTTGAGCTTCGATATTTTCAAAGATGTATCCTTTCCTTACTTCATTTCTTCTTCTAGTCATGCTATATGAATTCCTCATCATGGACTTTCTTCCTATGTTCCATAAATCCTAGGATTTGTGTCCAAATACACTATAGTTGTAGCATTTCATGTTGTGACAGTGAACAACAATGTGTCCTACTTGATCACATCTCCAAAAACTTATGGTGTTATGAAATCTTCCATTATTTCTTCTTGCATAAGAGTACATTCCAAAGCTTTGTGACCATATTCATTACATGAATAACATTGACCATGAAAAAAACTTTCATAGCTTTGCTTTGGTGTCCATCTTCTTTGAGGCATAAGGATGGCTTCTTGATGTCTTCCTTTCTTTTTTCTTTTGAAACTTTCCCTCTCTTGTGTAGGTGGTTGACTTGCAACATTATCTTCATCCTTTGAGAGTGAGGGACTTACATCATGCTTCTTTGAGGTGCTTACATCAGCATGTGTATCTTCTCTCTTGTATCCAAGACCTTATTTGTCATTTGGTGATATTTGACTTTCCAAGATCTCATTCAAGACTTGTGAGCTATTCAAGAATTTATTTGATTTATCTACTTTCTTTCTAAGATCAACAACGTCAGCTTGTAGCTTATGACATGACTCTTCCTTTTCATTTACTTGATACTTTAATAGTTCCTCTACCATTTTGGCTTCTTCAATTTGGGTCTTGAGAAGGACAATAATTTCAAGGCTTTTGCTAATCTCATCATCTACCTTATTATCTTATTTTTCATTCTTTATTCTTGTGATCTCTTCTTCATTTTCTTCTAATTGAGTCTTATTACTCTCTTTTTGCTCTTTTAGAATTTCCTCTAACTTCAAGATGTGCCTTTGACTCTTTTTAAGAAACCTTTTTGTGTTATTCGAAATATAGCTATAGTCTATATTATAATGGTCATTTTTGTATTCATATATACCCTCTTCAACTTTCTTTTGAAGTTATGATAGTTCTTCTTCTATTCTTTCAATAGGATAACTACCCTTAAATTCTACACAAACTATTTCTAGATTTTCTTCTTCACTTGTAGAGAAATATTCAATATCATCACATTTTGAATTATTTCAATCAAGGGTCTTTGAAGATTCTTTACCTTCATTTGAAATATCTTCAAGATCTTCCTTTTTTCCAACATCATCACATGATTCATTGTATTCATTTGAAATGTCTTCAAGATCTTCCTTTTTTCCAACATCATCACATGATTCTTTGTCTTCATTTGGAATGTCTTCAAGATCTTCCTTTTTGCCAATACCATTACATTTAGAAATAATGCAATCAAGAATTTTTGGAGATTATTTACCTTTTATGATCTTGATGGAGTGGTCTTCAATATTTTCCTTCTTCCTTTGATATGTCTCCTCTAGCTTCATCCACAGATCCTTGGCAGAAGGACATTGTCCCATGCTCTCTTTGATAGGGCTTGAGAATCCACTAATAATGGTCTTGAGATACAATGCATCATTATTATTTCATTCCCTTTGAGATGAAAACTTTGACTTGCTCCTCAAGGAAATTGATACACCAATGTCTACCTTCCAAATATCTGCTCCCATTTCCTTCAAATGCACTCTCATTTCTGTTCTCCAAGTAGAATATTTTTCCTCATCAAGGATTGGAACTCCATCATCCATTTGTGTGTCCATAGATCTCCTCCAAGATTGTTAAGGCCTATAGTGAATGCCCCACTCTGATACCAATTGTTGGACACACTGACTACACTGAGAAGGGGGGGGNTGAATAGTGTAGGGCTCTTTTCCCAAAACATGCCTTTCAAAAAACTCATTTGTTAGCAATTACCATTTAATCATTACTTATTGTTGTTATTTATAATTAGTTAAATGTGAACATATAGCAACAAAATATATCAATAATATATCATCAACAAATCATCACCATAAGGAACACAAGGAACAGAAGATGTATGTACGATTTATTTTCATTACGGACTACAATACTTGGGTTATCAACAACAACTGAATAGAGTACAACTCTACAAGAGAACCAACTCTATAATCCAAGACTCAACTTACACCCTCCACAACAACTGAGATAAGGCAACAATCCTCAACAAATATAAATTTGTCAACAGGTACGCAACATGTCGGTAGTGCAACATGCATATGTACGTGCCCTACCAGTAGTACAAATCATGTATGTACGTGGCCAGTATATACTACATCCTGCGTATCACATATGAGTACTTAGGGTTTTCTCTTCAAGATGAACTCGAATATTCTGCAACCTTCAATCACATTATCTTCTATCTCTCACTATACACAACACATCCAAGCTCTCCAACAACTTACTCATGTTCCTCGGCCATACAATATGAATTCTACTCAATCATGTATAAGAAATCATCATATTATGGAAATCATATCAAGACTAAAACATAAGAGTGTTTCTCACTCTATCAAACAACACAAACCACATCAAAACAACCATACCAAGAATGAATTAAGCATTCACTAGACAACAAGCAAGAGTATCCATCAAGACAATAATGTAACCATACTAGAACTTGCATGGCATATCTAAGCCCATAGAATGTAGATCTGGAACTTGCTTTAGTCTTCAAGAGCCTGGCACCAGCTCACACAGAAGTCTTCATGACTTCATCCAGTGTACGTGCCCTGTCCTCATTCATCCCGCGTATGTACGCACCCTAGATCACTACAACCCTCGTACTTACCGAAAGTTTGATGCATCCATGAGATCATCCATACACACTCTCTCTAAAAATAGATATTCAATACATTCTCAAGAGATCCATTTCACAAGAGACCCTTGCCTCTTATTTATACTTTCCAAGTAACTTCCTTAGAAGCCTCTTTTACATCACTTAAACCTACTTCTAGGTCACTTAACCCATTTCTAGGTCACCTAACCCATTTTCCTCATTTTATGGTTAACCACTTTCCATAATTAGAAATTTCTCCATTAATTTATCATTTAAATATTCCTCCTCGACTTTGTCACCTGACTTTATCATTTAAATAATCTTCTTTGATTTTCTCACTTTACTTTATTATTTAAATAATCCTCCTTGACTTTGTCACTTTAATTTATCATTTAAATAATGATTTCTTTTTTTTCAAGCACTTTAACTTCTTTGAACTTTTGGGGCTTCAAGCCAACATATGAGGGTTCTTCATCTTCGTAGGGCCATAACTCTCAAACTATGAGGAGTTATGTGACACTCCACATACCACTGGAAGTGACATGACAAGAACTATCCATATATCATAGTTTCACTAACAAATTCACTAATCTTGATCTCATTATTCCACAATAAAAAATGGGCTATCCAACCATACTTCTAGGATAACTCAACCGTAAAGTGTCTTCCCCTGATGGCTTTCACCATAAGAGGACCACTTTGGATTTCATCCATTTGTACTCCTCATGAACCATGATAAGACAATAATGAGTCATATTTACATCAAACCAACTATGCATCATACATCAAAGAAACCACATCGATCCATCTTCATCTTTGCATCATGTATCAATGACAACTCTTTGATCCATCACAATCTATGTATCATCATATAAATATGATCCCACTTGAAATCAATCCATTCTCATCAAGGAAAATACATATTATAGTAGTATGCCACTAGTACATTTGGTTCAAATTCCAACGGTGTATTTGACGCAATTGCCACTTTATATTATCGGGAGAACGAAAAACAACAGACCCCCTCAAATGTTGTTTCACATGACGTCTCTTTTCTGACAACATAGATATCGTCTTTATTGCAACGTTTCATGCAAACACATTTCATCTCATGTTTGATTGTCCAAACCCCATATGGTCGTCGTAAGACCAATGTCTTGGAGGTGGAAAGAGCGATGTCTTGGACATGGAAAGAGAGACGTCTTGGACATGCCAAGAGATATGTCTCAGACATGACAAGAGAGACATATCAAGGTGGCAAGAGTGATGTCTCAGAGGTGGGAAGAGAGATGTCTCGGACATGGAAATAGCGACATCTTGGAGGTGGCAAGAGTGACGTCTCGAAGGTGACAAGAGAGACGTCTCAAAGGTGGAAAGAGAGACATCTTGGAGGTGGAAAAAGTGACGTCTTGGAGGTGGCAAGAGTGATGTCTTGAAGGTTGCAAGAGTGAAATTAAGAGGTATCAGCTCCGACGTGGTTGCTATGGGAGCTACACTCTTGGAGGTGGAAAAGGTGACGTCTTGGAGGTGGCAAGAGAGACATCTTGGACATGGAAAGAGAGACATGAAGAGGTATCAGGTTTGACGCGGTTCCTATTTGAGCGACACTCCAGGACATCACAATAGCAACTCTATTGTAGGTATTTAAAAAAAATACAATATCAATATTGAGAGGGACAAGTACATTAACCATTGTTAAGATACTAGCCATATAAATACTAAATCTATACCATTGGTCTTAGGAAAGGTTGGTTGAGGAGGAGGACTAAATTGCAATTGTAAAGGGGGTCTTGTCTAATGAGGTTTAGGATCACTAGGATATGTCTCAAGTGTGTTATCACATGAACTCACAATTGTTGAGATAAAGTCTAAAAGATCAAGTGCAATCATGCGTAACTTAGAGGGAAGGCCCATGTCACCTCAATAACCCTCTTTCACTTCAAGCCATCTTTCCTCCGATTGAAGGGGGTTTCCCTCAATTAATATTGTGAGGAATTAGGGAAAGGAATCTCAATGTGGAGAGTGAAGTCTAAGAAAAATGCATTTGGGTAGCTTTAAACTATTGAAGAAAGTACTTGGACATCTCAATATCAATGTCTTTTCATTGGGCATATGGATTTAATGTAGCATTTAAATGGAGACCGAGGGAAAAATAATACTTGAAAGTCTATCATAGGATTATCACCACATAATCCTAGGTCAACCTCCTAGGAGATAAAACCCTAAAGTTTATCCCCTCATAAACACTAGGTGTCGTCCTATCCCTTCAAGAGATACTAGAACAAGATCAATACAAATATGTTTTAAACCCTAGGGGATAGCCACTTCTAACCACTGGAACTAAACCCTAGCCAAGAAAATCCTTAAGGGGATAGACATTCCTATCCATTAAGGAAAATTGTAAATGCTTCAATGAGTTAAGATGGATAAAACAAGGGAAGGGGATGATCACTCTCAATCCTTCCTTAGGGTTTCAAGATTGTTCAAGGAGACAAAGTTAACATGCAACTATTACTCTAATAGATAATTCACCAAGATATCCCAAGAAACATCACATGCAACATAATGAAAATGCTTAAGATAAGGCACATAGAATTAAGAAAAAACATTTTCATGAAACATCCACCAAAATAAAGAGAAAACATCCACTAGATGAATCTCCAAAAAATGTGCCTAAGTATAACACAAGACGATTCAACATAAGTTTCTCAAATGAGGGGAAAAGAGGGGCTTTGCTGAAACATCTAGCCTCCAAAGGCCCTTCAATGCTCTCTTTTCTGCTCAAAATTAGCTATTCAATCTTTAATTGTTCTTCAAGTGGGCTAGGGTTTCCATCGCCAAGCGTGTAATAAATACCCAACATATTCCTTCACATGTGGGAATGTGGCCTTCAAAATGAGATAATTTTGTATCACAATCAAGAGCCCACAAAACCGTCCAAGGAATTACCTTCTTTATCAGTTAAGAAAACAAAGAAACATTATCCATTTACACATGGGCGTAAGAGATTCAACACAAGCACATAACCTTCCTCAAGGGGTTGGCCCTAAATTTCTCTTCCAATTCAAAATTAGAACTTAAATTTGAACCGAACTTAGGTAATCATTAATGGTCGGCCCAACATTGAAATTTTACGTTTCTTTCCCCTTCTTTAGTTCAAACCTATAAACATATAAAGGGTTGTTGTCATATATATATATATATAGATATAGATATAGATATAGATATGACAATCCTGATCATTTTCCTTTGAAAGTATCTTCAAAACAAAGCTCCGATTTATGGGATAAAATCTCTCTGTGAAATTTTGATTCTATGAAAAGTCGGTTACTATTTGCTCAAGTCTTTGGGCCAAAAGTTTCATAGAATTTTGTGTAGGTTCAACATTATGTAAATTTTTAGGCTTGATAAATTTTTGAGAATATAGAAGATTCTCTTCAATCTTAGAAGCATGCTCTTGTGCTTCTACAAGTATATTTGGGGACTTGTACCTTAACATAAATCCAAATTTCCCCTCAAAGGATTTTGTGTATTGAAGAAGGACGATGACACCATCCTTTAAGTTAATGTCCTCAGGAATTTGATTGAGTAAATTTTCAAATATTTTGTAGAACTCCTCATAGATCATGAATAAATGAAAATAAGTGCCAAAACCATGCCAAATCAACCACAAAACCCTAGGGTGATCCATCACAAGCTCAAGAATTATGCTTGAAATCCATGTAGCAAGAAGGTGAGAACTCCACATGAAACCCTAGTCCATATGTAAGTTGTTAGAGGAGATGTATTTAATAGAACAGTTCTTAATTGAACATGTGTTCAAAGACACTGAAGATGAAAAAATATAATGATGATGGGTTGAAGAACAACATCGGGTATATAACAACATTGTTTTTTAAGGTAGATTCAAGTGTTTGGCATCCAATCTTTGAGGCTAACACTCCACTTTCTGTTGTATAACATTAACCAACATTTTCAATTCCCAACTATGTTCTAGTTGGACAAGGTTCTATATAAAATTCCATGGAGGAAGGATAATACTGAAGATGGTCTTTCTTTGGATGAATTTAATATCAGTATGGAGCATTTTCAGCCTATTGGGTTGGAGCCAAATAGGTTTCCAATTCTTCCAACTTATAACTAGTTTTCTCACTGTGATAGTAGAGAAGACACTCCTTCTTCTCTTTCTCTACATCATGCATCCCATAATTGGTGTTAGGAACATATCCAAATTCCTTGATCTATCCAACCAAGTTGTCCAACAATTTATAAATTTCCTCAAATTGTGAGTGTGAACTATTTCTGAAAAGGAGTAAATGCATTATGATTTCAACTGTAATCCAACTACATCTTGGACTCTTTTCCAATGCCATGCTCATCACCTTTCCGACCCTAGATTTATCATCCCATCCAACAGTGGCAACATAGGTTTTGGACAACTGCACATATGGTTGACTTCAATGTGGTTCCAACTCAAGAAGAATATTTGTTACATGCTTTTCTAGCTCCATGTTTCCATGGATTCAACAAACACCAAGTAAGATTCCCTAGACCAAAGCACTAGCTTAAATGGAATTCCATTGATAAAGTTCAATGCTTCATGCAGGATGCTAACCCAACTGAGAAGGGAAACCATGCAATTGTAGTGCTCGTCTCTTTACTTCTTCCTCTGCATTATACGGGCATCCTGCTTGGTCAAGGAGGTCAATCATACAATAATTAAGTTCCTGTATTGGTGTAATCTGATAATCTTGATCCATGCACTCAAAGTATTGGTTCCCTTCAGAAGCCAAACTTACATGGTTTCACGTAGACAGAACAACAACGACTATGATACAGGTTGCTTGCAAACTATCCTAGCTTTGTTTTGCCATGAACTCTACATGCACCAATGAAAGTTTCCCAAACAACAACATTAGGTTTACATAATTTTTCAAATGTTGCAGTGAAATGATATTGTGACATGAGATAATAAAAACCCTCCTCTAACCCGATCATTAAGGAAGGGTTTACAGGGCCCACTACTGCTACATGTGACCCTTAAATTCGTTGGGAAATCATGTATCCTTTGGAGTAGTGATCTGGGTGTTTCCTCAACTATGTAATATGAATTATATATCTCCTTTGATAGAGTGTTTTCCTCTAATATGACCACTATATCTTCTTGTTTTGAAGGTTATTAAGTTAATTAGATCTTAAATCTCGTCAGTACTATCAACATAAGAATAACTAATAGCCCAAGAAGAATACCATTTTCCATTAGCTATACAAATTTTAGATCAACCCTTAAGTTCTGTATTCCATATCATGCTACATAGTTTCCCTAGGCCTAGAACTACACTTCAAAGAACTCTGCAAATTGTGAATTTCAATGGGACTTCAAGGACTTAACAGTGCTATGCATTTTCGGCACGCTGAGGAGGCATCAAATGTGTCTTGAATTAGCATATAAATACTTATTACACCGAAGACGTTATTTTAAGGGGAAGTTCTATGGGAGACCTTCGTCATCTATCCAAAACTTGTAGGAAATTGCCATATGTTCGACATCTATTAACAAATCTTCGCTCTCCATGTGTCTCTTCTTTCATCAACTCAAATTCGTTTTTTCTTCAAACACCAGCTTCCAGGGTTCTTCTTCAAACATCACATCACTCCAAAATTCTTCCACTGTCTTCTTCAAACACTGTAACGGTGAAGTGGAAACCAAACATGCTTCAGTGGGCACACAATCATGCTCAAGCTTCAATCGGGACGATAAATCCTATTTCGCTCAAGTCAATCCTCATGCCAAAGGATTGAATGGACACTCTGAGGCACTAATTCATGCCGAAATGATGGAATTATTTCCCGTGAGAATGGGTTTCGGTTCAAACACTAGAGTTTCAAAAAAACATATCATTGTTCCTTTTTCCATCAGTGATACTGATTCGGTTTCGAGGTATTTTAATATCCATACATTTGTAGTTTAATTTAGAGGTCTCTCTTCCAAGTTATGAAAATCGTATTTGACAAGCAGGAATTGAAATTTCTAGAGAAGGCCCATCTTCCCAAAGACAAGATTATTCATCTTTACAATCAAATTGTACCTAATGCTGCATAAAAATAGTGTCCTGATATCAAAATCAATTTTTAACTCCTTGAATCAATTATCCTTGTGAACAATTGGCTTCTATGGGGACAAGTGACCAATAGGTAGAATATTGAAAGAGATGGGGGTTGTAGATAATTCCATTCATATGAAAATGGAGGAAGACACATTTGAGCCAAGTTTGTACATTGGACTTTTGAAGCATTTCATAATTTGTTTCTATTGACATCAAGGAACCCATCTCAAAGATGCATGAAGGAAACAGGGTTCTTGCACTTTCATACTGTATGTAGTGGATTTGGGTGATGATATTTTTCTGTGCCTTGAAGATCATAACATTCTAGAAGCTCTTTATGCTTCTATGGCCACCACTTCTTGTAGACTGAGGCAAACTTAGAGGCTTAAGATAAGTCGTGTCCAAAATTCTAAAAATGATATCATGGTTTCTTTTGGTTTCAATGTAAACATCAGAAAGTATATCAGTACGACCCCTCCTGAAGGTCTAGAAATACCCAAACATACTTTTTTCTTTGCTAAAGGATTTAATAGATGTGTTTTTCTCACCGCTAAGTATAAAATTTCAAGAAAGTATTTCAGTACCCAATTAAAAAAGGTTAATGTCAGTGCACTTGGGTTGGAGATGGAGAAAATGTCCAAAGACTATGATCTTGATTTCACTAGGCTCAACAATGAAGAAATGGTTTCTCTTTTAAAGTATTATGAATTTCTAGAGTTCGAGAGTTATACAGGCTTGGTGAATTCTATTCAAGGTCGTCGCAGGGAAAAATGGAAGTGCAACATCCAATCAAGGCTTAATGAATTAGAAGAGAAAATCTTGCATAATTTTCTCCAAGTTCTACCTGAGTACTGTGGATTTATTTGATATATGCCTGACTCAACATCTAGAGACAGGAGGGAGAATATTGGAGTTGAGGAGATTCTTATTCAAATAAATTGGTTCCATCAATTAGAACATCATTTGGCTACTATTTGGGGTGGAAACTTAGGTAAGTAGAAGCTTCTTTTTGTTGGCTCTGAGATTAAATTTCAACCCTCCTTTGGGATGGAATCTGTCTTTAACGTTGAAATATATGAAAAGTCTTCCCACCTGATTTCCTTTGAAGAAGATATTATATTGAGCTGCATAGGTGAAGGTGACAATACAACCCAGAAGGTAAGGATTTTGCCTATTACAAAAGATTGATATGTAAGGAAACGCCATGTAGTATCAGGTGAGCATATTATTCTTCAATTCTGAAGAAACAAAAAGATGTTGCCAGGGATTGTTGAAGTCGTCCAAATTTCAGAGAATGCACTCCACTATTGGATAAAACCTTTAGTTCCTAAAAATTTACTAAATGTAGCATATAATATTGTTTTCCTATGTTTCCTTATGAGAAATGGAATTTTAGAGAAAATGAAGATATTTGGTCATCCTTTTATTGACAAGCTTTTGATCACAAAGAGAAATTCCATTGGAAAAAAACTTATGTTGACTTTCCACATGAGCAATGAGACTTTAGACCAAGTAAAAAAAATCGATATTTATGACATGAAGAATTTTTTTACTTCTGGTATCCTTGACATTAATTTGGCTGAATTAGAATCTGTGAAACAAGACCTTTCACCAGAGTTGCAAGATTCATATCTGCAATGGAAAACAAAGTTTTCTAATTTTAACCTTGATTAGACCATGAGCAGTGTTGTTTTTTTAGTTGAGACATGGAAATACCTTTGTTCATCCATATACATAGATGGGAAAGAAGAATTTAGTCAAAATGTCTTATCAATGATTTGGAAGGATATGCTATTCGTGCTTAAGAAAAATGTTGAATCTGAAAAAGAGGTGGTAAATTGTCTGAACCTGTAACAAAATCCTCCACTAAGACAGCCCATCGGAATGTACTCATGAAGGTCGCCACTTCTAAGTTGGAATAAAACATATCCATGTGTGATTGGATTCTAGATGGATTACTATGTTGATTGGACTATGTATACCCCCCTGCTTCTAGTGGTTTCTACTTGAGGTTTATGTCTAAAATCACCAGTACATACTTAGAAGTTACAGTGTATCCAACTATACTTTTCTGTGTGCTTGAGATTCCTAGCTATGCTTCTAATTAGGTCAATGGCCCATAAAGAAATTGGAAAAGACTGTGATATCCAATCCTATAACCATGTTCTGTCACATGGTCATTTGGAGTGCAGTAGGTCCTGCCCACTGTAATATACCAGATATAAAAAGTATGCAGAACAGAAATAAAATGCTAGAAATGACAGAATAACAGTACTATAACCAGAACAATCACCACAATAACAATGAAATGATATAATAATAACAACAAAAATAACACTTTGATTCTAAGAGAAATGTTCATGGGCCTCTTCAAGGGGGAAACCTCCAGTCGAGCAGAGATCTATTACAATAATCTCCAAGCTAGGGTTCTCATACCCTCGACTCTTATTTATACTAAATATGTCTATCAAACGAAGCATCTAGAGGAAGATCCTTCTAGAAGTGGAAGCTTCTATTAGGTATTCTTACATTCGACTTATTCTATTTTATTGCAAGGCCTTATTAATATTGACCCTTATTACATCCGAATATATTGTTCTACCTATGTGTGGGTTAGGACCCTAACATGTCCCCCCACTTAAACATAACCTTGTCCTCAAGGCTTGAGACATGTAAATTGCTGCAGAATGGTAGCTAGTTCCCAGGTGGAATCTGTGGGAGTTATATCTTTCCACTAGACTAACACTTCCTTGATGGTTCTCTGACACAGGTGACACTCACACTAGTCCAAAACTGCTTGTGGTTGTATCCAAATGGATCCTTCTTCGACTAACTTAGGAAGGTTCGTTTGAATTTGTCACTTAGTTCCAATCACCTTCTTTAAGCATGAAACATGAAAAATAGGATGTCTCTTTAAATGACTTGGAAAAGCTAAGTGATAGGCTACTCGTTTCACATGCTTGAGAATGGTATAAGGACCATAAAATTTGGGCGCTAGATTCTGACAATGCTCAGCCTTGAGGGAAGTTTTCTTGTAAGGTTGCAATCGAAGAAACACATAATCCCCTTCTGCAAATTGACGGTCAGAGCGACCTTGATCTACTTGTTTCTTCATGCCATTTTCTACCATGGCCAAATTCTCTTTGAGGGCATGGAGAATAGCCTCTTGAATTGTAAGTGTTTGGTCAACTGCCTGGACCTTCGAGACACCAAGTAAGTATGAGAAAACTAAAGGTGGATTATATCCATATATTGCTTCAAAAGGAGTCATTCGTGTAGCTATATGGTATGAAGTGTTGTACCATCATTCAACTAGGGGTAACCATTGAGCCCCCTGATTTTGATTTTCTGAGGAAAAACACCTCAAATATGTTTCCAAACACTTGTTGACAACTTCCATTTGACCATCATTCTAGGGATGATAAGTTGTGCTCAGATGCAATTGGGTGCCTTGTAGCTTGAACAATTCTTGCCAAAAATTACTTATGAAAGTTGGGTCGCGATCAGAAACAATAGAGTGCGGCATGCCATGAAAATTGAAGACCTGATGCATGAAAATTTTAGCCACCGTGGATGTTGTAAATGGGTGTTGAAGAGCGTATAAATGAGCATACTTGGAAAGGATATCAACAACCACCATGATGTCTGATTTATTTCTCGATTTGGGTAAGCTTGCAATAAAATCCATAGAGATATCCTTCCAAATAGCAGGTGGAATCGAAAGTGGTTGTAGTGTGCTCAGATATTTGATTGTTTCTCCCTTGTGGCATTGACACACATCACATTCAGTGACAAAATTACGAATTTCCTATTTCATACCATCCCAGAAAAGAAATGTTTGACCCTGTCATAGGTTTTAGTGAACCCAGAGTGCCCCGTTGTTGGTGTAGAATGAATCTCAGAAAGTACTGTGGATTTAAGATTTGATTGTTTACTTAAATACAAATAGACTTTGTATATAAACTCCTCATGGAGCCAAGAGTACCCTGGGGAAGTTGGAGCATTGGACTGTAATCGCTGGATTAGATGCAAACTTTTGGGATCTTGTAGCCATTCCTGGCGAATGGCTTGGAGCCAATTTGGTACAATGAAGGAAAGAGAAAAAAGGGATCCTTCATCTTCATATTTTTGGGAAAGTGTATCTGCCACCACATTGTCTTTTCCTTTCTAGTAAATGATATCATAATTATATCCAAAGAGCTTAGTCACCCATTTTTATTGCTCCGGGGAGAAAATGCATTGTTTCAGAAAATACTTGAGGCTTTGATCATCTATCTTAATTTGGAAATGTTGCCCCAATAGAGAAGGGTTCCACAGACCAACAAAATGTATAATAGCCAACATTTCCTTTTTATGGATTGATCTTCCCAGATTTCTTTCAGATAGTTTCTTGTTGGTAAAGGCCAAAGGCCGACCCTCTTGCATAAGGATAGCACCAATTCCTTTCCCTGAGGCATCACATTCCAAGACAAAGGTCTTTGTGAAATCGGGAAGGGATAGAAATTGAGTGGTGCACATGGCCATATTCAAGGTTTTAAAATCTTGAGAAGCGGCTGGAGTCCAAGTGAAAGAGTTATTTTTTAGGAGAGCAATGACAGGTGCTGCAATCTTTCCATAATTCTTAACAAACTTGTGATAATAACCTATTAAGCCCAGAAATCCACGCAAGATTTTGAGAGTCTTTGGGTGAGGCCAGTCTTTCATATCTTCAATCTTTTTTGAATCCACCCTGATGCCATCCTTGCCAACTAGATGACCCAAGTATTCTACTTCTAAGGTGCCAAAAGCACATTTAGACTGTTTCAGGAAAAGTTGGTTTTGAGAGAGTAGATGGATAACTCGATCCACATGAGAAAGATGGCATGTCCATGTTTTCTATAGATGAGGATATCATCAAAGAAAACTAATACAAAATGATGGAGAAAAGGATGGAAGATATGATTCATGAGGCTTTGGAATGTGGAGGGGGCATTACACAAGACAAAGGGCATGACCAAAATCTCATAGTGGCCCTCATGAGTTGTAAAGGAATTCTTGGGAATGTCTGCCTCTTTCATACGTATCTCCTGGTAGCCCAAATGAAGATTAAGTTTAGTAAAGAATTGGGTGCCACTCAATTCATCCAGGAGATCATCAATGAGAATAATGGGAAATTTGTATTTAATAGTAAGTTTGTTGAGGGCATGGAAGTCAGGACACATTCACCAAGAACCTTATTTATTGAGGACCATGACCATAGGAGAAGAGTAGGGGATCATATTACGGCAGATAATGCCTGCATTAAGAATTTCTTGGACCATTTTCTCAATTTCATTTTCTTGGGAAAAGGGGTGATGATAGAGACAGAGATTGGGAGGAAGGATTCCAGGTACAAAGGGGATGGAATGATCATGAACACCACCGGAAGGAGGGAGTCCCTAGGGAGTGGAAAATACCACTTGATGTTTAAAAAGGATGGCTTGGAGGTCTTGCGGCACCGAGGGTGTCTATTTTTATTATATGGCATGGAGTTGGGCAATAACACCAGAATGACCTTTTTTGAGAAGATTTACCATGCGATAGGAACTAATGATCTCAGGTGAACCGACGATGATGCCTTGGAACTTATATTGGTGGCCCTCCTGGTCGAATTGCATGGTTAATTCCTTAAAAGCCATGAGAATGGGACCCAAAGTTATTAGCCAGTCTGCATCCAACACAATGTCACAACCACCCATTTCGATAGCAAACATATGAGATTTCAGGTGGTAGTCACCAATTTGGAGATGCACATTTTCACAACACCCTCCACATTTCATGGAGCCACCATTGGCAATCATGTTTTTGAAAATATTGATGGCACGGATGTAGAAATGAGTTTCTTGGGCAATGTGGCGATGAATAAAATTATGGGTGCTTCCACTATCAACTAGAATAATGAATTTTTGATGCTCGATGTAACCGATTAGCTTGAGGGTTTGGGGAGCAGAGAGACTAGTGAGAGAATTGAGGGAAATGACCGGTTCTACTTCAGGAGGGTCTGAGGGAGAGGTTATGTCAGTGGTTTTAGTTGAATTAGACACAAGGGGATTTTCAACATCCTCTTCCAAAATATCCTAGGAGATGGCCATAAAAATATTTTGTTCCTTATACTTATGGCCTAGGAAATATTTGTCATCACAATTATAACAAAGGCCTTTAAGTTGGCATTCAACCATTTCATCCTTGGTCAATTTTTGGATCTTTGGTGGAGCAAAGGGAGTAGTGGGATTTACTGGTTTAGGGCAAGGGATAAAGGATGGTTTTCGATTTTGAGAAGATACAACCTATTGTTCTTCTTTAGCTCTTTTAGTATCCTCCACCCAAACTCTAAGGTTGAGCCATGAGAACATGGTCTCGAATCTCATCCTTAAGGCCACTGATAAAACACTCTCGGAAAAAGTCAACAAACATGCCCTCTGTCCGAAAAGCCAGGCGCTCAAGGTCATATATAAAGTCTTCCACTATTCCTAATTGTTTCAACTTTTTCAAATGACCCAAATGGTTGGTGTCAGTGTCAAAGCATTCATAAATATCTGCCACAAAGTGTGTCCAAGCAATATACCCCTGACGAGAAGTTTTTCTCCATTGCCACCATTGCCAATGTTCTTGATATAGATGGAGAACACCATACCAGAGTTTGGCCAAGTCATCTGTGATTTCATATAAAGAGAAATAATGTTCCATTTGGATTACCCAACCAGTGGGGTCTGCCCATGAAATTTGATCACATCCACCCGCAGAAGGCACAGGTCACATTGAAAGTGATGGTGTTGAAAGTTATGGAAATGAGAGGAATGTTCACATTTAGTATGTCGGGGTGATTTAGAGGAAGGGTTATCTGTAGGGATATGAAGCTTGGTGCAGAGTGATGAAAAGACAGATTCAAGATGGGTGGTCAGGTCTTGTTTGATTTCCTCCATTGAGGACTGCATGGTTGTATTGATGGAAACAACATTGGCACTGAGTTGCTACACTTTTTGTTAGGTCTTGGTGAGACTATATTAAAAGGTATTGAATCAATCTTCCAAGTCTTGGCTATGGGTATGGACCATGAGGATGAGGGAACCGAAAAGGGGTGGCCAGGGTAAACAATTTTGCTGAAAAATGATATGTATTAATGTGATAAGGGAGAAGATATGAATCCAATGGAATAGGTCTCAAATAATGGTGAAACAAATTATAGAGTTGTTTTTTTTTTTTTTTTACACCTGCGGAATTATACTCCAGTCTGAAGAATACTGCAGTGATGAAATGCCCAAATTCTTAACCAGGAAGAAATGTGTATTTACTTGGCAAACTGAACACAGTTGCGGGACAATAGATATTATTTGTTTTGATTTGTTTATGTTGTTGTCCCCAAGGGTTAGGTATTTGAAAGGTTCTGTTAGAACTTGGTAAATTTCCTAGAGGTTGAAAAAGAAGAAATCTACAAAGGTAACCTTAACCAACCACTTTTAAAGCTAGGATCTAGCCCTTCCAGCTTCAGAGAGGGATCTCTCTATATATTTTAGCTTTGTTTTAAATTAAGATATTAGGCTAGCTATAGAAAATGTAGGTTTTGTTGTAAGGGTTTTTTGAAGTTGGTTGAGACAAACTACACATCCATTGGGCTATGGGGTCTGTATTTAATAAATATGAGATACAACCAGAAATGATGAAGAAATATTTCATAAGGCAAGATAACATGCTCACTGGATCTTTAATAATTTAAGTAATGGACAGAAGAAAAGATAAGGAAAATAACTCCAATTAACAAGCACTTAAGAATCTCTTAACTGAATATATTTAGAAGATGAACATTAAAATCTATAGAATTGGAAACAGGGTATCAGAGATAAATCCTGCAACATAACGCTATTCGTACAGATTAGTTATAGAAAACAAGATTATTACAGATCAAGGAAACATTTAACTAAGAAAATCACATCACCAGTGGACGTGCGCAAGAATCCTGTAAAATGCCTCTTCTTTATTAATGGTAGGTCTCTTCAAAAATAGTACATATTGATAGCAGCTGGGTGTGCATATCAACAACAACCCTCAATACATTGAAAAAAGAAGTATTTATAAGTCAAAATACAAACGTTCCTGTCATAACTGAGCAGGACGTGCTCATCCTATTTTAAGCATAACTAACTTAACTAATCAAAACTGCTTTGATGACACGATGCAACTGTTCGCTGAAATTCTGGGTAGGCCGTTGGCGAGGTGCCTTCGCAACCTCTTCTGACTGGACAGGTGACTAGATCGTGACAACTCATCTGCTAATCTAGCAGATCGCACAACTCCTCCCATCTTATATGACTCGGCACTGTGATTTTAAGCAACCTCCTGTACACCTCATCCATATCCGTGTATTTAGCAAATGTGGGCTTGATGATGAACATATGCTTAATTTCATGTTGGATATCAATATCCAACTGCAGGGCTTCTATGAATGCTTTTCCCGTGACACTCCCTTGTACCCCTGCAAATTTGGAACTAGAAGCTTCAGTCAACTTCCTCTTATAATCAGGGAGTGTCATCAATTTATCATTGATGACCTTCATACCAGGCAGGCCTTTTCTTTGTAGAGAATCTATCTTGTGAAAAAAAATTTGCACTCCTTGATCCATAACTTGGATTTTTTCTTCAAGCTGGAGCATGAGGCCTCTTTTGGTCAGAACTCTTTTCACCTCCAATATAGTTTCTGTCCTGTCCTCGATTTTCAATTCTTCTAGTTCCTCCCTGGTTTTTGAATTTAGGAACCTTATGATTTCATTAGCTTGGGCTGGCATGTCTCCCAGCTCTGTCCTGATTTTCTCCACAGCTTGTTTTCTCCTTTCGAGCAATTCGTTTTGCTCAAACATTATTTGAAACATAGGCCGTATTTCATTTATGGACTTGGAAATATCAATCCATATCACTTCTTTGGCCTCAGCTAGAGTCTTCCCTGCCACGGTCTGCTTTTGGAGCTGTTGTAGCTCCTTTCGGATTTGCTCATTCACCTGCTTCTCTTTGGCTAGACTTTTCTGGAAAGAAGTCTTTAGCTCCTGGAGATTTTCCATTTCTTTCTTGAGTCTACTAATTTAGACTCCTGCAAATTCATTCTCTCCATAGACTTAGCCAGATCTATGGTGCCTCCTGGTACCTGCACTGTTGTTGTAGATGGAATTGTTGTCACTGTCGTTGTGCTCAATCCCGTAAGGGGGATAGCACTTAAGGGGATGCCTTCCATCGTCTTCGTCTGCTCTTTCTCCTTTAACAGTTTTTCCATCTCGGCCTCCATCTCCCTTAACTGAGCATTCTGCTCCATGAGTAATCTCAGCATTTCATCATTTTCCCCTTCTTTTTCGGCTAACTCCTTCATTTGTGGGTCCTCTGTTGGAGGGATCTTTAGCTTCTTCCTTAAGGATGCGATGTCAGCGTTTTTCTTCTTAATCATTTCTTTAGCTGCTTTGACATTAGCAGGGTCATAACCAATCTTGAGGACCAGCTCCTCTAATGTTTTGATTTTGTTGTCCTTCGCGAAAGATGATATTTTTTCCATCTTTAGTTGTGTCTGGGCATTTCTCAGAGCTATCCGATACTTTGAAGCAGAAGTTGTAGCGTGGGATAAAGTGTGAAAAACCATCTCTCCGGTCTGCTTATGCAGATCCATCTGGTCCGCTGGGTGTACGTCCTTGGCTTGGAAATCAACGGTGACCCTTTTGTAATCGGATATTACTTTGGGATCCGGCACTTGTGCATGGAGATAGGACATATGCATATTCCCTTTCTCTGTATCGAATGCCAAAAGGAGCCTGTGTTGAGTTGTGGCTAACTGCTTCTGAAATTGGGCATAAGCGCTGCTGGTCAGGGTCTGGTTCTTCTTTTTGATTAAGTCATATTTTTCAAAAATTCCCAATTTGGGCCCAGCCTTGCTTGGTGGAGTATCTAAGGGAGAGTCTGTGGTTTTCAATGTTTTCGCCATCTCCTTGTGTTGACTCGAACCGAAAGGTAGACTTATTGGCTTGGCCCCTGGGGAGGGCACTGTGATGGTTGTGATCTCTTGCTCCACTATCGCGCCTGTCGTTGGAAAAGTCCTTGGCTTTTTGGTGTGCATATTAAATTCCTCCGAAGATACCTCTGTTACCAGAGAAGACGATTCTTGTCGAGGCCTCTTTTCCTTGGAATTCTGAGGTGTGGCAGTGGGAGGCATGCTTGTTGAGGCTACCTATTTTTCCATCTCGATAGTTGGTTCCACGTCCACCAACGTATCAGGATCCCATTCTGTTTGATTAGCAAACATTTCGATTTTGGGTCTGGGCTCATGTGCATATGGGGAATTTTTATTTCTGACTCTCATCTCTAAAATGACCCCGCAGGGATCATAACGCCATGTGAAACTTGTGGGGAATTTCATTTCCCTCAACAGTTTGTCTGCTTCATCACCTGTGCCTCTGTTGTTGCAGATGACTGAACCTATCTGCCCTTTAATCCGCAATTGTTGATTCTTTTTGAGGGAAACAAAGTGAACATCATCAGAATTCATAATTTTCCTAATATATTCCAGTGCGAAAACTCTTACCGGTATATATCTAGGAAGCTTGTATGGTGCCAACTCGCACCCGTAGACTCGGAGCTCGGAGTGATTCTGGTAAAAGTACCAGTCTCCTGTCTTCGCATTTTTCGAGAGGTGAAGAACTCTGCGGACTTCGTCATTTACTCGTGGCTCAGGCATACCACTCAGCATACTTACCACAAGGTGGTAAAACTAATCAATGAATGTTGCGAAGTCGTATTCGACAGAATTGCGCTTTAGAAGAGACATCCATGTTGTGACCGGCTGTGGCCTCCCGTCGGTGTCCATCTTCTGCATTGAGAAATTGAATCTGTCTCCTTGGAAGTAGACGAACATGTAAGCTAGGATGGACGAGTACTTGAACATGCCTTCCGTGGTGAAATTCACCAGTTGTTCATGGATGTTATGGGCCAAGAAGGTGTTGTAATCGAATTGGGTGGTTGGTTGTTCATCGTTCGATAAGATAGATAGAAAACCCAGGATGGGTTCGTCTACCCACTGATCGGAATAGTACCCGAGCAGGGCACACAGTGAGGAAATAATATGATTTCCTTTGACGGAAAACAAAGAGGAAGGATACGGGGATTTGTGGTAGGGAGTGGAGCGGAAGTGGGGAGGAAAATATCAACTATCTGATCTCTCTATGGGAAAGTCATTTTTTGATAGACCTCAGTGAGGATTTCCAGGTTGAATGGGGACGCAGACTCCGGGCGGGTTATCTGCATCATTTGGTCGATATCCTCTGGGGTGATGAAGAAAAGGGCGTCCCCAGAGGAAGAAACAACGACTTTCTTTTTGGGGACGTAGTGAGCTTGGCACTTGAGTGCGAATTCTGGGAAATGGTGGGTTTGGGGGAACAGATATAGGGGTAAATTGGACTCCCAGAGTCCAATTTCGTCGCTCTGGTTCAAGAAAACCTCCTGGAGCCACGACTGGATATCCAAGAAATCGAAACTGCATATGGTATCGGTTATGAAATGGTCCTTGTCGACTAGGGGAATTTTATCCAAGTCAACTGGAGGAGGAATGAACAGATTCTCTTCCTCTTCAGCTGGCTTCATTTTAGACACCATCTCAGTGATTGTACCTACAAAAAACACGTTAGTGGGGTCTACAGGGGGTGGAGGAAAATGACGGGGAAGTAGTGGGAAAATGATAGATACGTTCTTTGGTGCGACAGATGGTTCTGGTGCGAGGGATGAATAAAGAGTGAAGATTGTTGTAACGGTATATTTATTCAAAACTGGGTCGGTCGGGCGTGGGAAAATGGTCAGCATGACAACGGGCATATAATCCAGTTATTAATGGACAACGGGACACATGGGGTGATATGGTAGGTGATGGTGACCAAAGTATACGGACGACTGACGTGGAGGTTTGCGATTGGGGGTAAAGTCGCCAAAGAGGGTCGTTCATGAGTGAAGGATGTTATGGCGCTGACACCGTGGACTGACAGTAGTAACGGGATGGGACTCAGACCCGGACGCGAGTGGGACAAGTGGGTTCAGTGGAGGGTTACCTCTATGGGTGACGGGCTGTCAGGCAGCATGTGGGTGACAGGACTTCTTGACCAATAGGCTTGAGCCACCTGTGACAATGGGCCCACCTGCAGGGAACATTCATTTCGGACCCCCCCCCCCCCTTGATTAAAAGAAGAA
>ML781569.1:245323-258038 GCA_009831015.1 Picea engelmannii
CCCCCCCCCCCCTCCGTTAAAGGCAGAACGGGCGGGGGGGTCCGGAATGCTATATGAACCGTTGATCTTAGCGTCAATGATATGGGCCTTTAAAAAGTGAATGAGACATGGGTAGGGGGCAAAAAATGTCATATGTAGGAAAAACTTAGGATAAGGACATTCACATGGGTTTTCTTTTGACTTTTCTTATATACACCACCAAGGGGACATCAGTTCAAATATATATAGGCATTGGAGTCACAGGGTAACATCATCGTCAATCTGGCTTTATTTTGGCAAGGCAGGCAAAGCGATTAATCTACATCCTAACCTACTGTCACGAGGCAATTAACCCATATTAAACAATTGGGTTAAGATTTTATTCTTTCTAGGGGCTATCCGATCAGGATTAGATGGTCCGATTAGATGTATTCACTAATTCTAACCTAGGGACTATCTGAACAGGATTAGATGGTCTGATCAGATGCATTCACTAGCCTATCAACATTGAAAATTTAAAAGAACTTGGTCATGCTTGAAAGGTATGACCAAGTTGTTATTATTGCATGGGGCCTTTGTTTCAATTCTTTTTAGCCCTCTTTTCTTTTCTTTTTCTTTCTTTTTTTCTTTTCTTTTCTTTTTCTTTTTTTTTTCTTTTCACAAATTATTTGAAGAATGCAATATCATTTGTCAACCAAATCACTAGATACAGATAATATCCAAGTCATCAGCTGATTCCCATAATTTATGGGGTGATAACAGGTGGCTCCACATGGGGATGGCACTTGCCCTGTTAAGTGCCAAGAATCCAGTTTTTCCTGTCATCCTGAACCAATATGTCTGGTAATATTCATCGATCTTATTCTAAGAAAAGGTATTGAAGAAAAATGATCAGCATCTTAGGGCCTTCTCTTCGGGCTTCAACAACCTGACCACTATCCTCCATTCAGAAAATGCAAATGGATACTGAAAATTAAAACGGTATGTACAATGGAGAGTGGTTTCTTTAAAACTTTTACTGGGGGGGAATATAATGCTTCAGCATTCTACCATTCACAGGTGCTCCTGGCAGATCTGACCCATCGACATTGTTCAGTAAAAAGGCATTGTTTCCTCTGAAAGCTTGGATCACGTAAGGCCCTGTCCACAGATGATCAAATTTCCCATGCTTTCCCTTGTCCTCGTTCTTGGCATCCCATCTCAACACCAGGTCTCCCAGCTCGAAATCGTCCTCTTTGGTTCGTTTGTCAAAGATTTTCTTGATGTTCTCTTGGATGACCTGTGTTTTGTTGAAAACGTCCTCCCTAATCTAATGCAAATGAATCATTTGATTAATTCGTCTCTGAGAGTCATTTGGTTCATCTTGCATCTCTTGAAGTAAATTCATGACAGGGACTCCTACCGAAGTTGGAAAAAAAGCCTCGGTACCATATACCAGCTGGTATGGTGACATACCAATGGACCTTTTGGTAGTCAGTCTATCTGCCCATAAAGCAAATACCAGCTTGTCATGCCATGATTTTTTATTCTCTTGCAACGTTTTCTTGATGATATTTACCAAAGTCTTGTCTGAGGATTCCGACAAACCATTCCCTTGAGGGTAGTAGGTTGTGGAATGTCCCAAGACAATGTGGCAACGACTGCAGAAATCAATAAGCTTCTTCAACCGAAAGGCAGCTGCATTGTCAGTAATGATCTTCCTAGGACAACCAAAACGGGATAAAATATTATTTTCAAGAAATTTTATAATAACAGCGTCAGTGGCTTGCCTGCTTGGTACAACCTCGATCCATTTGGTGAAATAATCAGTGGCAGTGAGAATCCACCTATGTTGGCCCGAGGATGGAGGGTGTATCTCTCCAATGAAATCGAGTCCCCATTGCTGGAACAGAGCCTCAACTGAAATTGGTTTGAGAGGTAGAGGAAGGAGCTTCCTTTTACCCCCAAACAGCTGACACTGGTGACATGCTATTACTTTCTGATGTACATCTGCAAACAGGGTGGGCCAGTAAAATCCGACTCTGAGTATTTTGTTGGCTGTAGCTTTCCAGTTCACATGGCCACCACATTCACCTGCATGGAACTCCTGCAACACTTTGTCAGCTTCATCTTTGAGCAAGCAATTTAAAATAATACCTGCAAGGTCTTTCCAATACAAATTTCCTTCTAGAATACAGAATTTCAAAGCTTTCAACTTTAAAAATCTAGCTTTAGTTTTAGTTAAACCAGGGGGAGCTTGTAAATTTTGTAAAACAAAAATAAGGTGTGCATACCAGGGAGAATTTAGAAAAACCTCTTTAACGTGTGGAGTCGCCATCTCGCCCTGTTCATCTGCCACGTCTAGAAAATTAATGTCAAGAGCATGAAAGTTAGATTCAGCCATTAGTTTAGCAAGGCCTTGACCTTTGATCAATTTTGTGGGCTTAATTTCTATGTCGTATTCTAGAATAAATGCAATCCACTTTCCCCTTATCCCATCGGGGTTGTCTTGTGTCAAGATATATTTCACCACTGCGTTCGGAACATATGCTATAATGTGTGAATGAAGAATATAGACCCTGAAATCCTTTATATCCTTCACCAAAGCAAAAACCTGTTTCTCCATGATATTGTAGTTTAATGCAACATCTCTCAGAGATTTGTTGAAGAAAGCTATGGGTTGTTCATACCCTTCACTATTCTTCTGCAGTAATACAGCTGCTATTGTATGTTCGGAGGCGAAAGAAAAAAGATAGAAATCTTTAGTGAAATCGGGACTAATCAAAACTGGGGATTTTGTGAGTGCTTTTTTGACTTGTTCAAAGCACTGTCTAGCTTCAAAGTCCCATTTTATCTTAGCTTCCTTTTTAAGCATGTTCGTAATGTTTCGGAGGAGCTCAGCCAGATTAGGAATGAATCTTCGAAGAAAGTTAATTTTCCCTATAAATGACTGTAGTTCTTTAAGGTTTTTGGGGTGTTCTATCTTCAGTATGGCCTCTATCCTGCTGGGATCAATCCTGATTTCTTATTTAGAGATGATATGTCCCAACAATTTACCCTCTTCTAACCCAAAAAGAAATTTCTTGGGATTTAATGAAATCCTGAACCTCCTACACTTTTCGAAAACTCGTCTGAGGTGTCGCAAGTGTTCATCATCAGATTGGGAAAAAATAGTCACATCATCTAAATAAACGACAATGAACTTACCTGTCTCTTCAACGAAGGCGATGTCCAAAGCCCTCTGGAATGTTTCTCCTGCGTTCATCAGACCAAAAGGCATCTTCACATACATGAAAGTGCCCCATGGGGTGGTGAAAGCGGTCTTTTCCTGATCGTCTGGGTGAACTAAGACCTGGTTGTAGCCTGAGAAGCCATCTAGTAGGGAAATTCGACTGGACCCCACCACACTTTGCAGGAGGTGATCCATTTTAGGAAAGGGGTAATTATCCTTCAAGGATGGTTTGTTCAGATTTCTAAAATCTATGCAGAGTCTGATTTCACCGTTTTTCTTGCATGTAGGGACTAAATTAGAAACCCACTTAGAGAAGCGGAGTGGGACTATGATCTTGGCATCATACATTTTCTTGATTTCTTTTTCTATCAAAGGAAGGAACTTGGGATTTATCCTCCTAAGTTTCTTCCTAAACGGTTTCTGATCTTCCTTTATGGGAATCCTGTGTTGTATAATGCTGGTTTCATAGGCTTTTAGATCTTCATAGCCCCAGGCAAAGACATCTGAATATTATTTGAACAATTCAATATATTTAATCTTTTGTTCTGGGGGTAGAGACTTGGACAGTTTGACCATCTTAGGCTTTTCGTTTGTTCCTATATTGCAGTCTTCTACTTCTTGCCCATGAGCTTCTATTTTTGGTTTCTTAGCTACATCATCACTATCAAACAAATCTTCTAAAGGGACGAGACCTCTAGGTAAAACATTGCTTTTGAGTTGTAACACATCGATATCCACTTCGTCACCCCCTAACTCTCTTGAATCTACTGTGTCTTCTATATCTACGGTATTTACAGTATTAACACTATCTATTTCAAATTCAGAGTTATTTACATTCTCGTTTTCATTTTCTAAATCTATGTTTGTACATTCAAAATCGTTCTTGCATTGCAGAAAGTCTTCTATCTGATCGTCATTTCCAAACACTTTCCAGTACCTGATATTATTGGGCACTGTGGGTCTGGATCTCACCTCAACCGTGTATGGGTGAGTTTGGCGAAAAGGAATCTTATAGGACGCGGCTGACGTGGCTAACCTGTCGGCCAGAATATTCTGTCCTCTCGGCATTACCTGCAAGTCCACCTCTGCAAAACATTTCAACACATCAAGAATGGAATTTCTGTAGGCCCTAAGATGTGGATGTTTAGCGGCATATTCACCTTTAACTTGTTTAATAATTAATTCAGAATCACCCCTTACCATTATTTGCTTAGCACCAACTTTTTTCAACAGCTTCAGACCGAACATTAAAGCTTCATACTCAGCAATGTTGTTAGTGCAGTGGAAATTTAACTTATAGGAATGGTTTTCTGAATACCTTTTTCGATGGTTATGCAACCAGACGCCATCCCCTGCTCCTTCTTTACTCATAGCTCCATCAAAATCTATGCTCCAGAAATCAGCAGGGAACTCTTCAGCAGTTTCATCTTCCGTCTTTGCTCCCTCATTACTTTTCAGACTTTCATCTTGACTTTTTACACCTTCTATCAACTGAGTATCTTGTTCTTCAGTATCACCATCATTGTACAAGATGAATGAATCTAAATCTAAGTGAGCAGAGTAGAGGGGTTAATTATGAGGTTTCTCTTGACTACTGACCATATACTTCATCAATGTTTCTCTGTATAACCTCCTCTGTTGTCCAAAAACTAGGATAGAGGCGTAAGACATATCCAGTTGTAAGGTTCCTTTGATCTTAGCGCCCCAAGACCAGGACAGTAACATACCATACTTTGGTGGGATGTCTGCAACCACCACATCCATTACCATGCTTTTTGAAAGGATCTGAACCAGGGTGATGCATAGATCCTTAATCAGACCAATACATTTGAATTTGCTAGAGTCAAACGAGTGTAAGTCTTTGTAAGGCCTGGTGACCTCCAATCCCAGCTTTTCCATTACTGCTTTAGGCATCAGATTGTGTGAGGCACCTGAATCCAACATGGCGTTATGCAATATAAAATCGTGTATGTTCAAACTGATATAAAAGGGAGCTACATCACCGGTATCATCTCGACCATCCACTGCAGGTCTGAAAAGTAGTTCGGGGCAATCGTCAGCGAGGTTCACAGTGTCTGAGTGAGTCGCTGATCCGATAGTCAAGGCTTGGGTGCCTATGCCAGGCTCAATGGGTAATGCCTTTAGAACCTGTGAATGATAACTGCCTCAGCTTATCAACTCTCTCAGTGGGACAGGAATTTTAATTTTGGCCAATTCTGCTTCTAGGCTAAAAGGTGCTGGGGTTCGGGTCTGACTCGTTGATTCTGCTTGGTCCATATCCCTCCGGTTAGAAGTACTAGGCAGGTTAACAGGCGACACTTCGGGCTGTGCTAGTCTTTTCAGTATGGTGATGTTTTTCTTCACCGGGGCATCAGTTTTACCTTTCTCGTAAGATTTTTCAGCAGTGGTTTTCTCAGGAGTTTTTTGGGTCTCGGCTAACCTCTGCATTTCGGTTGTCTTTCTTGGGGAATTTCTTTCTGTCTTCTTACTCCGCAGGTTGTTCTGTCGGTGTACTTCCAGAATAGCATCTTCCCAGGATGTTTTCCTCGAATCCTCAGTCTCCCCGCTCACCTTTGTTTGGTTTAGCAGAAAAAGTTCCTGCTCTTCTTGAGTAAGGAAAATAGCCTCATTGTCGTGTATTCTCATGAGGTTGATATTCCAATTCCTCTATTACTTCCCCTCCATCATCAACATAGTTTTCCTGTAGGGGAGGTCTAATCGGTGGGTCTGGACCTCTTTGTTCTCTTTGATCCCTAGGATCTCGCTAATCTCTTTGGTCCTTGGGATCCCTTTGCCTGATTTGAGGAGGGTTTCTTCTAAAATTGGGGTTTCGGATTTGGGGAGCAGGAGTGTCATCTCTCGGAGGATTTCTTTCTGAAATATTCAATATTTCAAGCAATAAAGCCAATGATCTGACTACAATATCCATTTTGGAATCATTTTTAGATGTAGAAGGTTCTTCCTTGATCGTAACTCTCCTTTTAGTCCTTTGACGTGCCCGTTTTGCCAACAGATTGGCTTCCACACTAATAGCACTCTTCTGCATGTCTTCAAGGGTGGTAGCATATCTTTCTCTTAATTGATAAGACATATCAGCATCGAACCCATCAGGGAATTTAATTAATGCCAAACCCAGGGGAGGTTTGATCTCAGTTGGGATAGCATTATACAGGTTATTAAAACGGGTGCAATAGTCTTGGACCGATTCACCTTGATTTCTTTTAATATTCTCGTATTCTGACAGTATTTGGATAGGGTTTTTCTTTACCTCCCATATGTCAAGAAAACTTCTTTGGAATGCGACAAGGTCAGGAGTTGATGCGGCGGGTAAGGCTTTGAACCACTTCTTGACGTCTCCTGTCAGACTCTGAGCAAAAAGTCTCATTTGAACGTCGACTTTGTCAACTTCTTGTAAATCCAAGTAGTCGTTCATTTTATCTACATGTTGTTGTGCGCTTAACGTTCCCTTTGCATCAAACTGTGGCAGTTTAGTCTGGTAGTCTTGGGGCATGGCATGCAGAGGTGTAGCCAACACCAAAGGTGCATATCTAGCTGCCATGATGGGCGGAGGAGGCGGAACGACGACCGGGGTGACAGGAGAGGTAGCAACAGAAGACGAGGGTGACGAAGGACTGGGTGGGGCTGAGGTATTGATTCGTAGCTTAGTAGTAGGAGACAAGACTTCAGGCTTTCGGGGTTGCACCATGGTTGGGTCAAAGATGAGCTTAGACGCAAAGGTTTCGGACCGTGTTCTACTAAGGTTTCGTGGCACAATAAGACCAAGATCAGGGTTTTGAAAGATATCCCATCCTTCGAAAAAGGAAGGAGACTTGTGAAGGAGAGTGTAACTCGTTGAACTTGTAGCTAAGGTCTTTCTCCTTAACAACTGCTCAGGATTATCTATCGCGGTAGAGGGTTCTGGGTCTGGATGAGATTGAGTGTGAACTTTCTTGGGAGCTAGAACTCTTTTGGTTTTTATATATGTTTTAATCTTTATTCAATTTTATGATAAAAGAGACTATGGGAGATTTCTGCGTTGACATCATCTCACTTCCAATTGTTCTTGAGCCGCTATGTCTCATTTAATGGCTTCCCACGAATGTTCTAGCTCTTCCCGGTTATTGGCTCTTCCCGGTTATTGGCGGTTTTGAGGATTAAGTCAAAAATATTCGACGCAATATGAGTTTGATTCGCTAGCCCGGGTTCAATATTGGGTTGTACTGCTGCAGGGATAGTCATAGAGGAGCAAGAGGTTCTAAGAACAATACTGGGAATAATATGTACAGAGTTAATCAACCTCTAAACATTACTTTCTCCTCAGAGTCAAAATTTCTTCGGGGGAAAGAAGTTGTGAGATATCAGTTTCAGTTCTTCCCTAGTGGAGTCGCCATTTATGTTAGCACTTGGTAAATTTCCTAGAGGTTGAAAAAGAAGAAATCTACAAAGGTAACCTTAACCAACCACTTTTAAAGCTGGGATCTAGCCCTTCCAGCTTCAGAGAGGGATCTCTCTATATATTTTAGCTTTGTTTTAAATTAAGATATTAGGCTAGCTATAGAAAATGTAGGTTCTGTTGTAAGGGTTTTTTGAAGTTGGTTGAGACAAACTACACATCCATTGGGCTATGGGGTCTGTATTTAATAAATCTGAGATACAACCAGAAATGCTGAAGAAATCTTTCACAAGGTGAGATAACACGCTCACTGGATCTTTAATAATTTAAGTAATGGACAGAAGAAAAGATAAGGAAAATAACTCCAATTAACAAGCACTTAAGAATCTCTTAACTGAAGATATTTAGAAGATGAACATTAAAATCTATAGAATCGGAAACAGGGTATTGGAGATAAATCCTGCAACATAACGCTATTCGTACAGATTAGTTATAGAAAACAATATGATTACAGAGCAAGGAAACATTTAACTAAGAAAATCACATCACCAGTGGACGTGCGCAAGAATCCTGTAAAATGCCTCTTCTTTATTAATGGTAGGTCTCTTCAAAAATAGTACATCCTGATAGCAGTCAGGTGTGCAGATCAACAACAATCCTCAATACATTGAAAAAAGAAGTATTTATAAGTCAAAATACAAATGTTCCTATCATAACTGAGCAGGACGTGCTCATCCTATTTTAAGCATAACTAACTTAACTAATCAAAAATTCTTTGATGACACGATGCAACTGTTCGCTGAACTTCTGGGTAGGCCGTTGGCGAGGTGCCTTCGCAACCTCTTCTGACTGGACAGGTGACTGGATCGTGACAGCTCATATGCTAATCTAGCAGATCGCACAACTCCTCCCATCTGATATGACTCAGCACTGTGATTTTAAGAAACCTCCTGTACACCTCATCCATATCCGTGTATTTAGCAAATGTGGGCTTGATGATGAATATATGCTTAATTTCATGTTGGATATCAATATCCAACTGCAAGGCTTCTATGATTTCTTTTCCCGTGACACTCCCTTGTACCCCTGCAAATTTGGAACTAGAAGCTTTAGTCAACTTCCTCTTATAATCAGGGAGTGTCATCAATTTATCATTGATGACCTTCATACCAAGCAGGCCTTTTCTTTGTAGATCATCTATCTTGTGAAAAAACTTTTGCACTCCTTGATCCATAACTTGGATTTTTTCTTCAAGCTGGAGCATGAGGCCTCTTTTGGTTAGAACTCTTTTCACCTCCAATATAGTTTCTGTCCTGTCCTCAATTTTCAATTCTTCTAGTTCCTCCCTGGTTTTTGAATTTAGGAACCTTATGATTTCATTAGCTTGGGCTGGCATGTCTCCCAGCTCTGTCCTGATTTTCTCCACAGCTTGTTTTCTCCTTTCGAGCAATTCGTTTTGCTCAAACATTATTTGAAACATAGGCCATATTTCATTTATGGACCTGGAAATATCAGTCCATATCACTTCTTTGGCCTCAGCCAGAGTCTTCCTTGCCACGGTCTACTTTTGGAGCTGCTGTAGCTCCTTCCGGATTTGCTCATTCACCTGCTTCTCTTTGGCTAGACTTGTCTGGAAAGAAGTCTTTAGCTCCTGGAGATTTTCCATTTCTTTCTTGAGTCTATTGATTTCAGACTCCTGCAAATTCATTCTCTCCATAGACTTAGCCAGATCTATGGTGCCTCCTGGTACCTTCACTGCTGTTGTGGATGGAACTGCTGTCACTGTCGCTGTGCTTAATCCCGCAAGGGGGATAGCGCTTAAGGGGATGCCTTCCATCGTCTTCGTCTTCTCTTTCTCCTTTAACAGTTTTTCCATCTCGGCCTCCATCTCCCTTAACTGAGCATTCTTCTCCATGAGTAATCTCATCATTTCATCCTTTTCCCCTTCTTTTTCGGCTAACTCCTTCATTTGTGGGTCCTCTGTTGGAGGGAGCTTTAGCTGCTTTCGTAAGGATGAGATGTTAGCATTTTTCTTCTTAATCATTTCTTCAGCTGCTTTGACATTAGCAGGGTCATAACCAATCTTGAGGACCAGCTCCTCCAATGTTTTGATTTTGTTGTCCTTCGCGAAAGATGATATTTTTTCCATCTTTAGTTGTGTATGGGCATTGCTCAGAGCTATCTGATACTTTGAAGCAGAAGCTGTAGTGTGGGCTAAAGTGTGAAAAACCATCTCTCCGGTCTGCTTATGCAGATCCATTTGGTCCGTTGGGTGTACGTCCTTGGCCTGGAACTCAACGGTGACCCTTTTGTAATCGGATATTACTTTGGGATCCGGCACTTGTGCATGGATATAGGCCATATCCATCTTCCCTTTCTCTGTATCGAATGCCAAAAGGAGCCTGTGTTGAGCTGTGGTTGACTGCTTCTGAAATTGGGCATAAGCGCTGCTGGTCAGGGTCTGGTTCTTATTTTTGATTAAGTCATATTTTTCAAAAATGCCCAATTTGGGCCTAGCCTTGCTTGGTGGAATATCTAAGGGAGAGTTTGTGGTTTTCAATGTTTTCGCCATCTCCTTGTGTTGACTCAAACCGAAAGGTAGACTTATTGGCTTGCCCCTGGGGAGGGCACTGTGATGGTTGTGATCTCTTGCTCCACTGTCGTGCTTGTCGTTGGAACAGTCCTTGGCTTCTTGGCATGCATATTAAATTCCTCCGAAGACACCTTTGTTACCGGAGAAGACGATTCTTGTCGAGGCCTCTTTTCCTTGGGATTCTGAGGTGTGGCAGTGGGAGGCGCGCTTGTTGAGGCTACCTGTTTTTCCATCCCGACAGTTGGTTCCACGTCCACCAACATATCAGGCTCCCATTTTGTTTGATTAGCAAACCTTTCGATTTCGGGTCTGGGCTCATGTGCATATGGGGCATTTTTATTTCTAACTCTCATCTCTGAAATGACCCTACAGGGATCATAACGCCATGTGAAACTTGTGGGGAATTTCATTTCCCTCAACAGTTTGTCTGCTTCGTCACCCGCGCCTCTATTTTTGCAGATGAATGAACCTATCTGCCCTTTAATCCACAACTGTTGCTCCTTTTTTAGGGAAACAAAGTGAACATCATCAGAATTCATAATTTGCCTAATATATTCCAGTGCGAAAAATCTTACCGGTATATATCTAGGAAGCTTGTATGGTGCCAACTCGCACCCGTAGACTCGGAGCTTGGAGTGATTCTGGTACAAGTACCAGTCTCTTGTGTTCGCATTTTCCGAGAGGTGCAGAACTCTGCAGACTTCGTAATTTACTCGTGGCTCAAGCATACCACTCAACATACTTACCACAGGGTGGTAAAACTGATCAATGAATGCTGCGAAGTTGTATTTGGCAGAATTGCGCTTTAGAAGAGACGTCCACGCTGTGACCGGCTGTGGCCTCCCATCGGCGTCCATCTTATCCATTGAGAAATTAAATCTGTCTGCTTGGAATTAGCCGAACATGTAAGCTAGGATGGACGAGTACCTGAACATGCCTTTCGTGGTGAAATTCACCAGTTGTTCATGGATGTTATGGGCCAAGAAGGTGATGTAATCGAATTGGGTGGTTGGTTGTTCATCGTTCGAGAAGATAGATAGAAAACCCAGGATGGGTTCGTCTACCCGCTGATCGGAATAGTACACAAGTAGGGCGCACAGTGAGGAAATAATTTGATTTCCTTTGACAGAAAACAAAGAGGAAGGATACAGGGGATTCGTGGTAGGCAGTGGAGCGGAAGTGGGAAGGAAAAGCTCAACTATCTGAGCTCTCTGCGGTAAAGTCATTTTTTGATAGAGCTCAGTGAGGATTTCCAGGTTGAATGGGGATGCAGACTCTGGGCGGGTTATCTACATCATTTGGTCGATATCCTCTGGTGTGATGAAGAAAAGGGTGTCCCAAGAGGAAGAAACAACGGCTTTCGGTTCGGGGACGTAGTGAGCTTGGTACTTGAGTGCGAATTCTGGGAAATGGTGGGTTTGGGGGAATAGATATAGGGGTAAATTGGACTCGCAGAGTCCAATTTCGTCGCTCTGGTCCAGGAAAACCTCCCGGAGCCATGACTGGAGATCAGAGAAATCGAAACTGCATATGGTATCGGCTATCAAACGGTCCTTGTCGACCAGGGGAATTTTATCCAAGTCAACTGGAGGAGGAACGAACGGATTCTCTTCCTCTTCAGCTGGCTTCGTTTTAGACACCATCTCAGCGACTGTACCTGCAAAAAACACGTTAGTGGGGTCTATAGGGGGTGGAGGAAAATGACGGGGAAGCAGTGGGAAAACGATAGATACGTTCTTTGGTGCGATGAATGGTTCTGGCACGAGGGATGAATAAAGAGTGAAGATTGTTGCAACGGTATATTTATTCAAAACTGGGTCAGTTAGATGCGGGAAAATGGTCAGCATGACAATGGGCATATAATCCAGTTATTAATGGACAACGGGCCACTTGGGGTGATATGGCAGGTGATGGTGACCAAAGTATACGGGCGACTGACGTGGAGGTTTGCGATTGGGGGTAAAGTCGCCAAAGAGGGTCGTTCATGAGTGAAGGATGTTATGGCGCTGACACCGTGGATTGACAGTAGTAACGGGATGGGAATCAGACCCGGGCGCAAGTGGGACAAGTGGGTTCAGTGGAGGGTGACCTCTATGGGTGACGGCCTGTCAGGCAGCATGTGGGTGACGGGACTTCTTGACCAATAGGCTTGAGCCACCTGTGACAATGGGCCCACCTGCGGGGAACATTCATTTTGGACCCCCCCCTTTGGTTAAAAGAAGAATGCTAGGGGGGGTCCGGAATCCATTTGGAACCATAGATCCGCACGATGTATTTGAGGTCACAGATCTCAGCCCATACTTTAATACCAATTCTGGACCCCCCCCCTCCATTAAAGGCAGAACGGAGGGGGGGGTCCGGAATTCAATGTGAGCCGTAGATGTGAGCGCTCATTTCAGAGCCGTCTAGATGTGCGCCCAGGTTATAACCAATTCCGAACACCCCCCCCACCGTTAAAGGCAGAACGGAGGGGGGGGTCCATAATTCAACGTAAGCCATGGATTAGCGCGCTCCTTTCTGAACCGTTTAGATCTGTGCA
>ML781569.1:258097-308153 GCA_009831015.1 Picea engelmannii
CCCCCCCCCTCCGTTAAAGGCAGAACGGGCGGGGGGGGTCCAGAATGCTATATGAACCGTTGATCTTAGCATCGATGATCTAGGCCTTTGAAAATTGAATGAGACATGGGTAGGGGGCGGAAAATGTCATATGTAGGAAACACTTAGGATAAGGACATTCACATGGGTTTTCTTTCGACTTTTCTTATATACACCACCAAGGAGACATCAATTCAAATATATATAGGCATTGGAGTCACAGGGTAACATCATCGTCAATCTGGCTTTATTTTGGCAAGGCAAGCAAAGCGATTAATCTACATCCTAACCTACTGTCACGAGGCAATTAACCCAGATTAAATAGTTGGGTTAAGATTTTATTCTTTCTAGGGGCTATCTGATCAGGATTAGATGGTCTGATCAGATGTATTCACTAATTCTAACCTAGGGACTATCTGATCAGGATTAGATGGTCTGATCAGATGCATTCACTAGCCTATCAACATTGAAAATTTAAAAGAACTTGGTCATGCTTGAAAGGTATGACCAAGTTGCTATTATTGCATGGGGCCTTTGTTTCAATTCTTTTTAGCCCTCTTTTCTTTTCTTTTTCTTTCTTTTTTTCTTTTCTTTCTTTTTCTTTCTTTTTTCTTTTCACAAATTATTTGAAGAATGCAATATCATTTGTCAACCAAATCACCAGATACAGATAATATCCAAGTCATCAGCTAATTCCCATAATTTATGGGGTGATAATAGGTTCTAAAGAAAAGGGTTTTCCCTGTGCTATAGCTCTCTCATATGCATGTGGGGTCCAACAATATTACTTGGCCCAATATCTCAGGGAATTAACTAAGGTGGATAGACCATACCCTTATCCATACTACCTAACTACCCAGGTACTAGAGAGTATATTCCAGAGTGTTTTTATCGGTGGCACTTTAGCCGTTAGGTGGTTGATCAGTTTATATAAAGAGGGCTTCAAGAAATCTAGGTCGATCCATACACAGGTGTTGTCTGATGCGCTACCACTCGAAGGGATACCAACAGGGCTTACAAGGGTGGCCAATAGATGTGCGCTTAAGAACCACTTGTATTTCCTACATGTATGAATCCCTCAACCATGGTTTTATGTGTGTAATCATAGATCTCTATGGCTTAAAGATGACAAAATACGTCTCTACACTGAAAAAAAATTACCCACAATTTTTGCCAAGGAAAGTGCTCTGATACCACTTGTAATATACCAGATATAAAAAGTATGAAGAACATAAATAAAATGATAGAAATGGTAGAATAACAGTAATATAACCAGAACAATCACCACAATAAAATTGAAATGATATAAGAATAACAACAGAAATAACACTTTGATTCTGAGAGCAATGTTCATAGGCCCCTTCGAGGGGGAAACCTCCAGTCAAGAAGAGCTCTATTACAATAATCTCCAAGCTAGGGTTCTCATACCCTCGACTCCTATTTATACTAAATATGTCTATCAAAAGAAGCATCTAGAGGAAGATCATTCTAGAAGCAGAAGCTTCTATTAGGCCTTCTTACATTCGACTTATTCTATTTTATTACAAGGCCTTATTAATATTGACCTTTATTACATACAAATATATTATTCTACCTATGTGTGGGTTAGGACCCTAAAATCCACCCTCTATAATGGTAGAAGCCAACCAGGATGAAATATTGCCTTCCATCTCCCGAGGTGCCTCAAAACTTTTGACTTGCATGCAAGTTGGAAGCCAATGTCATGTTGATAGAGATAGATTGTTCTTTTTCCATAAAAAGAGGCTCGAATTTTACCGAGCTACACTCTATTTTTATTTATGTTCATCCTTTGATATATATGAAATATATGTATAAATTTATAATCAATATTCTATTAATTTTTAATTAATAACAATTATAACATAGGGTGGGGTATCTAAACCTTTTGCATTACATTTAATATGATTGTCAAACAAGAAGGTAGATGAATGTGCTGGTATGATGAATGTGTGTTTTGGGTACATAATTATGTTGATCCATTTCTCATAACAAATTCAGAATGTATTGGAGCTTGTGCATAGCCAAAGAGGTGAAAATCTGAGATTTGAGGTTAGTTTGTGAGTTACTTGTATTTTGTTTGTTCTGATTTTCTTTACTTTGTTTGGAAATGTGGTATTGAATAATTTACAATTCAACATTACTAAATAACTTCTCCAATTATTCCTAATTTTTTTTTTATTTGTATTAATTTTTGCAGCTACATGTGGAATGCCTTTATGAGGAATATCCATGGATGTTTGTTGGTCATGTGGAGCTTCTAGGAAACCTTGACCAGGCTGGCTGAGAGGAATCACAAATGGGAAATTTATTGGAAGAATGGGTTAATCCCATGAGTTGTGGCTTCTAGAAACCAAGTGATATTCAAAAGGAATCATAGTGACTTTATTTCCCAGTGTAGAATCCATTAATTTGCCACTCAACCTTCAAATGGAGCAGGCCTGTTTATGATTCTTTATAGAAATCTTTTGATTTTCAGTCTTATTTTTGACAAGCTATGGTATTAAACAATTGAGAATCTATCAAAACTTTATGAATCCACTTTTGGAAAATATTTCCCACATAGCTTGTTTTAAGTTACTTAACTCTCACAAATGGCAGCTTCTAGCCATTGCAAGATTTCACAATGAACTGGAAAACAATGTAGTACAACTGACAATCTCAAACATGTAAGTTTAAAGAGGGACACCCAACCATTTATTGATCAAGTTGGTCATGAAAATATTATTGTAGACAACCAAATCATCCCATAACAAGAGATCCATGCACTGGATATACATCTTTGGAATACCAGTGACCTTTGATAATTGTGCAGAATCTACATAGAGTGTATGTGTTGGAAAAAAATAATTAATGAACACTTTTTCTGCAATATTTAATTGGAAAATCCCATTATGACAACTCATGATTTAGAAACATTTTTCATACATTTTTCCTATTTTTCCCAAAAATTTGGATATAGTTCTCTGGTAATTTATCATCCTTTGATATTTATGCAAAACCTGAAACTAGAGAGATTTTGAAGAAGGTTTGACCATTTTGATATATGTACAGAATGAGAGAGATTTGTCATAACTAATTGGAAGAAATACATATGCCAATTTTGTTTTCATTTACCAGAATTAACATATAATATGATTAATTATCGAACTTAAATTTGTTTGTCTTAGTGTATAGGAGGGGCCACCTTTCAAGTTTCCACAAATTGCAATAGACAAAAAAAATGTTTGATCGAAAATATATTTTGGTTTCAATGAACATATCCTCTTAAATCCACTACAAAAAACATTTAAATGACAGTGGGAACTCAATAGAATACATTGTTGCAACAAATACAAAAAATCTCTCATCAAAAGTACACAAATAAATGTCTTATTTGAGTGGTAGTTTGGCATGAGATACAAAAATGTGGTACAAATTTGTTTTTTTTTCTTTGCAAACATTGATAATGGAGTTAGTATTATAGAAAAAATATCTACAAAGGGAAAGAATAGAGTAAATAAAACAAGACAGACAAGAAGATCACCATATCCTAAAAATGCATGAATGTCAACCTTTCCAAGAAATTCATATTGGGAAGAATCAGAAGAAATGTCACATCATATTCTTCTAAGTTTCATTTCAGTAGATCACATGATGATAAATATGCATGAATATTGGCATTGAGTATATCAATTGATTCAATTTATAACACAAAATTCCCCTCCTTATTGTGTTTAAACAATACGTATACTAGATACTAGAGATATATTCCACTTTGCTCTTCACCCAATGCAACAAAACATTTTACATCTGTCAAAATGAAGACTAACCTGAACAACTGAGAATCAAGCATTAGGATGTAATCACTCATGTTCTTTAATCCCATAAACAAACATCTCACGATAATTGAGTTTTCAAGACAACCTCAAAAAACTCAACCAAAATAATTACAAAAGCACATCAAACTCACGATGAAAAGTATTAAAACAAGTTCATGCAAAATATTGGTTTAAGAAAAACAATATTCAATAATAGACCAACATATAGGATAAAATATTAAGAAGAGGAATCACGAGGTTTACCAACATTGGAATAGAATGAGTTAGCTTAAAAAAAGTTTCTTGTCCACCACATCGTTGAAAAGGTTTGGACAAAGTAATTGCATTTAACATATTTCAAAAGAAATTTTACAAATATTGGATTTACAAGAGAATACCAACATTAGCAAAACTGATAACTCATTCAAGGTTCAAACCACATACCCTCACAAATATAAGGCACATAAAGACATGAAGATGGATCAGGAGATACTGGACATGGAGGAAATTCTTCCCAGCTCTGATTTTCTTATCTCTCATACATGTAGTTTCTAGACATTACAAGATTTCAAAATGGAATGGAAGACAACTGAGTATCTCAAATGTAACAGTTTAAATAGAAACACCCCAACCATTTCCTCATCAAGTTGATCATGAATATTTCAATAGATGAGAAACACATGCCTTGGGCACAATACTTTGGCACATATCAATGACCTCTAGTATATGTGAAGAATAAAAAAGTACCATAAATGTTGAGAAATAAATAGATGAACACTTTTCTGCAATATTTTACTAGCAAAGCTCACTACGACAACCCGTAATTCATAATTCATACAATTTTTCATATTTTCCAATAACTTTGGATATAGTGTTGAAAAAATGTTCAGCCTTTGATATTTTCATAAGAACTGAAAATAAGTGATATTTTAAAGAAACTTTAACCATAATTATATATGTGGCGAACATGTGTGTCATATTTTTCATAACTAGTTAGAGGAAATAAGTATGCCAAGTTTTTTTTCATTTAAAAAAATAACACATCACATGAGCAATCATCAAACATAAACATGTTTGTCTTAGATAGTATACTAGGTCCAATTTCCACATATTGCAACAGAAAAAGTAAATATTTAATCAAAAATGTATTTTGGTTTCAATGGACATCTCATCTTAAATTCCATTGCAAAAATCTTTTAAATGGCACTATAATCATTGTTTCATAAATGATACATGAGTAAATGTCTTATTTGAGCAGTACTCGGGTACTTGATAAAAGAACACAGTAAATATTTGTCTTGTTTTCTTGTTTTCATTCTCTGAAAATGGAATTAGTACAAGAAGCTAATTGACAAAAGATCACATTCTAAAATGCACACATATCAACCATACCAAGAAAATCACAATAGCATTAGCATGACTTTCAACCAAAAAGCATGACAGCCCCATGAACACTACCATTTTGCATAAATCCTTTAATCATAGCATTCCTTGTGACCACGCCCCAGTGACACATTTTGTCAAACACTTTGCACACGCTCTCAATATACCCACATCTGCCTACATCTAAGAGAGAAGACCCCACATAGGCATTAGACTATAACCCACTCTGAATTATGGCCTCATGAATCTCCCTGCAATGTTCCAGAGCTTCCTGATCAACACACACCATGAGAAAAATGACAAAAATGAATTGATTCCGCTGGAATGAAGTATAGTTCTTCATTTTCCTAAACATATACCAGGCCTCTTCACAATGCCCGTTCTTAACATAAACTAAAATCACAAAACCCCATCAGATTGCATTCTTCTCTGGCATTTCATTCAAATAGCAGCGAGCATCTACAAAACTGTCGAACTTGCCATACATAGTCACAAGCTTCATAGCCAAGAACATATCTGGTTTGAATGATGTGAGAATGGATTAGTTTTTCTTTGCTCAGGTTTTTTGTCTTAAAGCATCCCTACAAAAGAGAATCATAGTTCTACACCATTCCTTAAACGAAAAATGTGTAGTGCCTCTTTTAATGTGTATTTATTAATCCCCAACTTTTAAACAGGAAAATAGTTCGAAACTTAATTTTATGACCTCAACCAAATCCATGATTTTTAAATTGGCAAATGAGTTGAACCTCATTTTACTAATCCCCAACAAAATTGCCCAAAAAGACAAAAATATAAATACATACCAAAATCAAAACCTCTTCCATGCACACCATTTGAACCTTTGTCGAGGCTATAAAGAAAAATAAGGTTTATTCGTCCGAGATCTACCTATGGTCTAATGGGTATTTCAATAAATTCCCACACAACAATCTTAAATATATATTTCCATTTCGTACCTAAATGTGTAATAGTATCACTATTAGTCCTATGCTTAGAGGTGCCCGTATTTGTTTTTACAAACCTAAAGGTGCTCATGTTATTTTGATAGAGTAAATTTAAATTATTTCTTTTACATATATTATTTTTCACTACTTCCCAAACAAGGGCATTGTGGTCAAAGGCACCTTTTACATGTTGGAAACCCCAAAAATTTGTTTGATTGGTGTGCATGGGTGGATTTTTAATTTTGGCTCCCAAGATCTCATATAAGTTAAGTGTTAACCATTCCTTATTTTCATTCAACAAGTCCTTGCCTTCATGCTATGTGTGTCTTTGTGTGGTTTTTCCATCTTCCTTACCATTAGTTTTTTTTCCTTTATTTAATTGTCATTTGGTACCACTCGTGCCAATGTCTGTTGGAAACCCCAAAATTATTTGTGGATCGAAGTTTTGTTCCATCCAAACAGTGATGTTGTATGTGAGTTTCGTGTTGGGACTTCTTCAAGATTGGTTGTGGGTCATCTGTAGGGTGGCCAACTCTCCGATTTTCTACCGTCTCGTTCGATAATTACTTGATTTGTAATTCTAGCCAAGCTCATCATGGGAGGAAAATTAAAACAAACCCTTCTACATTTTAGATGGAGTGTCAAGGATCATTGTTTCTGCCCAATAAGTTTGACCTGTGGATGGTTTTGTAGATTTTGGCCAGAGTCGGTTGCTTGGTCTAGTTTGTCAATTCATCGATGACCACAATGTTGTGAGTCACTTAGTTCTTTGAGGATGGAAGTGTCACTTCATATCATGAATGGTGTATTAAATGAGCTATTTGTAACACGTGAGCAGTAATGTTGGCCATGCTCATCATGGAAGGCACTTGTAAACAAATCCATTTCCATTCTATGTACGTGGAATTTGAGGGATTTTTTATGCCCCCTAGGAGGGATGACCTTTGTATTCTTTAGGGGATTTTCACTGGAGTCATTTGTTGGATTTGCCTTTTCAATTGGCTATTGGACACAACATTATGAATCCCACCCACTTCTTTGCAGATGGAAGTGTCGTTTTGAGAGAAGGGTGATGTGGTAAACAAGTTGTTGATCAGTTTCGCCTAAAGTTTGGTCATGGGTCATTTGTAGGGTGGTTGAATTTCAGTTTTCCACCATCTCGCTCGATAGCAGATGAGTTGTATTATTAGGCCAGGGTTATCGTGGAAGGAACTTTGAAATAAACCCTTCTTCAGCATAGCTAGTTCAACACTATTAAATTCTATTCCTAGTTTTGGCATGGTGAGTGTAACATATTGACATATTGGGTGGTGGTGATTTTAGAGCTCACCATGCCCAATATGTTGATGTTTAAGAATCAGGCAGACATTCTCTCATATTGGTCATGCTTGTTTGACCAAGGGAGGATGATACATTCTGACACAACCGCACTCCTCAGAGCACGACCGCTCTTCCTCAGGACCTTCTTTCCACTCGGCCCGAAGAACTCAACGGTTCTTCTATCTCCCAATCAGAAGATCTGCACCCACAGTTCACTTCGCGTGACCCCTCTTCCTTTGCTTATCGAGGAATTAGAACTTCGCTACTTCGCAAGTTCTCTATTGATCCCTGGGTCCTCGAATCCCCGAGACCCGAGATGTTAGTCAACGCTGACTTTATCTCGCCTTGTCGGAACCTCTGTCAATATTGTGATCTCACTCCCTCAGGACTTTGCCACTCGCAAGGTCAAATGATTTCTTCCTCGACTTGCGAGGCCTGAGGCGTCGATATTCGCAATATCGCTACCTCGTGACTTCGCTGCTCACGAGGTCAAATAATTCCCCCGTCGGCTCCGGATGCCCGAGATGCCAAACCGCTGATATCTCGCATCACCTACCACATCACCCTGCTATGGCCCACACTATCCATGCAATCGTCGAGACTTCTCTTATCGCTATATCGCGACTTCCGCTACGCATATTTGGATTCTTGCCTCACGAACTCCCGATATGCCAATCCATGAGTAGAACTAATCGTCCTCATGATCCCGATCAATGGCTCATTCCCTCCTAAGCTTCAAACCTTTCTCCGTGCTTGCACTGCAACCTTCCTGCAACTCCAAGAGATCCAACAACCCACCGATCTTCACAAAATCTCCTTGGAGAAATTCGACCGTCCGTCCTTTCCAATTGAACTCCACGAAATGATGAGACACTCTTCCATGGAACTCGTCACCCTACACGTGAATCTTCAAGGCTTGCTCGAATTGCTTCGATGCACAACTTCTTTGTGAAATCCTTCAATGAATTTGAAGGCCTATTCCTCCTGAGCTTGTTCTCGACTTCTCAAGTCCCTTTGAGAACTTCTTGCGCGCACTCCTTGTGGTAAATCTTCAACAACTTCTAAGTATTGAAGTCCTTCGACCCTGCGCACCCCTGCAGCAGCAGTCTTTCAAGGCTTTGCTCAGAATCGAAACTCTGAGACTTCAATTGGCATGTGCACTCTTTGCACGACACTGTGCTTAAGATGCACTCTTCGAGGAAATGAGAAAAAAAGTCTTCTCTAATTAAACCCTACAGTCATGCACTCCTTGCGGACAAATTCAACTGCACTCCTTGCAGGAATCTTTTGGCTTACTTAGAGAAACACTTGAAACTCATTCTATCTCCCCTTCAGACTTCAATTCAACCATGAAATCACATACACAACATATAAAAGAAAATGTACGACGGGAAGCAAACATTCATGAACATAACATCAACACACAGAGAATAGACACATAACCATGAAATTGAATCAAAGCTTCTTCTATTAATTCAATATCTGTACATGGAGTGTTCTTCATACAATCCTCTGCTCTTCTCTTCTTTTCTAAATGCTTCAATATCTTACAATGATACAATGAGGGTGTCTATATCCTTTTTCCCTCTCGAACTCTAAAGCTATCAAATATAGAATTTAATTCCTATCTACCAGCATTAACTATTTTTTTAAATGCCTCATCTACCTAAGGACGAGAGCTATCCGCTCAAGGTCCATTACAATACAAGTGTGCCGTCTCTTAAATGGATCATTTAAGATTTGCGCAACATTCCCAAAGTGTTTTCAAAATGTGTGCTAGGTTATATAGCTGTCTTCCGCTCCACGTTGGCTCGCTTGATTGAGCTGTCGATGCTCCTGCATCATACTCCTCGACTTGAAAAATTTCATGGGCTCCTATCCATGAGCTCCTGCACGGTCCGTCCATGCTTTTGGATTACTGCTTCATTCTCCCAGCTGGCATCTTCCACTAGGTGGTTCTTCCATTTGACCAGATATTCAAAATACTTCTTTCGCCTAGTCTTTCTACTCACTCGCTTGTCCAGTATGCATTCCATCTGCGACTTTTCTGCAACTGGTAATTGTTTCATCCACTGGATCACTGGTTCCTCAGTTCCAGCCTCTGTTTCTCTAGCCGTGTATGGGTATAAATCTGCCACATTAAATATCATAGATATTTCGATGCCATCCGACAAATCGATCTCATAAGAATTCTCTCTAAATCTCTTTAGGACTCTGCATGGTCCGATTTTCTTCATCTTTAGCTTATTGTATGTTCCCCTTGGGAACCTTTCCTTCCTTAAGTGTGTTATAACCAGATCACCAACTTCGAACTGAAGTTGTCTCCGATGTTGATCTGCTCTGCGTTTGTACTCCTGATTTGAATCAATCAGTCGTTGCTTCGCCCTGCTGTGAAGTTCTTTCATTGCCTCAACAAACTCTTCTGCACTAGCGCTGCTAGTAGTAGTTTTTTCTAACTCTCTGAGTTCAGAAACTCCCCTTGGTTGTGTCCCATACACAATCTGAAATGGACTCTTTCCTGTACTCCGATTCACTGAATCGTTGTAAGCAAACTATGCCTGTGGAAATATGTTGTCCCAACTGCTATGGTGCTCTATCACCAAGCTTCTCAGCAAGTCTCCCAGACTTCTGTTTACCACTTCTATTTGTCCATCTATCTGCGGATGGTAAGCAGAACTAAATGCCAAGCTAGTTCCTAGCTTCTTCCACAGCGTCCTCAAAAAATGCCCGATAAATTTAGTATCCCTGTCCGAAACTATGCTTTTCGGCAATCCATGGAGTCGAATGACCTCCTTGAAAAATAGATTTGCGATGTGAGTAGCATTGCTGGTTTTCTAGCATGGGATAAAATGTGCCATCTTTGAAAACTTGTCCATGACCGCAAAGACAGAATCAACACCTCTTTGTGTCCTCGGCAAACCCAACACAAAATCCATGTTGATCGCCTCCCATGGCTTCTCGGGTATGGGCAATGGCTGATAAAAACCTACATTCTACTTTCTCCCCTTTGAATGCTGACAAATTCGACACCTATCAACAAACCTCTTGACATCTACTCGCATGCCTGGCCAAAAATATGCCTCATTCAGCTTCGCAAATGTTTTGTCATGGCCAAAATGCCCTGCCAAGCCTCCACTATGCTTTTCTTTCAACAGGTTCTCCCTCATGGAGCAATTTGGAATACATAGTTGATTTCCTCTAAACAACAATCCTTCTTGGACCATATAATCTATCCACGGACGCCGATCTCTAAGAACTAGATTCTCAGCTGCTTCATATGCTTCTCCGAAATCTGCATCTCCTGCATACATGTCCCTCAGGTTTTCAAAACCCAATGTTTTGAATCGGAATTCCTGCAGCAATAAACACTTCCTGCTCAAAGCACCAACCACTTTGTTAGCAGTACCTGAAATGTGTTTAGTAACAAATGTAAAATTCTGCATGTACTCTACCCATTTTGCATGTTTCTGATTCAACTTCTCTTGTTGACTCACAAACTGTAATGCATGATTATCACTATACAATACAAATTCGTTTGGGATCAAGTAATGCCTCCACTTCTTCAATGCCTATATGATAGCATAGAATTCTTTATCGTACGTGGAGTATTTCAGCTTTGCTTCATCCAACTTCTCACTGAAATAGGCAATTGGTCTGTCTTCCTGACTCAAGACTGCTCCTATGGCATATCCGCTTGCATCACATTTCACCTGAAATGTCTTCATGAAATATGGAAACACCAACACTGGCTGCTCTGTGATCTTCCACTTCAATATATTGAAGCTTTTCTCAGCCTTTGTTGTCCAATGAAAAGATTTATGTCGCTTCTTCACTGTATCCATCATCGCTGCGCTAATCCCACTGAAATTCCTGATGAACTTTCGGTAGAAACTAGCTAAACCATGGAAACTCCTCACCTCGAAAACATTTCTGGGTGACAGCCAATTATTAATCACTTCCACTTTACTTGGATCCATTTTCAATTCATTCACCGATATGAAAAAACCCAAATAAATGAGTTATGTCTTCATAAATGAGGACTTCTTCATATTAATCAACAGCTTCTCCTGCTGTAGTTTCCTCATCACAATGGCCAAATGCTTCAAATGTTCAGCCTTTGTCTTACTGAAAATCAATATATCATCCAGATACAAGACAACAAATTTCCTGATGAATTCCCTTAACACTTCATTCATCAGTCTCATGAATGTGCTCGACGCGTTTTTCAAACTAAACGACATGACCAACCACTCATACAATCCTTCGTTTGTTTTGAAGTTTGTCTTCCATTCATCACCTTCCCTCATGCAAATCTGGTGATATTCATTATTTAGATCAATCTTTGAAAAATAATTTTCCCCACTCAGGCAATCCATCAGATCATCCATTCTCGGCAGTGGAAACCTGTACCTAATGGTTATCTTGTTGATCGCTCTTGAATCGGTGCACATTCTCCAACCTCCATTCTTCTTCAGACTAAGAACTGTTGGAACATCACACGGACTCAGGCTTTCTCTGACTAATCCCTTGTCCAACAACTCCTGTACCTGATTCTTGACCTCCTCATTTTCCTGCGGCATCAACCTGTACACAGCTTTGTTCGACAAACTAGCTCCTGGTATGAGGTCTATGTGGTGACTCACACTCCTCATCGGTGGCAATGAACGAGGTAATTCATCCACGATGATGTCAGAGAACTCTTCCAGTAGTCCCTGAATCTCATATGGTAAATCAACCATTCCTGTTCTAGTCAGAATAATTCTCGGTTTCCTGACCACAAATAATTGTGGATCTTCCTTCTTTTCCATCTCTGTAAGAAGTTCCTTCCCACTCATGACAAGTATCGTGTTTCTTACTTCCAGTTTCACCTCTTTATCCTTTATCGGAAGCAACGTATGGGTTCTCCCATTCTTCTCTAAAGTATATGTGTTCATCCTCCCATCATGAACCACATTTCTGTCATATTGCCATGGTCTACCCAACAATAAATGACATACATCCATGGGAATAACATCACACAGTATTTTATCTTTATATCCACTTATCTTGAATTCAGCTAAACATTGTTTAGTGACACTCACCTGATGTCCCTTCTGCAGCCATGAAACTTTATATGGACTCGGGTGATCAGTTGTCTCCAGCTCTAACTTTTCCACCATCTCAGTTGAAACGAGATTATCAGTGCTACCACTATCCACAATAACCTTGCACTTTCTGTCTTTGGTCTTGCATGTGGTTCTGAAAAGTATGGTCCTCTGAGTTGTATCCTCCACCTCCTTCTCAGGAGTTAAGAGAACTTTGTGCACTGTCAGTGACCTTCCACTTCCTGTGTCTTCATTCTCAACATCATGCCTCTGTGCTTCAGCGGTGAGCTTCTCCACTATATTTCTTCTTCTCTGGACACTCAAATGACCTGTGCCCATTCTTCCCACATGTGAAACATGTGATTACTTCACCTCGGCCTCTTCCTCTGCCTTTGGTATGAGGAAAATTGTTTGCATCAACATAATCTCCCTTCTGCTCATTATGTTGTCCTCTCTGTTCATCATATTGTTGTCCTCGCTGTGAGGTTCCACCTTTATCAGCTTTACCCTGAGGTTTCTTCCATTCCTCCTTGGGCTTCTGATATTTCTCCTAGGCAACTTCTTTGCCTCTGGGTTGAATTCTACCTCACCCTCGCTGACCTTTCTTACGACTCAGCTTTTCTTTGGCTTTCAGAGCCATCTGGTAAGCATCCTCTACCGTTCTGATGGTAACCATGCTTAATTCATCCTGAATGTCGTATCTCAGAACATTCAGATATCTAGTGACCTTTTCATCATCGCTCTTCCGATGACCTACTCTAATGTTCAGTCGATATAATTCCTTAGTGTATTCTCTCACCGTCATCAACTTCTGTCTCAGGTTCTGCATTCTCCTGAACAGAGTAATTTGATAGTCTCTTGGGATGAATTTTTCTTTCATCTTTGCAATCATTCGATCCCAACTTTTGATTTTATGCTTGCCTTTGCAACATCTATCTGATTGAAGCTCATCCCACCATAATGTTGCATGTCCTTTCAATTGCGTAATAGCATGTCTGACTTTTTTATCCTCTTCGATATCCTCATAATTGAAGTAGGTGTCAAGAGATCTAATCCAGTCTAGCAACTCTTCTACATCCATATTCCCCTCATAGACTGGAATGTCCATATTCGTCTTCGCACCCATCCCAGTGATAGATTTTATCAGTCGACGCATCTTCGGCTGTGACCTCTTCTTCATGCCCAACTTCCTCTTCAACTTTGGAATCACTAAGATCCCCTGTGCCAACTCCGCGTCTCTGCGCCATCTCCATATTGTCAAGTCTTTCTCGAAGATCTCTCATCTACCTTTCCATCTATGGATTTCCTGCTGGCCTACCTCTTCTTCGCCCTTCCCTGTCTTCTGGGTCGGGTGACTGTCTTTCTCTTCTAGGCAGCATGACAAATTCTTCTTCTCTTGCTACAGAAAGCAAAAGATATTCCCACTCTGATACCACTCTGATGCAACCGCACTCCTCAGAGCACGACCACTCTTCCTCAGGACATTCTTACCACTCGTCCCGAAGAACTCAACGATTCTTCTATCTCCCAATCGGAAGATCTCCACCCACAGTTCACTTCGCACAACCCCTCTTCCTTTTCTTATCGAGGAATCGAAACTTCGCTACTTCGAAAGTTCTCTATTGATCCCTAGGTCCTCAAATCCCCGAGACCCGAGATGTCAGTCAACGCTAACTTTATCTCGCCTTGTCAGAACCTCTGTCCTTATCGTGATCTAGCTCCCTCGGGACTTCGCCACTCGCGAGGTCAAATGATTTCTTCCTCGACTTCCGAGGCCCCAGGCGTCGATATTCGCAATATCGCTACCTCGCGACTTCGCTGCTTGCGAGGTCAAATAATTCCCCTGTCGGCTCTCAATGCCCGAGATACCGAACCTCCGATATCTCGCGTCACCTGCCACGTCACCCTGTTGTGGCCCACACTATCCACACAATCGTCGGGACTTCGCTTATCGTTATATCGCGACTTTCGCTGCGCAGATTTGGAGTCTCGCCTCACGAACTCCCGATATGCCAATCCATGAGTAGAACTAATGGTACTCATGATCTCGATCAACGACTCATTCCCTCCTGAGCTTTGAACCTTTCTCCGCGCTTGCACTGCAACCTTCCTGCAACTCCAAGCGATCCAACAACCCACCGATCTTCACGAAATGTCCTTGGAGAAATGCGATTGTCCGTCCTTTCCAATTGAACTCCATGAAATGATGAGACACTCTTACATGGAACTCGTCACCCTGCACGTGAATCTTCAACACCTACTCGAATTTCTTCGATGCACAACTTCTTTGTGAAATCCTTCAATGAATTTGAAGGCCTATTCCTCCTGAGCTTGTTCTTGACTTCTCAAGTCCCTTTGAGAACTTCTTGTACGCACTCCTTGTGGAAAATCTTCAACAACATCTAAGTGTTGAAGTCCTTCGACCCTGCGCACCCCTGTAGCAGCAGTCTTTCAAGGATTTGCTCAGAATCACAACTCTGAGACTTCACTTGGCCTACACACTCTTTGCACGACACTGTGCTTAACTTGCACTCTTAGAGGAAATGAGAACAAAAGTCTTCTCTAATTAAACCCTACAGTCATGCACTCCTTGCGAAAAAATTCAACTGCACTCCTTGCAGGAATCTTCTGGCTTACTTAGAGAAACAATTGAAACTCATTCTATCTCCCCTTCAGACTTCAATTCAACCATGAAATCACATACACAGTATATAAAAGAAAATGTACGACGGGAAGCAAACATTCATGAACATAACATCAACACACAGAGAATAGACACATAACCATCAAATTGAATCAAAACTTCTTCTATTAATTCAATATCTGTACATGGAGTGTTCTTCATACAATCCTTTGCTCTTCTCTTCTTTTTTGAATGCTTCAATATCTTACAATGATACAATGAGGGTGTCTATATATGTTTTCCCTCTCGAACTCTAAAGCTATCAAATCTAGAATTTAATTCCTATCTACCAGCATTAACTATTTTTTTAAATGCCTCATCTACCTAAGGATGAGAGCTATCCGCTCAAGGTCCATTACAATACAAGTGCGTCGTCTCTTAAATGGCTCATTTAAGATTTGCGCAACATTCCCAAAGTGTTTTCAAAATGTGTGTTGGCTTATCCAACTGTCTTCCGCTCCACGTTGGCTCGCTTGATTGAGCTGTCGATCCTCCTACATCACATTCACTCATGGGGACATGTTGATTTGGCTAGTGGTGAATGGACCATGATGTTGATGTTTCTCTAGTTAGTAGCATCGAGAAGACATTCTCCTAGATTGGTCATGTTGATTTGACCAAGGGAGAATGGTACATTCAATCGCAGGGCCATGCTAATTTGGATAGTGGTGAATTCCCAGGATATTGATGTTTCTCTAGTTAGTAGCATCAGGCAGACATTCTCCAAGATTGGTCATGATGATTTGACCAAGGGAGATTGATACATTCACTCACAAGGCCATACTGATTTGGCTAGTGGTGAATGGCCCAGGTGTAGTCTTTCTCCTAGTAGTCATGTTTATTTGACGAGGAGTGATAAAGACTCGATATGCACTCACATTTCCTACTCTAGGATGGAGTGATCTATTTTTTTATATTGCAGGCTTGACTTGTTTACAAGTCTAGTCTAATGTTGAATATGTAGGCTCAAGAGACACCTTGTGATGAGGATATTCTTGGTGAATATACTCAACATTAGAGCCCTATATTAATTAGGCATGCATATGAGGAGATGATACATCAACAAGGCTCATGGAAAAAATTTCTAGTAAAGAAGAATTGCCAAGAAGAAAAGAAAAACCATTGAAGAAACCCCAGAAAGAAATTCAAGAGAATATTGAAGACAAAAGAAGAAGTCAGCCCCAAAAGGAAATTAAAGGTGACTCAATTACTACAAATAAGAGGATTGATCATTTCATTTTCACATCATAACACATCTATTCTCATCAAGTGCACAAGTCTGAGTTGCAGTTGCAATTGCAGTTTCCAGTTACAGTTGTAGTTGCAGTTGCCAGTTACAGTTGCAGTTGCAGTTGCTAGTTGCACAAATTTGAGGTGTGCTATCTTGTCTAGGGTTTTCTATCTTTGAGGGTTCTTTCTCATACAAGGTAAAAATTATTTATCTATTGGGTTTCTTAATATTGATGTTGATGTACTTATATGTTGGATTTCTTCTTAAGAAAAGTTGTTGGGTTTTCTCTGAAGGTTGGGTTTCCTAGTGTAAAATCTTGTGTCTATTCTGCATGGCTATCTTTCTATGATTTTGTTGTTTCCACTGCAATTATTTTTGGTTGATATTTTTAGTTTCTAATTATTCTATGATAATAATGGCATAAAATTTTGTTTGAAATCATAAGGCAATGATTATCAGATCTGAAAATATAAATTCAACCTAAAATGAGAATATAATTTAATTTGGCATTGAACTAGCTATGCTTGTGTTAAAAGACACTATTTTTTACTACTCCCCCAATAAGGGCACTATGTTCAAAGCCACCTTTTACCTCAGATAAATATGTCAACTATCATGGATCAAACAATGATGATATTTATATCCCCATGCTATGTTGTTCCATTCATTGTTTGCGATGTGAAAGAAATCCATGATTCATAAATATGTGAAAGCATTATGAAGAGAACACTAGATCTGATAATGACATGGTATCATGATCTATGCGTGTTAGGACAAGTAATTTGTAAAGTAACGAGTAATTTTTAAAGTAACTTGGAGATCATTTTTATAGCAATTCTGGTGGCTTGTGGTGTTCTTGCCACCCTAGTGGGTATTCATGCCAACAATACCAAAGATAGTCTTTTATCCCATGAAAGGTATTGATAATTTTTATTTTCTTGGCAAGTCAATACCTCCTTAAGTTAATGCATGAATGAAGTGACTGAAGGTATGTGAGAATCAAAGCAATTCTGATAGTAGAGATGATTTGCTTCATATTGTATTATACCCAAGTCAATTTCAGGCACTATCTATCTATCATTGCATAGTGATTAGTAAATTGGTAAGTGAAGGAGGCAATGGGTAAGATACTAGGCTTGCTCATGAGGGGATGTAGGGATGATTTTAAGGATGGAAATTTATTTTAAAATGTAGAAACCTTGGTGAATCTTACTAATCCTTCATATGTCAACTATAAATGTTTGGCGATATATTTGTAAAAATATTCAAATTTCTAAGGATTTTATATAGTTTTTATAAAATTTTGGCGATTTTTAAGGTAAAATAATTTTATGCTATAGAATTTGGGCGAATCATTTTTAAAATAGAAAATCTCTTTTCTTGAAAAACCATGGAAAATTAGCCCATGAGAGAAATGTAGCTCCTAAAATCATCCCTAAGGGGATGTTGCATCTACGTTCTATCTATAGTGGGAGTTATATAGTTCGAGGGACACTGACATTGCAGATGGTACACTTGTTCCAGGAAGCTTACTTAGGTGATATAGATATCTTAATGCATAAAGAGATAAAAGGGGTTATCCCAAAAGGAAGGAGGTGAATCTTCAATTAATCTTCTTCCCTCACCCAAAGGGTGGGGGTGAATGCATTCTAAGTATATTTTAATCCAAGGTTCAAAATTTGAGAAAATATTGCTATATTTCCATGATAGTATTTGTCTAGGATAACCTCCACACATTGATAAATAATTAGGATTGAACCATTGGAACATGGTAGAGCTAGTTGAATTACATCGCCCTTTCCCCATTTGCAATGTTTCATTTTCAACTATATTTGTTGCACACATTTACACAAAATACCATTTAAATACATATATCTTGCTACCCAAAATCGCTATGTGAGAATGGGTGGGGATATCAATAAAAATAAAAAGATTAAAACCCAATGGGTCATATTAATAACTCACATATGGAAAAGTTTTGTTAGGTTCTTAGTGGCATATGATGACCTTTTGTTTTTCTTTATAAAGGTTCTCAGAGGGTATCCTTGCTAGTGAAGTTCATTAGGGTTACAAAAAGATGGATTTTGTATAAACCATTACGGTTGGTTGGATTATGCTCAACATGTGCACTATGGATTAGAGGTTTTCCACCACCAAGAGGAATTATTGCAAGAATGAAGAAATAGTGAATCCTAACTATAGATACATGAGTCTGATTTTTTAAGGACATTCCATCCATCATGCACATCTGGAGAAAATGGAATGCAAGATTTCATATCGAAAGCCCTAAGAAGTGTGAGGTAAACGAGGTTTAATTGAACTCAAAAGAGTGATCTAAAGTTCGATTTGACTTAAGGTTTGAAAATATGCTCTACCATGGATTTTAGTATTTACTCACCCAAACATGAGATCCCACAGATAAAGCATTGTTTCAAGACTCAATATTGTTGAGTAAAATAGGATTATAGTTGATTAAACATTGCCCAAGGAATGAAGTCCAATAAAATCTCAACAAAAAAAATGTATCATCTTAGACAAAGATTCTTCTAAAATTAACATAAAAGTGCATGTTACATTATCTATCGACACTTCAAAAACTAAGACGTATTCAACAATATGAAGAAACCATGCCCAATTATGTGAAGATAAAATGCAAATAAATCAAATGAAATAAATGTTTAACAAAATTTAAAAATAAAAGTCATCAAACACTAAGAATAAATAACAAAAGAAAATTTGACAAATTGGAATACACTACAGTTAGTGAATACAATAGCTCGAATATAAGTTTAGAGAAAGAACATAGATTAAATCATCTTAGTTTACTCCAAACATAAAATTGTGGAAAAAAGGCACCCAAACATTTTATGAAATATCCTTAGTTCAAATTACTACACCAAACCAAAACAAATAAATTTTTTGAAACTAGTGTTACTGGGCATTTGTCTAGTTCTATCCAATCACTTGCCTGGTTTGAATCCCCTTGGGTGAGGCACAATATTCTACATTGTCAGATTACTACTAGGGATTCCATATACAAATGTGGGGAAGCATTCCTTAGGTTTCCCCACAAGATTTTCCTTGGAAAAAAATAGAACAGATCACTTCAACAATAAAAAGTACAAATAACTCATAAGATGTAATTGTAGGTGTAAATGTAGAATGAAACTCATAAGATTAAAAAGGAGTTTTAGTGCAAGGCTTGATAGCCCTGAATCAAGAATTGGGTTTCTCCATGGTTGGTGGGAAGTCAAATCCCATGGGATAAACCATTGGATGACGGGTGAAACCAATCAGGATAATGCAGAGAGGGATGCCAAGGATGTTTCTTACAATGACATTGTATTAGTAGAAGTGCAAGGAATTCTGGATTCCTCATTGGAGGAAGGTGACGAGCATGGTGGAGAGAAACATGTCATTGAGGCCTCAACAAAGAGTGTTTCACAAGATTGTAATGAGGAGAAATAAAAGAATGGAGGTGAGGAAAGCACATTGGGCAATGATAAACACTTACTGGAAACTAGTGTGTCTTTACAAGAAAAGATCCAGGAGCAGAAAGAAAATGGCCCAAAGACTGAAGATAAGTGTTTAGATGAGAATTTAATTAGAACTGGTAGTGAGGGATTCACAATTGTAGATGTTGATTCAGACAATCGAGTTAAATATTTAGAGGGGGTGATGACTAGTTTAGGGATCGAGTCCTCTATACTAGCTTCTAATGCACCTTCTAGCCACATTGATCATACTTCATCTGATTTAATATTAACCATTGCAAAGGGGAGCACTCCAGTAATGTAGCATAAAAATGTTGAAACTCAAGGTGTGGAATCCCTCAGCCCTATTTCCTTTCAAGATGATCAAAATAAGAATGCTTCATTGATAAATCCTGGGGAGAAACTTGCCCATGATGTGACAGGAAGCTTAGGTGAAAAAGGCTCAGAGAAGTTCTTGGAAGCTAATAGTGATGTGACTCAAAATGAAGCTGTGTATGTGCAAGGATTTGGGAGTCAAGAGTCTCATGCTCTTGAAAAACTATCTTCTATCAATGCTTCTCAAGACCAAGAAAATGAAAGAAAAGATACATCATTAAGATCTGATTTACCAACAAAAGACATTGCAAACCTGGTCAAAACTACTTCCCCAGAAGGAAAATACATTCTTCTTCTTTCTCATATTGGGGATGAAACTGATGGATGCAATTTTGGGGCCACCTCCATTGAAGGTCCTAATCAATGTGCACTACTATCAGAGCAGCCTTTAACTGGTACATCATAGCAATAATTGTGAGTAAATGACTCTTGTGTTACATCAGAGTCTGACTATAGCAAGCATGCTAATCATATGAATCTGGAGTTTGAAAGGAATGTTAAAGAAGATAACACCTTGGTTGGTATCAAAGTGCAAGATGAAGGGAAGATAAACACCACATTTTCTTCAGATGGGCAACAATCTATGTCGATACCTGACTCAGGTATTTGTTGTAAGACATTATATGCTTTTTGTTTTCTCAATTTGAACTCAAAATGCTTAGATACGTAGGGAGACTATGAACTATAGTTTAGAATCTAGATACACTTTGGCATGTGCATAAAATGAATACTCTTGTTCATAAAAGCATAAATTTTATATATGCAAGGCACTTCTAATTTAATGTTTTTCTTATGAGTATTTTAACATGAATAAAATGGAGAAATACCTAGCCACTGAGTGGTTAATGAGAAATTAATTATTGTATTAACTGTCCAATGTTTTAATTTCCCTACTCAAAATTTTATATTATTGCAACCGGATTGGCAAAGATTCAAATATTATGACACTTTAGTATTTGGTGACATTGGCCCACTGGAAAATGAAGTTTCAATCCTAAATCATGTGACCAAAAGAATAAGTTAATTATATGAAGTATATCTGAATAGAACCCTTGCTTTTGTTCTGCTGGTCATAACACTAACCAAACTATGGTGAAAGTTTCACAATCGGATATTCCTTAAAGAAATGTTGTTTGGGAAGTAGGAAAATAGGAGAAAGAGGTTTATAATGTGACTATAGAACTGTCTGAGAAAGAAACATAAAATATTGGGAACTACAAAGGCAAGGTCGAGGAAATGGAGGTCAGTTTAGAAGTTGGGATCTCATTAGACCCTGATAATAAATCTTCTGCAACAGATAGAGACGGTAATCAATTGCAGAGTTGTCTGGTCCTTCCAAATATTGTCGGGCCTTCTGTTGATAATAGTGATCTTGTTCAGTCCGTGAAATAGTCTTCTGTTTCCAGTGAGGGGGATGATAAACTGGAAAAGGTTGGGACAGAATCTAGATATTTAGAAGCTAAGTCTATGTCTCATATTGGTGATGCTTTAACGTTTGATATTGGAACAAAGAATGTTCCCACTAGAGAGGGTATATATGGCTCGATTGATTATACCCAGTCTGGTGAGATAGAAAAAAATGTTTGATGTTGGAAACCCTTTCAAACTATCCAACCAAGAGAAGTGATTCAGGTTTACTTATGTTTAGCAAATGAAGTTTTTTTTTTTATGTTAATAGGATGTTATTCTTCATATAGAACAACTTTACAAATGAAGATTATGTTCACTACAATGTTGTTTGGAATGCTTGAGTATGCTTGTGGTGATTGAAACTAGAGTCCTCTTCTTTTTGTTAAACATTTTGATTATTTCATTGCATGGGTCTTATTCTTTTTGAGTTCATTGGTTGTACTAGGTTGGAGTGTGTCCTTTATTTATCTTTGCAGACTTACAAACAAGGTGTTTATTGAAATTGTCTTATTGTTATTGGATTTGTTGCACCGAACAAGCCTCTTGCAACATGCCAAACTGGGAAAGCTGAAGTTGAAGCTTTCAAAAAATAGGCAAATGATAATGTTAATTCTTCTATCCCTGATACAATTTCAATACTCCACGAAGGCAGTTCTGACTTTGTTGAAGCTAAAGATAAACCTGTGCCCAATGGAGAGAAAACAATTCATGAAAATACTGTTATGGAGTCAGACAAGAAGTCTACAAGTAATGACAAGAAATCTAGTGATAGTAAAGTGGTAAGTTTATGCTCTACGACCACTATCTGTAGTGCATCAGTCTGGTCAGGGAGCCATTCATCTAAAATTGGGGCTAGGAAGGAACAATAACCTTCATGTACATATCTTCCTGATATCGAACCATAGTTTACATCATCATGTACCATGCAGTTATCAACATTACCAGATTTTCATGCAACAGTAGTACCAACATCAATTCTTTTTCAGCAACCTTTCACAGATTCACATGAAGTACAATTGCGTGCATAGATTCTTGTGTACAAGTCTCTTATGTGAGTTATCTGTGTTGTGTTTATTCTGTAGGTGTAGACGTAGACTTAAAATCATAAGATTAAAAAGGAGTTTTAGTGCAGGGCTTGATAGCCCGACATCAATAATTGGGTTTCTCCATGGTTGGTGGGGAAGTCAAATACCATGGAATAAACCCTTTAAAATTGGGAACGATTGATATCATTTCATTTTTTTAGATAAAGAGGAATAAATAAAGAGGGGAAGGAAGATTCATACTAGCCTACATCAATTTCGCAGTGTGCTCGTTGGTTTCACTGAAAAAATAACGAGGGCAAAGAGGATCTTGATCTGCATCCATTTCACATTGTGCTCACTAATTACTCTCAACCTCCCAGATTTCCATTGGTGAAGAAGGGAGAAATTAGCCAAAAACAAACTTCCCTCCATAGCTACCATTTAAAAGAGAGGCTTATTTCACTATAGAGAGTAATTGTTCACCTTTGTTGAAGGTGAACGTCGAAGGCAATGTAGACCTTCAAAATTTTGATTAATATTTTTAATATTAATATGTGTGTGTGTGTGTGTGTGTGTGTGTGTGTGTGTGTGTGTTGCGAAATAAAATTTCAGTGTTTTAATTATTTTTATAATATATTTTGATGTCACAATACAATAACTTAAAAAACCAAAATGTTGTGAAAAATAAAAATACAATTTATTTATTCATTCATATTTTTAATAGTGAAATACAATTTTTAGAAATATTAGCATAGATTGTTAAAAAATTGATTAATTTTAACCTAATCAATACCTGTCAAAATTTGAAGGAGTTGGTGTGGAAACATGAAACAAGTTCCCCGAAGTTAAAAATAAGGGAATATTATAGTAATCTTATTTCTCTAGTATTAGTTATCTACCTATTATATCTTCTTGGTGCTATTTTAGGTTTAGGTTAATGATTAACTTGAAATTATGTCATTTTTACACCTATTGTTCATACTAATGAGAATACTACAACTCATTTTCCAACTGAGAAATCTACTCTACATCCTAATGAGATTGTTTTAGCTTACACAAGAATTGAGTAATCTTCTCTACGACACTAGTTGGAGTCCTCTCACAAGTGGTACCTGATTCTAAATGTTGGACATGCTAAGGGATTGATGTTAGCATGTTCACATTTGGAGGGGTAACATGTTTTCATGAAGTATCTTGTGTGGCCATTTTTTTTAGGAGCTATGTCTCATATCATGTTGTTGTTTTCTCTTGTCGAGGTAGAATATTGTGTAGCATTCAAAAATCAGCTTATTTGCATGTGGAGAACACCAATAATCAACCTCCATCCCTATAACAATCTCTACAAATATTTGTGGTGAAAAATTTCACGATACATGTTGTGGTTTGACCATCTCCCATTTCCTTGGAATATCTGTAAGAATGCACAATTTTTGACACCCTCACAAACAGATCAAGATATTATCAATGATAAATTGGGTCTAGCCATATTTATTTCTCACACTAAACTTCCTCTATGTTTTATGTTGGTGTTCATTAGACAATGACTTCAACCCAACATAAAAAAAAAAATGATAAAAACTTATTTGACCATGAGTAATATTATCAATAGCAACAAATTCCCTTTCAATCCTCAACTGAGTGAACAATTGTTTAACATGTGGATACCATTATCTCAAACATTGAATGAATTCCTCCATTGATCCAGTTGATGTATTGGACCTCACTCAACATTTAATACTATGTAATTATGCATCATTTTATTTGTTATCCCTTTGGAAAAGTATGAATAAGACCCTCATTGGGTGCTCCTATATCAACATTGACACTCGACCCACCCTTTGTGATGGCCCTTGTGAAAGGCATTCCATGTCAAAATTTGTGGACCCCACATGTGCTTGAGGATAAAGTTCCATAGATTCCTTGTTTGCATTCACCTCAACCTTATCCCAAGATTCAACACTAATGTTTTCTACATGTGCTTGAGCCCCTTTGACATCAATATTTCTTCACATGATTTGTGGATGCAACTCTACCCACAAGCATATGGGCAGAGTTGTAGCATCTATAACTCTCTATAGGTCTTTGGAAGTTGGAAATTGGAGGGAATATGATAATTACTTTGGAACATACTAAATGAATTATTTAATGCAAATGCTCAACAAGACTAGCACACATGTTCATAATGAAAATTGGTTTTACAAATGAGATGGAATTTATGCCCACGTCCCATTACAATAACCTAAAACTTAATTAATTTTAACCTCATCAATAATGGTAAGAAACATTCAAACATATTACAAATTACTTGCATATGACACACAAATTGAAATTTGAAGGAGATGTTGTGAAAATACATTGGTCAAAATTTGTAGGAGTTGTTGTGAAAACACAATGCTCAAAATTTGAAGGAGTTCGTGAGGAAACATGAGACAAGATCACTCAAGTTGATAATAGAGGAACATTATAGTAATGTTCTTTCTCTAGTATTAGTTATCTGTCTACGATATCTTCTTGGTGCTCTTTTAGGTTTAGGTTAGTGATGAACTTGAAATTATGTCATTGTTACAACTATTTTTCACACTAATGAGATTGCTACAGCTCATTTTCCAACTGAGAAATTGTAAAGCCATTTACTAAGGCTTTAAAGTTAAATAGTAAACTTGTAATCTAAATTACTTTTCTTTTCTTGAACAAGACATCTAATTTCTATTTATGTTTGCATTACAACAAATCTATCTAATTTATGTTGAAGTACTAGAAAATTTAATCAGTTTAGATATCAAATTCAATCACTTTAGATATCAAATTCGCAAATATACAGTCCAAAATAGTTAGAAATAGATTACACAACATAAATTTCATTCTTAACAAAATTAATACTGGTAAAATACCTCTTGAAGAAGAAGTTTGTCCCTTTCTTTCATGTTGTTGAAAACTGCTTGAAACTGCTTGAAAACTAAATCTTTTCCTCCCAACCAACTAGGAATAGAGCCTCTCTAGCTCCCTATCTCCAGGAACCCTTGCGGTTTCCTGGCCCCTCGAGCCCAAAATCCCTAGCAACCCTAGTTACCCTTGTGATAGACCTCCAACAAGCTCCTCAGAAAAACCACAACAATATCCTCAACCAAAAACCACCACAAGATCCTCAAAACAGAACCGATAATACAATCCTCTCCTGAAAAATAATGCTCCCCCCTTGCCTTATCCCCCCCTCCCATCATTCACCGCCTTCTTCCTTCATTTAATTCTCAACTACCATTCTTCAATTAGGTGTCAACCACCTTATCCCCTTTTCATTAATGGGTTGATCTTCCAATACAAATTAATAATTAATAATTTTATAAACTGGATTTTATTAAACAAATATTTAATCATGAAATTAATTAAACCAATATACATTCAACAAATATTTAATTATGAAAATTAATTAATTAATTAGGGTTGTTACATACACCCACCCTTCAGGAAACTTCGTCCCGAAGATAAAGTATTTTAGGATACACGGGAAATGACACATGGTTCATATATTCATTTCCAATAAACAACATTATAAGTAAGTAAGCCAAGAAAAGTCATACATACTAGTGTACCTGTGCAAGAAATCCATCTGTAGCTAGTACATACAAGTCTCTTGCATGTACTAATAGAAATAACTATCACCTCTATAGTAATTTTTGTATGCATCCAATCCAATCAACAAGACTATTCAATTTATAAAATATAATAAACCAATCAATTGTTTGTGAAATCCCTTAATTACAATAATCTAGCTCAACAATGTTTATTTAGAAAATTGTAGTTTAGTTAAGTAATTATGAACATACATATATACACATTTTCTTTTTATAAGGAAAAACAATAAATTCCACCATAAGGCAAATCTCCATACACTCTCAACAATTTCTATTCATCCTTCCTCCCTAACTTACTTCCATATTCCCCCCGGATGGGGTGCCACGCGGAGTAGGGTGGGTACGTGGAGCAGCACTAGGAGGGGCCATTAATGGTGGCCATCTTCCCTCATATCCATGAAATTTATGAGGGGCATAAACTCAGTCGGCCTCCACCTTTTGATGAGGCCTCTCACTTGCGTGAGGAGACCGGCCAGCTAGAGCATTAAGACCATAGCCTTAATGGCTAAAGCCACCATTTTCTCCCTTATCATTTTTCTCGGTGGCTTTGGGATGTATTGGAAGGTTACAGATCCGAGTGAGAACAACAGTGCAGGGGGCATTCCGGATCTTGTTCTAGTTATAAACATGCCACGAGAAAGGGGAAGGCCTCGCAGAGGTGCAGGGTGGTACGTGGTCGACTCACGACAAAAGAGGCATAAGAAGTTTGAGCGAGCTCTAGTTTTAGCCAAGCGAAAGAGACCCAAGGAGTCCAAAGGAACATAATCGCCCCCAAGAATGTATGTTGAGGAGATTCCTTCAGAGGAACTCCCCCAAAATATTTATGAAAGCCTCATGTTCATGGTTCCAGACAACTGGAACCCCCCTGCATGTTTTGGAGCAGACGCACTGCCTCCCAACCCACGAGTAGTACACGGTTCCAGCGACAGTCCAATTGAGGAATTCACCACTTGTATGGTAGAAGAAGAGCTATCGGAAAGCAACGAGGAGAACATCTGCAAGGCTCCTGATGAATTGAGGCCGCAGTGAGAGCAACAAGCACACTAGGAGGAGGATGACGAGCAAAAATCGCAACCCCAACCACCACTTCTTCACCGGGAGCACGTGAATCTGATTTTCAAGGTCTGCAACATGGTGGAGGACCAAATCTTTAGAGTTTTCCGCATAAACCAATGCCTGGACATGTTGTACGCCGCCTACTCCAGCGCCACCCCAAGGCGACAATGCCCCACCTACGCTTAGATTTACGCCATTCCTATTAGATGCGGAAAGGAGAAGGATGACCACGAGGACACCGATTAATAGGTTCTCCTGTTCAACACTACTCAAAACACTTTCTTTTTTTGATGTTTATCAGAGCTATAGCTCTTCTGGCTCATATCAATGGTAGAGATAGCATAGGCATGATCAGACTAATGTTGAAACTGGCCATGCACCCTGGTTTCCTTCGGGCAGGGTGGAAGAACAATATTTTGAGATTGCATGCTAGTTTGTACTGACCAGCTATCTCAGTTTCCTTCACAAGTGGGACAACTCGCACTTCCATGTCATGGTGTAATTTTTAAATATTAATATAATATGATCTGCTTTTTTACTTAAAAAAAAAAAACTTACTTCCATATTCCATTCCTATCCTTCCTCTGATGGACTATCCTGGAGCGTCAACTATATTGACCTAACTCCAGATAGAACCCGTAAGTGGAAGTGTCACTATCTTGACCAAGCTTCCCCAACAAGCAACTGACAGTCATCATCAAATGTCTAGGGGAGCATGAGATAACACCGTCCTCCCATGACTCCAGGTTTTGGAGGATACACAGTGGGAAATGCCTCCACCCCTCCTAATAGGACTAGGGTCCACACCCTATAATGGAATATATAGTGGCACCGTGCTGCTGGGAATTTTGTCATCGTTTATTCTGTTTTAGGAAGTTTCACAACCTGAAATCCTACATTGGTCCACATATCATAGAAATGCATTCAATCCAATATAATTTTACATACAAATATTCATACCATATTTTTTCTCGGTCACTGGTCATGACATCCACTTTCATTATCATTATTCCTTGGCTATTTCATAGCCCAATGACCTGCACATTAGTCTATAACATAAAAATCATACATATCTATGCATTATCATCATGTAATTGCGTACAACCATAATCTTAATTCAGTATCCACGTACCAACAAATTAATATCAAGTTTTTAAGTTAGAAATAGATCTCATAATATCCCCATAATTCAATTGACGTTACTCGTTCATAAAAATTTCATTTTCATAAAAGCTCGTATCATATCCATCATCATTCAAATAATATTTAAACATCCATAGAATTTACATTCGCATAATAGATCGAATCATATCCATCATCATTCAAATAATATTTAAACATTCATAGAATTTACATTCCCATAATAGATCGAATCATACTCATCATCATTCAAATAACATTTAAACATTCATAAAGGTTCATACGTCTTAAAATTTCAAGTGTATCATTAACAGTTTCACTGTAAATAGAAAATAAAGGTAATTAGGCCTTAGGTAATCCTAGTTGTCTAAGTCAAAAGGTGGTGTTACATACACCCAACCTTCGAGAAACATATTCTCGAGGTGGTAAAAAAAAGTGAGGGATAATCTCGTCGTAATGTCTCGACATCCTACCAAGTAATAGACCGTGAACTATACTTGTCCCATTGGACCTTAACTTGATCTACTAGACTGTTCCTGAGCTTTTGAACTCTACAGTCCAATATGCATAATGGTTCTACCATGAGGGTTCCCGCGTTCGATACCTGCAATTCCTTTCAATTTAGTTTATGTGATTCATCAACAACATAATGACATAGAACAGATACATGAAAAAAATTATGAGTTTTATGCAAGTGGGGTGGAAGTACGAGACAATAGGCAACAGATCCAATTTTTTCTTGGATTTTGAACAGTCCTATAAATCGAGGTGACAACTTTTTCCCCTTACCGAACCGAATGGTACTCTTATTGGGTCTGATACGAATGAAAACCGAATCTCCCACTTTATAACTTCTGTCAGTTCTATGTGCATCCGCATAACCTTTCTGTATATGTTGTGCTTCCTTTAGTCTCTACCTAGTTCGAATCACCTATTCCTCCATCTCTTGAATCAACTCTGGCCCAACTGTTACTCAATCTTCTAATCTTTCCCAACTCAATGGTGTTCTTCATGGCCTTCCATACAGAGATTCATAGGGTGGCATTCTGATGGAGCTATGAAAACTGTTATTGTAGGCAAACTCTACCAAAGGTAGGTACTTCTCCCAATGGGTTTGATTATCCATAACATACATCCTAAGAATGTCTTCCATAACCTGATTTACTCTCTCAGTTTTCCCATTTGTTTCTAGTTTACATCCTAAGCATGTCTTCCATAACTGAGTCCCCAACATTGACTGCAAACTTGTCCAAAACCTAGAAGTGAATCTAGAGTCCCTATCTGAAATGATATTCTTAGGTATCCCATCCAAACGGATGACCTCACTTACAAACATGCATGCTACATTAGTGACATCATACATGTCTCTAACTAGAATAAAATGAGTACTCTTGGTTAACTTATCAACTATCACAAGGATGGCATTATGTCTATGAGATGTGAGTGGAAATCCCACAACAAAATCCATAGAAATGACTTCCCACTTGGACATAGGAACATCATGTGGTTGTAGGAGACTTGTCGGGTGATGGTGGTCGGATTTCACTTGTTGACACTCTAGGCACTTTGTGATGAAATGGACTACATCACGTTTCATGCCTACCCAGAATAAGAGCTTCCTCATGTCTGCGTACATTTTCTTCACACCCGGATGCGCATAATAGAGTGCTCTATGGGATTCATTTAGTATGATTCTTCGAATATCCCCACCTTCAGGGATGTACATCCTTCCACGATATCTTAATAGTCCATCTGCTTCCAGGATATATCCATCATACTTTGGATCTAACTTCCTTTCATTCTTGAGGTTTGAAGTAACCTTTAAATACCAACTATCTCCAAGGACTTGCGTCAATACACGTTCCCTTAGATTGACTTTTAAGGGCACCAAGGAGAAGACATGTGGTCTCCTACTCAAGGCATCCGTGACCACATTTTCTTTTCCCTTGATATATGAAATACCAAAATTGTACTCACTCATGAAGTCACTCCATCACCTTTGCTTGGCATTCAGATCCCTTTGAGTGAAGAGATGTTTTAAACTTTGATGGTTTGTTTTGAGCTCAAATTTTTTCCCTATTAGATAGTGCCTCCAAAGTTTCAAAGCCATCATTATATATTCCAACTCTAAATCATGAGTAGCATAAAGATCTTTATGTTTCTTCAACTTCCTTGACACATAAGCTATCACTCCTCCATCCCTCATTAGCATGGCCCCCAACCCTTGCTTGGAGGCATCCGTGCCAACTGTGAACTCCTTTTCCATATCCGACACTCATAGAATAGGCACACTAGTTAGTAACCTCTTAAGCTCAATGAATGAACTATCACATTATTTGGTCCATTCATACCTAACCCCCTTGCGCTGCAAAGTGGTGATGGGTTTCTCTTTTTTAGAGAACCCTTCGACAAATCTACGATAATAACTTGCTAGCCCCATGAAGCTTCTTACCTCGTGATCATTTTTTGGTACTGTCCATTCCATAATGGCCTTTACCTTTTCTGGCTCCATAGAGATTCCTTCGTCGCAAATGATATGACATAAATAGTGTATTTATTTATGGAAGAAGTAACACTTCGACAACTTCCCATACAATTTTTTCTCTCTAAGGTAGGACAACACCACTCACAAGTGTTCCTTGTGTTTTCTTTTGTTCTTGGAATAGATGAGGATATCATCTAAAATAAATTTTACAAAGTGGTCTAAGTACTTCTGGAATACACCATTCATGAGGCTCATGAATACTACTAGCACATTGGTCAATCTGAAAGGTATTACAACAAACTCATAATTCCCAAACCGAGTTCGAAAGCCAATTTTAGGAATATTGCCTTCCTTAATCCTTAACTATTGATACCCTGATCGCAAATCAATTTTTGAGAATACTGTTGGTCCTTTCATCTGATCAAAGAGATCATCTATTCGTGGCATTGGGTACCTATTTTTCATTGTAGCACGGTTCAAGTCTCTGTAATCTATGCACATTCATAAGGAACCATCCTTCTTTTTCACAAAAATTACTGGTGCACCCCAAGGTGAGACACTAGGCCTTATTAGCCCCAAGTCAAGTATCTCTTTCAGTTGCATCTACAACTCACAAAGTTCTATCGTTATCATCCTATAGAGAGTCTTGGAAATTGGTTCTGCACAAGGTTTTAACTCAATAGCAAATTCAAGCTCCCTCTTAGGAGGTAAACTTGGCAACTTGTTCAGAAAAAGATCCTTAAACTCTGATAATATTGGGTATTGATCCAAGGAGGGTCCATTACTTTCATTCACTTCTTCCACTACATAAAGTCAACACCCTTTCCTCATGCACCTCTTAACCTTCATAGTTGAGATAAAGTGTAGAGACACCTTTCTCCATACACCGTGGATCTCCTGGCCTTCCTTCATCGTCAACACAAAGAACCCTTTTTGCGAAACAATTTACCATAGCTCGATGGGATTCTAACCAATCCATTCCAATGATTAGATCATACATCCCGAGAGCAGTGACATATACCTTCAACCTAGTATTACACACTCCTAGGTCTACGAGACAATTATCAATGCTAGGTGTTACCGATTTTTTTTCCCTCGAAGCCATATCGACTTGTTTACATTCGTCATGCTCATAGGCTGCTAACCCACTCTTTTCTATTGCAGAAGGTGAAATGAACTATTTGTAGCATCAGAATCAAATAAAATTTTAACATTGATATGATTTAGCATACCTAATGACTCCACCACCGTGGATTGATGTTCTGCCTGGTGATTATTGACTGTTGCATAAATTTGGTGGCTATCACTTGATCTTCCCATCAAGGCCTTTCCTTCTCTATGCACAAATCTTGCTTGCAACTTTGGGCAGTCATGCTAGTAATGGGGTCCTCCACATCCCCAACATGTAACATGAGATTGAGCCTGGACACTTCTCTATGATGGTCTCTCAAATGATTTCCTTCCCCTTGAACCCCTGCCCCTACTAGATTCTCCCTGAGATGGTCGTGAACCTTCTTGTGGCATTGGTGATGAATGGGATGCTGGACTCGTTGCCATTGAAATACCTATGGCGACTATCCTTGGTGTGACTCTATTACCATAAGGAGGTGGCCTAGAGCTCCCTCCCCTAGAGAATATCCTAGGGGCCTTCCCCACGAATCTGGGATGATGTGGAAAGGTTGATCACATACCTTCATTTAAGCTCATGTGTTCCTTAGCATAACATGCATTTTCAACTTCTTTTGCTACTGAAGATGGTTTTCACATCCGTACAATGGCCCTTATCTTAGGTTTTAATCCATAGACAATCTTTCTACCTATCATTGATCATTATCCATGTATGAAAAATATTTTAACAATTCCATGAACCTGATGTCATACTCTTCCATGGTCCTGTTTCCCTATACTAGAGCATGAAATACTCCCACCTATTGTTCCTCATAGTAAGCTGGTAGATATTTCCTTTGGAACCTTTCCTCAAGAAGTTCCAAGAGACTGTGTCTGGTGTAAGGTGTAACTACCTCTCCAAGTTGGCCTACCAGTTCAAGGCACTGTCCCTTAACTGAAATATTGTTATCTTCTCCTTTGATGTGGAAGCATAGTCTCTTAAGGTGAAACATCTTGTCATTCCTTCCAACCATGCCTCTGCACATTCACTGGCATGACCTCCGGAAAAATATGGAAGTTTGATCTTCTACAGTTCTCTAGTGATATCCTCAGGTGGAGGCCCTCCCCCTGAATGCGTCAATGCTTCAAGATTACCCATTCCAGATGGTGGGGGCTCCACTTTGATCCCTGTTGGCTGACGCCCCTTTAAAGTCTCATTTATGGCCTCCAAAGAGCACAAAATGAGAGCTAATTCAGGCGATGGTGGTGGCAGCGTTGGCAGTCCCTACGATGATTCCCCTCTTCCTCGATTTCCTCAAGTCCTAACCATCATTTATAATTGAATCTGCATCAACCAAAAGTTTTCCACATAGCGTCTAGGGAAATTCACATTTTCGCAACTTAAACTTGAAAACAGGGTTAGGCGTAAGTTTTTTTTTACTTGTTTGTAAACATACATTACTCTCTTTAGTGGAAGTGTCTAGGTCGGGCTTAAATCATCTAAGCTCAATGTATTCTCCTAAGAAAAATACTGATTCCTTTCCTATTAGCTATGCTAGTATTGCACCACACTCGCCAATTCCTATAACTTACCTTCCTAGTGTGCATGAAGCCCCCTCCCACTTATCTTGGTCTAAGTCTTTAAAATTTTCTTTAAAACTAGGTAAGGTGATTTTTTTTTTTATCATATTGTTGATTAATTATAAAAAAATCTAAAAATCTAGATTAAACTTTAACCTAAGTTTCAGTCACCTTAATCAACACATTTAATTTAATCTAGAAATTTTAATATTATTGTTGGTATCCTACTTAGGTACCTAATTAATCACTTAATTAATCCCTAATTTAATTAACCAATCAAATTAATTAATCAACTTTGATTATTCACATTAATTAATTTTATTATATATATATATATATATATATTTTATTTTATTATTAAATAATTAACATTTAAACTAATTTAAACAATAATAGTTTAAACCTAAATTAAAAGAATAAAATAAAAATAAAAATAAAATAATAAATATATAAAATAAAACAATTAAAATACAATTAAATAAATATAAAGAATTAAAATAATTAAAATTAAAAAAATAATAAAAAAAAATCTAAAGTCAGGCAGTGGGTCCTCGCATGAGGCCCACGGGCCCCCCTAGGCTCTCATCCCCCAAAACCCTACACCCCCAACCCTAGCTTCGCATAACCCTTCTTCCTCTCCTCTTTTCCACTCTGCATAATGCTCTTGGCGGCAGAGAACTCATGCATAGAGGAGGTGCTAGTGTGGTTGCCCCTTGTGGGCTTCCTTCGCGAGATTTCCTCTTCTGGATCGTGGCTTCTCCAACCATCAGGTCGCGGGTTCCATTCGATGTAGGCATCTTTGTTAATATGCTGAGTCTTTTGTGGTGTAATGGTTAGCGTGTATGTGCCCTGGCATGTTTTATTTATATCCTATGTTATTTGCAAGTGTTGACTGTGGGTGGTGAGGATAGCGGTAGTTTCAGAGAATAAAAAAAAGAAAACCATACAACTCTGAAAATCCATGCACTGAAAACTCCTTCATGACAAACAATGACAAAGAAGGATTCATTTGCTTGGCGCTATGCTTGGTAGTTTTCTGTTGTGTACTACCTCTTAGGCTCGACAATTGCGTTGAGCTTGCGTTGGTATGTTGCATGGCTTATGCATTGGTGACTTAGGTTCGATAGCTGATAAGGGTAGCCACTGGAAGCTTGGCACCTATGCATTGGGTTTTAGATTGACTCGACTTGTGTTTCATATAGTTTCTAATGCGTGTTCTATTTTATGGTAGGTGCTGGAATGCTTGGAGATTGGCCCTTGGCCAATAATTTTACTGAAATAATTAAAATCCTGGTAAAATGGTCGAATTTTTTTTTTTTTTTTTGTTTAAGTCTACGGGAGTTTGGTTTATATATTGCCTGTTGTTTACTCTTTCCCTCTCCATATTTTTGGAGAAATGTCCAGAGTCATCGATTTTATACTACCTCCGTGTATCTCCATGGTGGGTTCGACTTAGTACATGGTGCTTAGGCTTGGAGCAAATAATGCCCCTGTAGGCTCTGTCATGGATTCTCCATGATGCTTGGTCGCAGACCTTCACTTTAGTGCTTTGCGTTGTGTTCATGCAGAGTGTAACAGACTTCGGTCTGTGAGCTCTCCTCGTCATGGCTTGCGTTGAGATATTGCTTTGTTTTATGTGTTGTTTTAAGGGAAGAGTTGAGAACTCTTTGCACCCCTTGTGGGCTCCTCTTCCTTGTGTCTTTCTGTTTCCATCCCTTATTGTTTGACCTGGTGTGCCCTCTCCTGGCTTGGCTCTAGTCTCGTGCGTCCGACTTTGTGTTTTGTGACTCAAAACCAATGTTGTTTTCTTACTTATTCTAATCGTAGGCTTCTCCTTGGTGGCTTGGCATATGGTTATTGGTCGTAGACTTATTCCTTCCTCTGTTTGATAGAGTTACATTACATCTTTTCCCTTTGAGTAGGGATTAGTCCCATGAAAATAGCTCTCCTTAAAATGTAGATTTCTGATTGCGACTGGTTGTTATTATTGTCTATTGTCCAAAACAAACGTTCAATCATCTCTACTTTCCTAAGATCATATCTCTAATAGTGTCTTCATGTAAAATTTCATGTACATCAATCTTAGCGCAAATTTAGTACCAGTAAGGTTATGTTCTTGGATCAAGTTGTCCCTATTCGGAAGCATTCGACCCCTTGGTTCAATTTTTTTTTAATGCAACATATTCTTCTCATGACATTATTCTAACAACCCAATGACAAGTCCTTTTAGTTTAGCCTTCATCACCTATGCAGCTTCAACTATTGGCAGGCTTTTCTATTTGACTAAATAGTATGTACCATTTTTTCCTTTTTTTCAATTCTTGCCTTGATGTTAAGAACAATTTTTATTTTTATTTTTATCTTCAACTCACTCATTCATTTGCTTTCAATGGCATTTTCGGTGGATCCTTGACATAACATGAATGTTATCTTTATTCTACATTTTTGCCTTGACACGTCCTCTTATCCCATGTAAATATAGATAAAAGATAAGATAGATAAGCTAATTTTATTAATGTTTAAGGGATGACACCTTTTGTTTTTAAATTAATTTTGTTTCTTTGTTGTTTTTTTTTTTATATATTTAGAAACTTTGACCCATCTAATGCTTCTTTTATGATGTCTTTCTTTGTCCTTTGTAGGTGAAGGTTCTTATAAGTAAACATGTGGTTTGGTGGATGAAACCAGAGATGGGAGGATGGAACAGAACAACAGGACTCCTTCCTGCTACATCTTAATCTATTTCATAATTCTTATTAGTGTTTTCAGGGTTATTCAAGGGTTACAAGGGTCATTTATGGGTTACTTCTAGCTGCTTCAGGCTTCAATAAGGACTGTTTATAGGTTGCTTAAAATTTTGGTTATGCATGTCTAACTTTCTTTCTCAAAGGTGGGTAGGTGGGTAGGCCCTGGTCCAAGTTTTTAAACTTGGCTCTCATACCATGTGTAGAGCCATTTACTAAGGCTTCAAAGTTAAATAGTAAACTTGTAATATAAATTACTTTTATTTTATTGAACATGACGTCTAATTTCTATTTATGTTTGCATTATGATGCAGAAGCATCGCCAACTCATCAAGCGAGCCAACACGGAAGCGGAAAGACAGCTGGACAAGCCAGCACACATTTTGAAAACACTTTGGAGATTGTTGCGCAAGTCCTTAATGAAGCCATTTATGAAGGCACACTTTGTATATTGTAATGGACCTTGAGTGGATAGCTCTCTTCCTTAGGTAGATAGTCGGCATTTAAGATAGTTAATGCTGGTAGATAGGAATTTAATTGTAGGTTTGATAGCTTTAGATTCCAAGAGGTAAAACGGATATAGACACCCTCATTGTAACATTATTGAAGTAGGAGAAGAAAGAGCAAGCAAAGAACTGTGTATGAAGAACACAAATGTACAGGTATTTGAATTAATATAGTAAATCTTGATTCAAATTCATGGTTTGTGTTATTTCTCTGTGTACTGATGTTATGCTCATGGATGTTTGCTTCCTATCATACATTTTCTTTTATATGTTGTGTATGTTATTTCATGGTTGAATTGGAGTTTGAGAGGGTGAGTGAACGAGTTTCAATTGTTTTCTCTAATTGAACCAGAGGATTCCTGCAAGGAGTGCATTTGAATTGTCCGCAAGGAGTACGTTGACAAAAGGGTTCACTTAGAGATAGATTTTTTTTCTCATTTCCTCGAAAGTGCAGTTAGGCACAGTGTCGTGCAAGGAGTGCGCAGGCCAAGCGAAGTCTCAGAGTTTCGATTCCGAGCAAAGTACTGAAAGACTGCTGCTGGAGGAGTGAGCAGGGTCAAAAGACTTCAACACTTAGACAAAGTTGAAGATTTGCCGCAAGGAGTGCATGCAAAGTTCCTTCTAAGTATTTGAGAATCGCAAGGAAGCTCAGGAGGAGTAGGCCTTCAAACTCACTGAAGGATAAGCACAGGGGAAACTACTATCGAAAGTCTGAGGGAGGCATCGCAGGTTGGCGAGCAGGTGAACAAGTCTCGTGAGGAGACAATTCTTCATTTCGTGGATTCACATAGGGAAGCACGGATGGTCGAAATCCTCTGAGGATATTTTGCGAAGTCTCAAGGGTCGTTAGATCTTGCGGAGGTGCAAGGAGGTTACGGTGAGAAGGTCCGGAGAGTTTGGAGCTCAGGAGGAGCATAATCATTGATCCAGGCCACAGAAGCCGTTAGATCTACACGATATATCATGTATCGGGGGTTGGTGAGTTGGAGCTGAAACGGATTGCATCAAGAATTGCGATATCGCGAGATGCGATATCTCGACAACCAAAGGGTAGCGTGTGGGACCGAAGGAGTCAGTGGAAGACAGGTGGCAGAGATCGGGAGATCTCGCAAACTCGAAAGTTCGCAGGGTGAGAGCCCAAGTATTGGGTACTCCAAGTCACAAAGGAGTGAGGTTGCGAGTAGCGAAAGCGTGATAGGATCGTATCGGAGTTTGGGTGCATCGAGACTCTGGAGTCGGAGAGCCGAGTGTTTGGTATCACGAGTAGCGAAGCCGCGATAGAGCCGAAGTCCTGATAGAGGAAAGAGGAAGTCATTGTTGACTGACATCTCGGGTCTTGGGGATTCGAGAGCCTAGCGATCAATCGAGAACTTGCGAAGTCGCGAGTTCCGATCCTCCGAAAGAAAAGAAGGGGGGATCGCGTGGAAGAAAACCTGTGGGGTGCAGATTTCTCGATAGGGAAATAGAAGAACAGTTGAGTTCTTCGGGCCGAGGAAGAAGAGAATATCTTGTGAGTGCACGTGGACCTTCCGACCTGCGGGTGGTGAAGGGGCCACGTTGCCGCCAAGTGGTATTAGAGTAGGAAGTTCTTTGCTTTCTATAGTAGAGAAGAGGAAATTTACCATGCCGCCCAGAAGAGAAATATAGTCACCTGATCCAGAAGATAGGGAGGTGCGGAGAAGGGGCAGGCCAGCAGGAAATCCAGAAATGGAGAGACAGATGCGTGATCTTTGAGCAAGACTCGAGGAGATGGAAACATCTCAAAGACACACAGCTAGTGCAGGGGATTTGAGTGATTCCGAAAGAGAAATTGAGGCTGAACATGAGGAGGAGATTGCAGCTGAAGATGCATCAACTGAGCGGTTGATAAAATCTATCGCCAGGATGGGTGCGAAGGCGAAGATGGACATTCTAGTCTATGAGGGGAATCTGGATGCAGAAGAGCTACTGGATTGGATCCAAGCTCTTGACACCTACTTCGATTATGAGGATATCAAAGAGGATAAGAAGGTAAAACATGTTGTCACACGCTTTAAGGGACATGTAGCATTGTGGTGGGATGAGCTACAAGCTGACAGACGCTGCAAAGGCAAGCAGAAGATCAAGAGTTGGGATCGAATGATTGGAAATATGAAGGTGAAGTTCATCCCAAGAGACTATCAAATTTCTCTGTTCAGGAGGATGCAGAACCTGAGACAGAAGCTGATGACAGTGAAAGAATACACTGAGGAATTCTATCGACTGAACATCAGAGCAGGTCATCGGGAGAGCGATGATGATAAATTCGCCAGATATCTGAATGGTCTGAGATACGACATTTAGGATGAATTAATCATGGTAACCATTCGGACAGTGGAGGATACTTATCAGATGGATTTGAAAGCAGAAGAGAAGCTGAGCCGTAAGAAAGGTCAGTGAGGGCGAGGCAGAAGTCAGCCGAGAGGCAAGGCAGTTGCCCAGGAGAAATATCAGAAGCCCAAGGAGGAATGGAAGAAACCTTAGGGTAAGATCGAGAGAGGTGGAACCTCACAAAGAGGGCCATACATTGAACAAAGAGGGAAACATACAGAGCAGAAGGGAGATTATGCTAACACAAACACTTTTCCTCGTACTAGAGGTAGAGGAAGAGGAAAAGGTGGAGTCATCACATGCTTCACATGTGGAAAAAATGGGCACAGGTCGTTCGAGTGTCCAGAGAAAAAGAAGGACATTGGAGAAGCTCACATCACCGAAGCACAAAAGTGGGATGTTGAGACCGAAGATATAGAGGGAGAAAGGTCGCTAATGATGCGTAAAGTTCTCTTAACACCTGGGAAGGAGGTGGAGGACTCAGCACAAAGGACCCAAATTTTCAGAACAACTTGCAAGACCAAGGATTGGGTATGCAAGGTTATCATGGACAGTAGTAGCATGGATAATCTTGTCTCAACCGAGATGGTGGAAAAGTTAGAGCTGGAGACAACTGATCACCCGAGTCCATACAAAGTTTCGTGGCTACAGAAGGGACATCAGGTGAGTGTCACTAAATAGTTTTTAGTTGAATTCAAGATAGGAGGATATAATGATAAGGTCTTATGTGATGTTATTCCCATGGATGTATGTCATTTATTGCTAGGTATACCATGGAAATATGACAGAAATGTGGTTCATGATGGGAGAATGAACACATATACCCTGGAGAAGGATGGGAGAACACACAGGTTTCTTCCGATAAAGGATAAGGAGGTGAAGCCAGAAGTAAACAACACAATACTTCTCATGAGTGGGAAGGAGCTTTTTACAGAGATGGAGAAGAAAGAAGATCCACAATTCTTTGTGGTCAAGAAACCGAGGATTGTTCTGACTAGCACAAGAGTGGATGATCTACCAGATGAAGTTCAGGAGCTGCTGGAAGAGTTCACTAACATTATAGTGGACGAATTACCTCGTTCGTTGCCACCGATGAGGAGTGTGAGTCATCACATTGACCTCATACCAGGAGCTAGTTTATTGAACAAAGTCACGTACAGGTTGACGCCGTAAGAGAATGAAGAGATGAAGAAGCAGGTCCAAGAGTTGTTGGACAAAGGATTGGTCAGGGAAAGTCTGAGCCCATGTGTTGTTCCGACAGTGCTCAGTCCAAAGAAAGATGGAGGTTGGAGAATGTGTACCAATTCAAGAGAAATAAACAAGATAACTATTAGGTACAAGTTCCCATTGCTGAGAATGGATGATCTGATGGATTGCCTAAGTGGGGAAAAGTATTTTTCAAAGATAGATTTGAAAAGTGGATACCACCAGATTCACATGAGGGAAGGCAATGAGTGGAAGATAGCCTTCAAAACCAATGAAGGATTGTATGAGTGGCTAGTCATGCCATTTGGCTTGACGAATGCACCAAGTACCTTTATGAGGTTGATGAATGAAGTCCTGAGGGAATTCATCGGGAAATTTGTCATTGTTTATTTGGATGACATACTGATTTACAGTAAATCAGAGGCTGAACACATGAAGCATTTGGCCATTGTGATGAGGAAGCTACAGTAGGAGAAGATGTTGATAAATATGAAGAAGTCCTCATTTATGAAGATGGAACTCATTTATTTGGGGTTTGTTTTTTCGGCTAATGAGTTGAAGATGGATCCAAATAAAGTGGAAGTAATTAAGAATTGGCCATCACCGAGAAATATTTTCGAGGTGAGAATTTTTCATGGACTGGCTAGTTTCTACCGAAAATTCATCAGGAATTTTAGTGGAATCAGTGCAGCGATGATGGATACAGTGAAGAAGCAACATAAGTCTTTTCATTGGACCGTAGAGGCTAAAAAGAGCTTCAATCTGTTGAAGCGGAAGATCACAGAACAACCAATGTTGGTGTTGCCAGATTTCATGAAGACATTTCAGGTGAAATGTGATGCAAGCGGGTATGCCATAGGAGCAGTCTTGAGTCAAGAAGACAGGCCAGTTGCATATTTCAGTGAGAAGATGGATGAAGAGAAATTGAAATACTCCATGTATGATAAAGAATTTTATGATATCATACAGGCACTGAAGAAGTGGAGGCATTACTTGATCCCGAAGGAATTTGTTTTGTACAGTGATAATCATGCATTGTAGTTTGTGACTCAATAGGAGAAGTTGAATCAGAAGCATGCCAAATGGGTAGAGTATATGCAAAATTTTACATTTGTAATTAAACACATTTCAGGTACTACTAACAAAGTGGTTGATTCTTTGATCAGGAAGTGTTTGTTGCTGCAGGAATTCTGAGTCAAGACGTTGGGTTTTGAAAATCTCAGGGACATGTATGCAGGAGATGTAGATTTTGCAAAAGCATATGAAGCAGCTCAGAATCTATTTCTCAGAGATCGAAGCCCTTGGATAGAGTATATGGTCCAGGAGGGATTGTTGTTAAGAGGAAATCAATTGTGCATTCCAAATTGCTCCATGAGGGAGAACCTGTTGAAGGAGAAACACAGTGGTGGATTGGTAGGACACTTGTCCATGACAAAACGTTCGCTAAGCTGAAAGAGTCATTTTTTTTTCCAGGGATGCGTGCAGATGTTAAGAGGTTCATTGACAGATGCAGAATTTGCCAGCATTCGAAGGGAAGGAAGCAGAATGCGGGTTTTTATCAGTCGTTGTCCATACCAGAGAGACCATGGGAGGCAATAAGCATGGATTTTGTATTGGGTTTGCTGAGGACACAAAGAGGTGTTGATTCCATATTTGTGGTGGTGGACAGGTTTTCAAAGATGGCACATTTTATCCCATGCTAGAAGACCAGTGATGCGACTCATATCGCAAATCTGTTTTTCAAGGAGGTCATTCGATTTCATGGGTTGCCGAAAAGAATAGTTTTTGACAGGGATACAAAATTCATAGGGCATTTTTGGAGGAACTTATGGAAAAAGCTAGGAACTAACTTGGCGTTTATTTCTTCTTATCATCCTCAGATGGATGGACAAACTTTTGACGAACGAAACAGTCCATTCGTCAACTGGAAGAGTGGAACCAGTCCGGGGTTGTCTAAATAACCCAAGCCGTTTGGAATGGACCACCCTGACGAGTTTAACGGCTTTGTTGGCTGCTCTAAGGTCTCCTAAGAAAACCAAAGAGAAAAAATTGATCTAAGCTAAGTGATCTAAACTAAGGAAACTAAAGACTAATAAAACAAACTAAAACAAACTAACTAACTAATAAAAGAAATTAAACTAAAATAAAGGAAACTAGAAACTAATAAAACAAAGACTATGAATTAATATACTAAATGCTAATTATTCTAACAATACTACCTACAAACTACTAATAACTCAAATCAACTACCTAATTATCAATTTAATTACAGTTTTATTGACAAATATACATTGCATACAATCTACAGATTTGAATAAAACCTGTGAAACTAATTTGCTTGCTGTCCCATGACAGCGAAGATAACTCTTTTTTGATTTTATGATTTATGAATAAGAAAGTAAACTAATTGAAGTTAAACAGATCAAAATTATAACTATATTAAACTACTTAATAAAAGAAGTAAACTAAATGCTAATTGACCTGGAAACGCTCCAAGTCTGCCCTGCGTATGATGACTTCTAAGCTGATTGGAGGAGGGAAACTCACACTGTTAAGTCCTTAAGATTTTCACAAAGGATCAGCTATGATTCTTCCTGAAGTATATTACAGGACAAACAAGACATAAAAGAATATCATAACAATTTTCTGATTACAAATTCCTGCAAAAGGGGAAACCTATTATGCAGCAAACTTATATATTACAACTCGATTTATGAAGAAGACAAAGCTATGATTCACAAATTGAACTAACAACTATTATATCTTTTATATATTTGGAAGAAACAAGACATGGATAATAGAAATAAAATTATATCATTTGCATTTGATTCAGGTATCTAAAGCAATACTAAACCATAAACAAGCTGATATACAAAACATGGAACAAAGTGTCGATATATTGAAAAGCGAAAGCTATGAAAAAACACCAATTCTGCTCCAGTTTGAATCAGAACTCCATATCCTTGTTCTCCCCAACTGAGGATGATTGATTATTACAAAACCATAGGTTTATATAAGTTTCTCACAAGGTAAAACATCCTTGTGAATAATAGCAGACAGTTTACACAATCTGGGAATAATCCCAAAAATCTCTTAAACTAAGCAACTAAAAATGTAAGTGAAATCTTCAAGATATCTTCCAACCGGTCCTCATATCCATAACAAATTCGAATTTGCCTGTAATAGACACAAAGATCGAGTTAGAGGAGTATTTTATTGAGAAAACAATAGAAAAAATAACTCTATAGACTTAGCTACAGAATCTTCTGATTCTGTAGCTGGTCTAGAATAGTAAACATGACCAGATATACAATCAAATCAAATCAAATCCAATCATTATAAATTACAAATGATTTAATAGAAATAATCCTTTCAATCACACCAAATCAAATACAATCGGGATAGAGTAAAGATGCTCTGTTTTCCCCAATTGGCATAAAATTGTATCATATCTTAACAAGACTGTTCCACGAATGCAATCAATGATAAACCAAATCGCATGAAATAAAAACAATCATTATCAATTAACATCGGATTCATATCTTTGACAATATAGAAATCCATTACGATTTCATGCATCACTGTAACCATAGAATCCAACCACAGTTCTCATTTGTTGGGTTTCAATATAATTCACAGGTATAGTCGTAACTGTAATTGACTAATTATAATCACAATAGCAGATTGAGATCCTTCAATTAAAAGCACGATGTATGAATTGCTTCCAACTTAATCGGATGAAATCATTTCCACAAATACCGACTCAACAGTCTTCATGTTTGATCACCTCATAGTCGACAAGCAGGGTCTTGACAGAGTCAACAAATGGCGCTAGAAGGAGGGCCTAAACTTAATTAATGGAACGAGGTGGTCGGAAGAATCCTCCACCCCCTAATCGCACACCCATAGTGACTAGAAGCGGTTCACAAGATAATATCCCCCCTCAAATAGAAACTACTTCAACCGAAGATCCTCAGATCACAGTTGAACCAACAACCCCTAATCCTACAGGTGGTGATATACAAGAAATTTTTAGACAATCTCTTATTAAATCACATAAAGCCTTTGCTAGCCTTAGGCAACCTCATCGCCCGTGGAGCAAACCTTTAGACTTCTCTGAAGTCAAAGAACAATTAGGTGATATAGATCCCACTGTGAATACTACGGACCCAAACGCAAATCCTGCTGCAGGAGGATCTTGGATACCTCCTTCTCCTCCTCCTTCACCTCCTCCTTCATCTCCTTCCTCTTCAGGGGGAGATTCCTTTTCAGACGAAGGCAATCCACCTTCACATCCTCCTACGCCCACTACCCCAATGGAAAATCAGAACAACCCTGCTAGACCATGGTTGGACCAGGATGCTGTAGCAGTACCTGGTGCCCAACATCCTTTACCCAAGCACCCAGAGAAATGGATTCCTAAGTTCGATCCCGATTCTAAACAGATAGCGGAAGACCATATCAATAAATTTATGTTAGCCATCAGACTCCGCAACGTTGAACATGAAGACGTAGTCTGTAGGTTGTTCCCTTACACCTTAGAGGGTAATGCGTCCACTTGGTATTTTGCCCAACAGCCTCACACTATAGTATCTTGGGAAAAGTTTGAGTCAATTTTCTTAGAAAAGTTTGGAGATGGAAAACCTCTGGAAGTCTTAGTCATGGATATTTCAAACTTAAAAATGAATGCTAAAGAAAAAGTTAAAGATTTTAATCAAAGATTTTTAACACTTAAGAATAGAATCCCTGCAGACTCTATGCCTGCCAAAATCCTTGTAATAGCTTACTACACTGAAGCTCTACATCAAAGTATAGCTATTTGGGTGAAAAGATCCAAAAAGGCAACGTTGTTAGAAGCCTTTGAAGAGGCTACTCAAATTGAAAAAGATATACTTAGCCTTAAAGATTCCTCAAGCAATGAGACTGAGGTTGTTTCTTCTTCCAAGAAGAAGATTGAAATTCTTCCCAGGCCTACACAAAAAAAAACACAACCCGAAAACTCTGATTTGGAAAACTTAAACAAAGTTGTACAAAAGTTATCTAATCAAGTCGTATATTTAAAAAGTTCAACTTAGGAAGCTTCTTTGAGTAAAGGACCCTACAAACCTCCTTTCCGAAAACCCTTTCAGACAAACCGACCTAATCCTAACCCTGAAGGCATGAACCTAGAAAGTTTGCAATATGCTCTTCAATCAATTCTAGGAGCCCAGGATGACTTGATCCCTCCTAATTTTCCTCAAGAGGAAGTCGAGCAGGAAACAACACAAGAAGAAGAGTCTTCTCCAAATATCTTTGGTCACCTCTCTGATAGTATCTTCCAATCTAACTTTGAGACCGTGCACCCTTACAATACTAGGAGCAAGCCCACAAACAAACCCCCTGCCGATAACACTGCAACTTTACCTCCAAAGCCATCTAAATCAGTAGAAACTAAACAGAGTAATGCTAGCCCTAAATTAGATTATGATGTTGTCGAAGATCTTAAGAAATTACGGGCTAACATTTCTATTTATGAGTTGTTGAAATTTCCATTCTTGTTACAGAAGATGTTGCAGAATATTTTAGATAATGGCAAGAATGGTAATTCAAATGGTAGTAAGTTTGTACAAAGCAAAGTGCCACAGAAGACTTCCACAAAAGATAATCCTGGTTCTCATGACAAAGGAAGCCTTCCGGTACCAAATGTAAATAATGTAAATAACAATGTAAACAGTGTAAATAATTCAGATAAAGTAGTTGTAGAAAATGCGAGTAAGAAACCACAAGCAACAACTCTAAGTACTCACAAGAATGTACCTCCTTTTCTTTTAAATTTCGAAATCTTCAACAGAAATGTGCATAATTGCATGGTTGACTCGGGAGCATCATAAAATGTGATGCCTTGGTCAGTCTGCCAAAAGATAAATGCTGAAGTAGAACCATCTTCTTTGAAAATAATACAACTTGATCGAACTGATGTAAAAGTTATGGGTGAATTGAAAAATGTTTTGATTAGATTATCGTCTAACCCAAAAGTTCATCGGTTTATTGATATAATTGTAGTGTATATCCCGGAAGTATATGGCATGTTTTTGAGCAAGGACTGGTCGGAGCAGCTGCATGGTTACTTCGCAACGGACTGGTCTCACTTATGGCTTCCAGAGAATGGTAAGCCCAACAAGATCAGGGTGAATCGTGAGCGTTACCTCAAGTTCATGGTAACAGACTTGAATGACCCCAATGAGCCATACACACCACCGGCAGATTCACCTGAAGTCCAAGGGATGGACACCTACTTCGTAAATTTCATGGCTGAAGTTTCACCTATCAACGATCCAAAACAACAATCCGATATCAACGCACATACGCAAACAACATCTTCTATCCAACAATCTTGCGAATCCGATGCAAATCAAATTTGGTCTTTATACTTTGACGGTTCCAAATCGAAAGAAGGAGCTGGTGCAGGCTGCATCATCATTGATCCAGCAGGTAATAAAACATTATTGGCTTGTATATTAGAGTTTGAATGTACTAACAATACTGCAGAATATGAGGCTTTGTTACAAGGTCTCAGAAAAGCCTTAGACATGCACATTCAAAATCTAATTGTATTCGGTGATTCTGAGATAGTGGTCAGGCAGGTGAGAAATTCTATACATTGTCTTACCCCGCATCTCAAATGTTACCAATCTGAGGTATGGAGTTTAATAAACAAATTTTCTATTTTTAATATAAACTCTATTCCTAGATCAAGTAATGTTGACGCAGATCTACTTGCTAATGTGGCCTCTAAACTTCTTCCTGCAGATGGTTTATCCCCAAGCGCATTCTCCGTGGAGCTATTGTTTTGACCATCTATTCCTGACAATATCACAAACTGGAGGGTATTTGATGATCTTCAGCAAATCATCAACTTTCTGCACATGGAAAAAACCTTTCAAGGCATCGTGATAGATGAACAAACGCATGATGACAATTTACATAACTTTACGGTAATACCTAATCCGAAATCTCCTGAAGCTCTATCGGACATGGTAAATTTTATACCCAAATCTATTGTTATACTAGAAAAGTTTTACGATTTTGAAGATATATTCAAAAAAACGGTCAACTGCAAAACAAATAGTTCCTCATTGTCCTATGAAAAGGTTAATCTAGGAACTGATGAAAATCCTCAATGCATCAATCTAGGCTCGGGATGTAGTAGACAAGAAAAAGATTCTTTTGTCAAATTATTTAAGGAATTCAAGGATGTCTTTGCTTGGACTTATGACGATCTTAAAACATTTGATCCTAATATTATTCAGCATGTCATCCTGATGAAGCCCCAAACCTTGCCCTTCCAACAGAAGTTGAGGAAAATGCATCCTAAGTTAGAACCGACCGTACAAAAAGAACTGAATAAACTCCTTAGTGCTAAAATAATTTTTCTCGTTAGACATACTCAATGGGTATCCAACCTCGTCCCAGTGCGGAAGAAAAATGGGGAAATTCGACTTTGTGTCGATTTCCGAAACCTCAATAAAGCGTCTGATAAAGATAATTATCCTGTCCCTCCCATGGAACAGATACTACAAGAAGTATCTGGTTCTGAGAGGCTGTCCTTACTGGATGGTTTCTCCAGATACAACCAAGTCTTAATGTCTCCATCAGATCAATTGAAAACTACCTTCCGTACCCCGTGGGGCACTTATGCTTATCGCAAAATGCCCTTTGGATTGATTAACGCCGGTGCTACCTTTCAGAGAGCAATGGATATTTCTTTTATAGGCTTGATCAATCACTCCGTGGTAGTATACCTAGATGATGTGACCGTTTACTCCAAAAACAAAAACGATCATCTAGCTCACCTATGAGCCATTCTGCTACGATGTCGTAAATACGACATCTCCTTGAACCCTAAGAAGTCCATCTTTGCAGTAGAACACGGTAAAATACTAGGATTTATTGTGTCTAGTGATGGAGTGATTATTGACCCCAAAAGGACCGAGGTCATTTCAAAACTTCCCCCACCGACCTCCAAGAAATCCATGTATTCCTTCCTCGGTCAAATCAATTTTGTGAGAAGATTTGTCCCCAGTTTCTCCGAAATGGTTAGACCTCTCCAAAACCTGATTAAGAAGGACACCCAATATCACTGGGGACCTACTGAAAACCAAGATTTTAACGATATAAAGAAGGCCATAATCGATGCTCCATCTCTCATGAGCCCCGATTTCTCTCAAGACTTCACACTTTATACTTTTGCCTCCGATCGTTCCTATGCCACAGTCCTTACTCAAAAGAACTCTGAAAACAACGAAGTACCCATCGCCTTTATGAGCTCTTCTTTCAAAGGTGTTGAACTTAACTACCCAGCGGTTGATCGGCAAGCCTACACTGTCTTCAAGGCAGTTAAGCATTTCCGGTCATATCTTTTGAAGTCGAGGACGAAGATCATTGTCCCCTACCCTGCCGTTAGGAACTTGTTAGTACAAAAGGAGTTAGGAGAGAAAAGAGTCAACTTGGTCACCTCCTTGCAGGAGTATGACTTAGAGATCACCCCAGCGCATATCGTGATAGGCCAAGGGTTATGTAAATTGGTAGTTGATTCAGAAACTGAACAACAAGAAGTCATTGACTCGTCAGACCTAGAACAACATGATCAGAATATGATTTGTTGCACACAAAACTTCGCGAGCCCCTGGTATGACGATATTAGACACTGTCTTCAACATGGATCAACACCTCGTAACCTTGACCCTGCTAAGAGAAGAGCTTTGAGACTAAAGTCCACCTCCTTTCATCTAGTCAACGGTATACTGTTTCTTCAAAATTTTGACGGCATATTGATGCGTTGTCTTGAAAAGGACAAAGCAGAAAGAGTCTTGCTTGAGTTGCATGCGGGAGAAGCTGGTGGTCACTTCGGTGGCGACACCACTACGCATAAAGTCTTAAGAGTCGGTTATTACTAGCCTACACTTTTTAGAGACGCCCATGCCTTATGTCGAAAATGTATCATTTGTCAAAAAGCATCAGGGCGATTGCAAAAACCAGCCTTCCCTTTGCAACCCGTCACAGTCGATTCTCCTTTCCAGCAATGGGGCCTTGATATCATTGGTCCTATTAACCCCCCATCCTCACAACAACACAAGTATATTGTGACAGCCATTGATTACTTTACTCGATGGTCTGAAGCCGCCGCACTAAAAACGTTAACACAAGTCAGGTGATCACTTTTCTGAACTCGAATATCATTACTCGTTTCGGCATCCCTGATTGTCTAGTCTTTGATAACGCTTCATACTTTTCCTCTCTTGAGATGAGCGAGTATTCCTTAGAAAAAGGAATAAAGCTCAAGTATTCTGCTAGTTACTACCCCCAGGGTAATGGCTTAGCAGAATCAACCAACAAGAACTTGATCAAGATTATCAAGAGAACTGTGGCTGAAAATCACAAGAACTGGCACAATGCACTACTTAATGCACTGTGGGCTGATAG
>ML781569.1:313035-338772 GCA_009831015.1 Picea engelmannii
CATGAAATCATAATGGCTTTCTATATTGTCAATGATATGAATCCGATGTTAATCGATAATGATTGTTTGTATTTCATGCGATTTGGTTTATCATTGATTGCATTCGTGGAACAGTCTTGTTAAGATATGATACGATTTTATGCTAATTGGGGAAAACAGAGCATCTTTACTCTATCTTGATTGTATTTGATTTGGTGTGATTGAAAGGATTATTTCTATTAAATCATTTGTAATTTATAATGATTGGATTCGATTTGATTTGATTGTATATCTGGTCATGTTTACTATTCTAGACCAGCTACAGAATCAAAAGATTCTGTAGCTAAGTCTATAGAGTTATTTTTTCTATTGTTTTCTCAATAAAATACTCCTCTAACTCGATCTTTGTGTCTATTACAAGAAAATTTGATTTTTTTATGGATATGAGGAGCGGTTGGAAGATATCTTGAAGATTTCACTTACATTTTTAGTTTCTTAGTTTAAGAGATGTTTGGGATTATTCCCAGATTGTGTAAACTATCTGCTATTATTCACAAGGATGTTTTACCTTGTGAGAAACTTATATAAACCTATGGTTTTGTAATAATCAATCATCCTCAGTTGGGGAGAACAAGGATATGGAGTTCTGATTCAAACTGGAGCAGAATTGGTGTTTTGTCATAGCTTTCGCTTTTCAATATATCGACACTTTGTTCCATGTTTTGTATATCAGCTTGTTTATGGTTTAGTATTGCTTTAGCTACCTGAATCAAATGCAAATGATATAATTTTATTTCTATTATCCATGTCTTGTTTCTTCCAAATAGATCAAAGACATAACAATTGTTAGTTCAATTTGTGAATCATAGCTTTGTCTTCTTCATAAATCGAACTGTAATATATAAGTTTGCTGCATAATAGGTTTCCCCTTTTCCAGGAATTTGTAATCAGAAAATTGTTATGATATTCTTTTATGTCTTGTTTGTCCTGTAATATACTTCAGGAAGCATCATAGCTGATCCTTTGTGAAAAGCTTAAGGACTTAACGGTGTGAGTTTCCCTCCTCCAATCATCTTAGAAGTCATCATACGCAGGGCAGACTTGGAGCGTTTCCAGGTCAATTAGCATTTAGTTTACTGCTTTTATTAAGTAGTTTAATATAGTTATAATTTTGATTTGTTTAAATTCAATTAGTTTACTTTCTTATTCATAAATCATAAAATCAAAAAAGAGTTATCTTCGCTGTTGTGGGACAGCAAGCAAATTAGTTTCACAGGTTTTATTCAAATTTGTAGATTGTATGCAATGTATATTTGTGAATAAAACTGTAATTAAATTGATAATTAGGTAGTTGATTTGAGTTATTAGTAGTTTGTAGGTAGTATTGTTAGAATAATTAGCATTTAGTTTATTAATTCATAGTATTTTTTTTATTAGCTTCTAGTTTCCTTTATTTTAGTTTAATTTCTTTTATTAGTTAGTTTGTTTGTTTTAGTTTGTTTTATTAGTCTCTAGTTTTCTTAGTTTAGATCACTTAGCTCAGATCAATTTTTTCTCTTTGGTTTTCTTAGGAGACCTTAGAGCGGCCAACGGAGCCGTTAAACTCGTCAGGGTGGTCCATTCCAAACGGCTTGGGTTATTTAGACAACCCCGGACCGGTTCCACTCTTCTAGTTGACGGATGGACTGTTTCGCCCGTCAACAAAAACGAAAGTGGTCAACAAAAGTCTGGGAGACTTGCTGAGAAGCTTGGTGATAGAGCACCATAGCAGTTGGGATAGCATATTTCCATAGGCAGAGTTTGCATACAATGATTCGGTCAATCGAAGTACAGGGAAAAGTCCATTTCAGGTTGTATATGGCATGCATCCGAGAGGAGTATCTGAACTGAGGGATTCAGAACAGACTGCGACTAGTAGTGCTAGTGCAGAATAATTCACTGAGGCGATGAAGGAACTTCACAGCAAGGTGAAGCAGCGACTGCAAGATTCAAATCAGGAATATAAGCACAGAGCAGATCAGCATCGGAGACAACTTCAGTTTGAAGTTGGTGATCTGGTTCTGGCACATTTAAGGAAGGAAAGGTTTCCGAGAGGAACATACAAGAAGTTGAAAATGAAGAAAATTGGGCCATGCAGAGTCCTGAAGAAATTCAGAGAAAATGATTATGAGATTGAGTTGCCGGAGGGCATCGGAATATCTTCGATATTCAACATCATAGATTTATACCCATACAGAGCTGGAGAAACAGAGACTAGAACCAAGCAACCAGTGATCTAGTGGACGAAGCAGATGTGATTGTAGAAAAGACACAGATGGAATGCATACTGGACAAGAGAGTGGGTAAGAAGACCAGAAGGAAAGAATACTATGAGTATCTGGTCAAGTGGAAAAATCACCCAGTGGAAAATTCCAGCTGGGAGACTGAAGCAGAAATACAAAAGCATGGACAGACCATGCAGGAGCTCATGGATAGGATCCCATGAAAGTTTTCAAGCTGAGGAGTATGATGCAAGAGCATCGCCAACTCATCAAGTGAGCTAGCACGGAAGCGGAAAGACAGCTGGACAAGCCAACACACATTTTGAAAACACTTTGGGGATTGTTGCGCAAGTCCTTAATGAAGCCATTTATGAAGGCACACTTTGTATATTGTAATGGACCTTGAGCGAATACCTCTCGTCCTTAGGTAGATAGTCGACATTTAAGATAGTTAATGCTGGTAGATAGGAATTTAATTGTAGATTTGATAGCTTTAGAGTCCAAGAGGGAAAACGGATATAGACACCCTCATTGTAACGTTATTGAAGCAGGAGAAGCAAGAGCAAGCAGAGAGCTGTGTATGAAGAACACCCATGTATAGGCATTTGAATTAATATAGTAAACCTTGATTCAAATTCATGGTTTGTGTTATTTCTCTGTGTACTGATGTTATGCTCATGGATGTTTGCTTCCTATCATACATTTTCTTTTACATGTTGTGTATGTGATTTCATGGTTGAATTGGAGTCTGAGAGGGTGAGTGGATGAGTTTCAATTGTTTTCTCTAATTGAGCCAGAGGATTCCTGCAAGGAGTGCAGTCGAATTGTCCACAAGGAGTGCATTGACAGAAGGGTTCACTTAGAGATAGCTTTTGTTCTCATTTCCTTGAAAGTGCAGTTAGACACAGTGCCGTGCAAGGAGTGCGCAGGCCAATCGAAGTCTCAGAGTTGTGATTCTGAGCAAAGTACTGAAAGACTGTTGTTGCAGGAGTGCGCAGGGTCAAAAGACTTCAACACTTGGACAAAGTTGAAGATTTGCTGCAAGGAGTGCGTGCAAAGTTCCTTCTAAGTATTTGAGAATCACAAGAAAGCTCGGGAGGAGTAGGCCTTCGAACTCACTGAAGGATAAGTGCAGGGGAAACTGCTATCGAAAGTTTGAGGGAGGCATCGCAAGTTGGCGAGCAGGTGAATGAGTCTCGTGAGGAGACAATTCTTCATTTCGTGGATTCACATAGGGAAGAACGGATGGTCGAAATCCTCTGAGGAGATTTCGTGAAGTATTGAGGGCCGTTAGAACTTGTGGAGGTGCAAGGAGGTTACAACGAGAAGGTCCGAAGAGTTTGGAGATCAGGAGGAGCGTAATCGTTGATCCAGGCCATAGGAGCCGTTAGATCTACATGAGATAGCGTGTATCGGGGGTTCGTGAGTTGGAGCTGAAAGGGATTGCATCAAGAATTGTGATATCGCGAGACGTGATATCCCGACAACCAAAGGGTAGCGTGTGGGACCGCAGGAGTGAGTGGAAGACAGGTGGCGGAGATCGGGAGATCTTGTGAACTCGGAAGGTCACAGAGTGAGAGCCCAAGTATTGGGTACTCCAAGTCACGAAGGAGCGAGGTTGCAAGTAGCGAAAGCGTGATAGGATCGTATCGGAGTTTCGGCACATCGGGACTCGGGAGTCGGAGAGCCAAGTGCTTGGTATCGCGAGTAGCGAAGCCGCGATAGAGGCGAAGTCCCAATAGAGGAAAGAGGAAGTCAGCATTGACTGACATCTCGGGTCTCGGGGATTCGAGAGCCCAACGATCAACCGAGAACTTGCGAAATCACGAGTTTCGATCCTCCGAAAGAAAAGAAGGGGGGATCACGCCGAAGAAAACCTGTGGGGTGCAGATTTACCGATAGGGAAATAGAAGAACCTTTGAGTTCTTCGGGTCGAGGAAGAAGAGAAGATCCTGTGAGTGTGTGTGGACCTTCCGACCTGCGGGTGGTGAAGGGGCCGCGTTGCCGCCACATTACAACAAATCTATCTAATTTATGTTGAAGTACTAGCAAATTTAATCATTTTAGATATCAAATTTAATCATTTTAGATATCAAATTCACAAATTGTATAGTCCAAAATAGTCACAAACAGATTACACAACATAAATTTCATTCTTAACAAAATTAATACTAGTAAAATGCCTCTTGAAGAAGAAGTTTGTCCCCTTCTTTCCTATTGTTGCAAACTTCTTAAAACTACCTGAAAACTGAATCTTTTCCTCCCAGCCAGCTAGGAACAGATCCTCTCTGGCTCCCTAGCTCTAGGAACCCTTGCGGTTTCGTAGCTCCCCGAGCCCAAAATCCCCAACAACCCCGGTGTCCCTTGTGACAGATCTCGAACAATCTCCTCGAAAAAACCACAACAATATCCTCAACCAAAAACCACCACAAGATCCTCAAAATAGAACTAGTAATACAATCTTCTCCCGAAAAATAATGCTCCCCCCTTGCCTTATCCTCCCCTCCCATCATTCACCACCTTCTTCCTTCATTTAATTCTCAACTACCCTCCATCAATTAGGTGTCAACCACCTTATCCCATTTTCATTAATGGGTTGATCTTCCGATACAAAATAATAATTAATAATTTATTAAACTGGATTTTATTAAAAAAATATTTAATCATGAAATGAATTAATTAAACCAATATACATTCAACAAATATTTAATTATGAAAAGTAATTTATTAATTAGGGTTGTTACATAAAACTAATCTACATCCTAATGATATTGTTTTAGCTTACACACCAATCAAATAATCTTCTCTATGTCACATGTTGTAGTCCTCTCATCAGTGGTACCCAATTCTAAATGTTGGACATGCAAAGGGCTTGATTTTAGCATGTGCACATTTGGAGGGGTAACATGTTTTCATGAAGTATCTCGTGTGGAAATTTTGTTTAGGAACCATGTCTCATGTCATGTTGTTGTTTTCTCCTAGTCGAGGTGAAATATTGTGTATCCTTTCAACATTAGCTTAGTGCCATGTGGAGAACACCAATAATAAACCTACATTACTCTAACAAACTCTACAAATATTTGTAATGAAATTTTTTATAATACATGTTGTGGTTTAACCATCTCACATTTCCTTGGAATATCCGCAAGAATGCACAATTTATCACACCCTCGTACATGGATAAATATATTATCAATGATAAATTAGGTACGGTCATATTTATTCCTCTTGATGAACTTCCTCTATGTTTTACGCTGGTGTTCATTAGACAATGACTTCAACCCAACATAAAAAAAATGATTAAAACAAATTTGACTGTGAGTAATATTATCAATAGCAATAGACTCCCCTGCAATCCTCAACCTAATGAACAATTTTTTAACATGTGGAGACCATGATCTCAAACATTGTCTCAATCTCTCCATTGAACCACCCGATGTATTGGACGTCACTCAACATTGGATAATTCCCAATTATGGAGAATGTTATTTGGTATCGCTCTGGAAAAATATCAATAATCCCCTCATTGGGTGCTCCCATCTCAACATTAATGACACTCAATCCACCCTTTGTAATGGCCCTTGGGAAAAATATTCCATGTAAACATTTTTGGACACCACACATGCTTGAGCATCAAGTTCCATAGCTGCATTTTTTTCATGCACCCCAGCCTTATCCCAAGCTTCAACATTAATATTTTCGACATGTGTTTGAGCCCCTTCAACATCAATATTTATTCACATGATTTGTAGATGCAACTCTACCCACAGGCTTTTGGGAAGAGTTGTAGTTGTACTTGTGGGAATATTTGTATCATCCAAGGTAGATTAGTAGAGAGTGAGATCTACTCCGAGGCATGAATAATCCTTGACCCCAAATTCAAAGACCTTCTTTGATGATGAGATGTACCATTAGAGAAGATATATGGGCAAAAGGAAGTAGGTACTTCATGGAATGGACCCATATCTCCTACCATATAAGGTTGAATGAAGAAAACTGAGTATATTTGGGTGTCCCGAGGGGGAATTGGTGGGGTTCCCAAATTTCCCATTATGCCGTCAACTAGTAGAGGTAGTGCATCAATGGGTAAAATGAGTAAAATTAGAAAAATTACTCCCATTCCAAAAAATAACTCAATAATGACTAAAATGTAGTCTCATTGCCAAAATTAACTAAACTAAATCTAGAGTATTATAAACTATTTTGATATACTTTTCCATAATGTGATGTAAATTTCTAAAACTTGCAACAACTAAATTAACTTATAGGATTAATGCTACATATATAGGTCCCTATAATATTTAACCCATGAGTGAAATATGGTTATAATTTCAAGGATTGGTACACCATGGATGGTTTTTAGGGCCTATTCCATGGTCGAAGGCTCAAATCTAGGGAATTGGGCAATACAATTTACTTTATATGCTTCAAAAAAGTCATGCATTAGGATTTGGGCCATCAGACAAGTCCCACTTTCCTTTATATGTGCCTCAATGACCACCATATATGAGGATTGTACCTCTCTAATGAGTGTGACACATTAAGATTCCTCACACTCATTAGAGAGATACGCTCTTCTTCATTAGAAAGGCACTAGTGAATGGGGCCAACGTTGAAATTTCTTCAATATGTGCCTGTATGCATCGAAATTTGACATGGTTAGACTAGACACATTCCTTGATGGTATGGGAGGGTTTCAAGAATCAAGGATGTTTGATGTCCTAACCACATAATCTTTGAGATCTTCCATGTTTGCAACAACTTTCATAATGGGGCATCTCAGATTTGTCAAATGTTGTTGGTTCCATCCATAGAATCTTTGTTGGAACTCTCTTAAAATGTCATGGAACTTCCAATTCAACCACGACAAATGTCATGCACCGACCCCACATAGTGAGCACTAGTGAATGGGGCCAACATTGAAATTTCTTCAATATGTGTCTATATGCATCAAAATTTGACATGGTTAGACTAGACACATGCCTTGATGGTATGCGAGGGTTTCAAGACTCAAGGAGGTATGATGTCCCGACCACATAATATTTGATATCGTCCATGTTTGAAACAATGTTCATAATCATAATAACAAGGATCATCTTTGATATGTCATGGTACTACTCTTTGAGTGGGTGCACAATATCACAAGGATATGTATTCTTTCCCTCCTCCATTGGATGAGCAAGGAAACGACAATTTTCTCTTGTGGATGAGTAGTTTCATGGAAACATTATTTCAAGTTGTAATGAGGTACACTTTTTTATTGAGTTGGATCATCAAAACGCCACTCTAATTTCTTCCAACTATCAGTGACTAGATACTTGGTTAAGGGTTTTCTAATTTTTCTAAATGCATGAGGTTAAGGTATGGGAGGTTTTCGATACTTAAGGATGTTTTATGTCACCACGTAATACTTAAGGAGGGTTTTATTATTGAATTACCAAGTTGAGCTGATATCACAAAAGCTTCAATTCACCCACCAATGTCATCTTGCACCGACCATTGATTTCTTTATGGGAAACCTAGTGGAGTATTGCCTTAGATCTTAAATAATTAATAAGAGACTATTTCATGGGCATTGGTTTAAAGTTTTTCTAATTTTACTTGTCTCTATGCATATCTACAACCATCTACATCTCTTCAAAGGTTTGTTATTCTGTCATTGTTGCATTAGTTTTGGTCATTTGTAAATTTGGATTATTGAGTACCTAAGGGGAATATAGTGTGGGGGTTATGTGAATAATGGTGAGAATGATCACAAGATAATTTACATGAGGTAGGAGAATGCATGAATGACTCACACTTATTGAAAATGTTTAAACTCCCTGTTAATGTGGGGATTTCTTTAATGTTGGAGGATATCAAAGATGCATCATTGCGAATAAGTGGACATATGTTTGTGAGAACGATGTCATCAGCTCATCATATTCACTCACAGATTCTTCATAGGACAATGTCATCATCTCATCATTTTTGTTACTATTGTCATTCACCCACCACAAATGTCATATTGCACCAACCCTACATAGTGAGCAGTGAATGGGGACAACGTTGAAATTTCTTCAAACTGTGCATGTATGCATCAAAATTCGACATGGTTAGACTAGACACATGGATTGATGGTATGGGAGGGTTTCAATACTCAAGGATGTATGATTTCCCCACATAATATTTGAGGTTGTCCACATTTTCATTAACGTTCATCATGCTACACCTCTCATTGTCATCATTCACAATTACCTTCTATAGAATTGTTGTTAGAACTATCTTGAAATTTGTGATGGAAATTCAAATACACCCATAAAAAAATTCTTCCACTGACCCCACACACTAAGCAATGAATGGGGCCAATGTTGAAATATTTTCAATCTATGCCCGTATGCATCGAAATTTGACATGGTTAAACTATATAGTTTCCTTGAAGGTATGGGAGGGTTTCGATACTTAAGGATGTTTGATGTCCCTGGATAATATTTGAGATCATCCATGTTTTCATCAACGTTCAATATAATGGATGTCTCATACTGATCATAGTCAATGGGGCTTGCCTTGAAGGTGAATGAGCATAGTGAAATTTATTCCACCGACCCCCCATAGTGAATAGTGAATGTGGCCAACGTTGAAATTTCTTCAAAATGTGCATGCATGCATCGAAATTAGACATGGTTAGACTAGACACGTGCCTTGACGGCATGGGAGGATTTCAAGACTCAAGGAATATTTCTAATGTCTCAACCACATAATTTTTGAGATCGTCCATGTTTGCAACAACATTCATAATGGGGCATCTCATATTTATCAAATGTCGTTGTTTCCATCCGTAGAATATTTGTTGGAACTCTCTTTAAATGTCATGGAGCTTCCAATTCAATGACCAAAAATTTCATGCACTGACCCCACATAGTGAGCACTAGTGAATGGTGCCAATGTTGAAATTTCTTCAATATGTGCATGTATGCATCAAAATTTGACATGGTTAGACTAGACACATGCCTTGATGGTATGGGAGGGTTTCAAGAAAAATGATGTTTGATGTCTCGACCACATAATATTTTAGATCGTCCATATTGGAAATAACGCTCATCATGGGGCGTCTCATATTTTTCAAATGTCGTTGTTTCCATCCATATAATATTTGTTGGAACTCTCTTGAAATGTCATGGAACTTCTGATTCAACCACCACAAATGTCATGCACCGACCCCGCATAGTGAGCACTAGTGAATGGGTCCAACGTTGAATTTTCTTCAATATGTGCTTCTATGCATCGAAATTTGACATGGCTATACTAGACACATGCCTTCACGATATGGGAGGGTTTAAAGACTCAAGGATATATGATGTCCCGACCACATAATATTTGAGATCGTCCATGTTTGTAACAACTTTCATAATGTGCGTCTCATTTTCAAATGTCGTTGTTTCCATCTATAGAATATTTGTTGGAAATCTCTTGAAATGTCATGGAACTGCCAATTCAACCACCAAAAATGTCATGCACTGACCCCACATAGTGAGCAATGGATGGGGCCATTGTTGAAATTTATTCAATATGTGCCTTTATGCATCGAAATTTGACATGGTTAGGCTAGATGCATACCTTGATGGTATGATAGGGTGTCAAGACTCAAGGATGTATGATTTCATAGAAAAACATTTTGAAACAATTTCAACATTGGCCCCATTCACAGGTCATCGTTGCCCATCATGTACTCTAGCCCTAGTACATTGTTTAGTTGTTTCCTTTAAAATTCGACCGATCAGAAAATTAAAACGAAACAAGAATATCCCTAGTACAATGTCTTTTAATAGTTGTACTCTAATCGAGAACACCCCAAAACCCTTTTTGAAGTGTCGTTATTATAGAAAACTTGTCGCAACATCCATAAAATGCAACATATTTATAGATTTTATAATGTTGAAATTTTGACAATCATTGACCAAATCAGAGTTGACTTGGTCAAAATACTAGGTGATCATTCGAGGGGGAAAACCTAGTTTCCACAATGTCGCAACTGCAACAACTATCTTTACAAATGTGGCAAGAGAGACGACTATGTCACAAACGTGGCAAGAGAGACGACTATGTGGTAAACGTGGAAAGATATATGACAATGTGGAAAGAGAGACGACAACTTGGCAAGAGAGACGTTAACATGGCAATAGCGACGTTATCAGGCAATATGGAAAAAAAAAAAAATTTCCTCTATTTTTCGACAGTATGGCCAATTTTGTCCAGAACATCAAAATTTTTACAATATGTACTAGTGTGCTATGACAAGACATCAATAAATCAATCAATCAATCCTTTGGAATCACTTAATCCCTTGACATTAATCAATCCTTTGACATCAATCAATCAAACCTTTGGCATCAATGAAAACATGACCCAACACCTGCAACCTATGCAAGACAATGAAAAAGCAATGGCTTCCCCCTCCACTCCATCCACATAATCCTCTAAGTATGTGTCTTCACGCCTCCACCTAAAATATGACTACTCTCATGTGATCAGTGAAATAGAATGCCAATTTTCTAACCAACCAAGCGCCACTCAAGGAAATTCAGTTGAAGATAGCAGTGAGAAGAGGAAATATGCCTCACAAAGAAGAAAATATGGATTTTAACTTGTTTCTTTTATGATTTTCAGTGATGAAGACAATATTTGATAATTTTCAACTTTTGGGGACAACAAGCTTTATTTTGGATATTATTATGGATAAAAAGGATATATCGTTTTTTTTTTATATGTCCTTAAATTTTGTTGATATTGAAATATTCGATTTGAATAATATCAAGGGGAGATACAAGGGTGTTATATGATCCAAATGATAAATTTTTGTATTTTATAATTAATGATTGATAAAATAATGATGGGAGACACAAGAGGTCTCACCTATTTAGTAATTATTAATTAGACCCTTATTTATATATTATTATTAGTTATTTCTCCCTAAAATAATTAGTTAAGTTAATTTGACTTAAATAAAGAAAGTAGTTGAACTACCTAAAATTATTGAGAAAGAATAAAGGTTCAATGAGAATAAGAGACAAGGGGAGAATAGAAGGAGAAAGACAATACTATGGTTTTCTCTTTAGTTAAATGAGATAGTTTCAGTTTTCATTCATTTCTAAGTTTACTTGAAAGCCTAATCCTCTTGTTGACAACAAGGTTTTATTGAAGGCAACAAGGTTCAAAACCGAATCATACTTTTTAGATGATTATTTTAGAGGTGTTCATTCATCCTTGATAGTCTTTGTATTCTTGTTTGTTTGTGAATTAATTTTCATGGATGATAAAGGATATCTTATAGAGTCAAATGACAACATTTTTGTGGCAAGTTGATCTAGATAATTAATTTCAGTTTTATTTTACTATCAGAGCCTTTTTGTATATTTCCCATCGGAGACCTCTAAATCTGACTTTGTTCCATACCCACATAGGGGTTTGTAAAGGGAAATAGACTTTGTGTATCTCAGAATGAAATAAATCAAATTTTTATTTTGTCTCATACATGTGTTTTCATCACTTGGTTCCTCTTTTCGCTTTTGGTCTCCATCTTTACTTTAGTGTAAAAGTTGTATACATTCTTGTAGACTTGTATAAATTTTATCTTTACATCACAACATTTGCAAATGATAAAATCATCCTTAATCCTTGTAATTAATACTTGCGGATTGAGTGAATGTTTTGAGGCTATAAACCCCGAGTGACATTCCCAACTATCTTTTCCTAGCCAGGAAAGATCTGAAAATGATTGAGTAAGGTGTTCCATAACCTTTCCTCAACAAAGGGTTTTGTTCTTCACTCAAAACCCTGCATATTAAAAATTTTAAAGTTTACTGTTGATATTAATAATAATTTTTTTACAATTTGCATGTCTATTTAGATTTAATTAAAATTAAAAAAAAGATATAAAAAAAATTCATACTTACCTTAAAGCCTTGCTTCTTCTTGCTTATGTGACTTCAAAATTTCACCTTAGGGTTTATCTCCCTCTATCCATTCATAATTACAACTTTTCATTTTAGGAATTTTAGATTTAATGGGTTTATATTTCCATATAAAAGGCATTTGACATGTGATGCATCAAATCCAAACCCTTTCGGCCCTATCGGTTTTTTTTTAAATTGTTTCGGGTAATTGGTGTCCCTAATTGAATATAATGCATCGACTCTCTTTCAGATAAAATGCACCAATAATGCTGCAACATAATTTAAAAAATCCGTTCATCGATGTGTAATTTTATTTGTTCATGGTATTTTTTTTTTATTAGATCAGTACTGATAACGATACATATCGCACCATTGTAATTTATAGTTTTAAAAATATATATATTTTATATCGGTTTATTTCATATATGGAACATAACGGTGCTTATATATTTATATATACTGGGGGAATCAACAACTCACGGTTCTCATACTCGTGTGACACATGGTCGATACCTGTTCACCACCACTATAACCCCAAGTGCACCACACAGCCCGCAAGCATGGAGCACAAGTAAATCGAGGTGAGAATTGAACTTGAGACATCCTTTACCTATTTCCTTCCATTTACAAGGCACTTTCCAATCAGTCTACACCCCTCTGGGGTTGCTTTTATATTATTATTATTTTTTTATGTCTGGAGGAATCAACAACTAGTTGGGCACGTGGTCGCGTTACATGTGGCCGTGTTATCCAACTGTTACCACTATAACCTCTACGTGTGCCCACGAGGCCCCATACATGACACACATTGTAAGTCGGGGGGAGTTGAACTTGAAACCTCATGGAACTTCATTTTCACGGCACTTGCCAATTGAGTTGCCCCCCAGGGGGTGGGGTGCTTTTATATTATGAAAGTGCACTAGAAACTTTCTTTTTGTAGAAAATTCTGTGATTTATTTATAAAATATATTTAATACCTTGTGTATTGAATGGTACAAGATATATATTGATAAAAAATGTGTGATAATAGTTCAAGTAAGAAAATTATGATCTACACAATGATAACACATCAAAAAAGTTAAAAAAGGCAAGTTCTTTGTAAATTCTATACAAAATTAATATGTTAAAAAGACAAGTTCTTTGTAAATTTTATACAAGATTAATATGTTTGAACTATATATAAGTTTAACTAATATGTATTAGTTAGTGTGTGTCCCGTAGAGCCATAAAATGAGGAAGTTCAATAAGATTATTGTTTATATAAGTGCAAAAGAGTGTAAAAGCTTGATGGAAAAATTGTAAAAGGAAGAATCGGGTGAATGGAAATTTTCTTTTCAATATGAGTTATTTTTCTAATTTTTATTAATAATATACTTAAAAATATTATACAACATATTTCAAACAATCTATTAATTCACATATGTTTAATTTTATATAGGGACCAACAATGAAGGAATGAAATGTCGTCCTAATAAAATAAAAATAATAGAAGATGTAAATGATGATGAATTGGTCTTTTGTTGATCTGGAGTGGTTCTTAAGGTTAATGAAACAGGGGGGGAGGGGGGGATTTTATAAAACTATGAGGGATATAGTGGAACGAACATATAGACGTACTTTCCACTTAGAATACATAAATCAATCCAATGATTCCAAGAACCAGGTTCTATAAAAACTACATGAAGTGTTTGCAGAGAAATGGTCAATAAGACCTGTCAAACTTGCAATAGCAAAAACACACAACAACAAAAAAATAAACATTCAAAAAGTAATATTCCTAAAAATGTTTTGTCTAGAATATGTATATATTACTACAACCATTTATTTATTGATATCAATTTTGTTATATTTAGTTTTCATATATCAATATAAAAATAGTTTTTTGTCATGTTACATTTTTCACGAAGATTATGAAAATGCCAAAGTATCAATGAGATGATATCCAAAATATTCCATTAAGAATTTCAAAAGCAATGTACAAGGAGATGGTAAAAGAAATGGACATAATTGCATTACAGGAAGAGCCATCTCAACAACAACGTGCTTCAAATGTATGAAATTATTAAAATTTTCTATCAGGTACATATAAATAAATAAATTAGCATTGAATATTACTTTTCAAGTATTTCTTGTAGAAAAACAAACAAAATGGAACCCATTCAATGCATAAAACAGGATGACAAGGAAGAAAAGGGTTGATAGCAAAGTTTGTGAGGGATTTTTATTTTCTTATAAAATTAACTTAAGATTCATTTTTTTAATATTTTAATTTGTTTTACAACAACCATCTTTTAATGTCTTCAAACAGTTCTAACATATAAATAAGAGACGTCACAATAATTGATTGACATTGGGTTAAGTAAGGGTTGTGAGTATATGTTAGCATATCAAAAATTAATTGTGGAATTTGTAAGTATCTTACGTTTTTGTACTTATCTCATTTTATAATTAATGGAACAAAAAAAATCTTTTATATTAAATCTATGATTTATTATGAGGTATAAAATTTGCAGGAAAAAAAGTATTGAAATGTGGAAACAAAAGAGTTGTTGACAAAAGACGTGACATTTGGTTTTGAAAAAAAGTGTATCATTCATGACTCAATTCTTTCTATGATATGTCATTTTTCAATTTACATTCATGTATATTATTTATTTTAAATTTCATTATTCTCACCAATTTAGATACACTTGTTACAATTTATTTTTATTTTTGTAGATGGAATCATTTGAAGAAGAGGAAAAAAAACGATACAATCAACAAAAAATTAGACCAAATAACCCAAGTCATGGAAGTAGCTCAAGTAGTGACAACAATTTTGACGAAGAATGATGATCAATATATTTGGATATCAATGCAAGCTCTTGTATTTTTTGAAATAATTGTCTATGAAAATTACACATTTTTTTAATGTAATGGACATAATGTCCCAATTGAAAGACAAGGGGTTACCAATAAGTTTCGACCAATTTTGTATGACAAAGAGCCTATTATTCATATATAATAAAATATGTTTTATTTTATTCTATTGCATTTTCCAATGTTGTTGTGAAATGTTACATCGTTGATTAAATATATGGATGATTAAATATTATAATGAAGAGATGTGAAATATGATGATATAAAAAATTAATCCAAACATCATATCCAAATGCACTAATCAAAATTTAATTTATATGAATAATATTACAGGATATATGTTGTTTTTTTAATGAACAATGAAATTAAAAATTAATAATAATTGTGCACTATCATTGGTCGATGTTTCTAAAAAGTGAAAATGACAACGGATGTGTTTAATTGATGTAGGAGCATCGCTCACTCAACCAAGCGAGCCAGCGCAAGGAGGAAAAAGAGAACAGCTGGAGAGCGCCAACATTCAAATTTTGGGAACATTGAAATATGGCTGCGCCAAACATTAATACGTTGATGTGATGAAGCACACTTATACATTGTAACGGACCTTGAGCGGATAAGCTCTCGTCCTTAAGTAGTTGAGGAATTTATTTAGATTTAATGCAAGTAGATAGAATAGTTAAGTCTAGATTAGACAGTTTTTAGCTTTCGAGAGGGAAAACGGAGTATAGACACCCTCCCTTGTATCATTGTAACATTACATTCATTCAGCATTGAGAGAAAGAAGAGAAGAGCAGAGAGCTTGTGAAGAACCTCCATGTACAACTATTGAATTAATAGGAAGAGCCTTGATTCAATTCCATGGATGTGTTTGATCTCTGTGTGTTGTTGATATTGTGTTTATGCATGTTTGCTTCTTTTTATGCTTATCTTTTGTATGTTGCGTATGTGATTGCATATCAGGTTCGAAACCTGAGAGAATGAGGAGATAGAGTTCCAACTGATTCTCTGCTTGAGCCAGGAGATTCCTGCATAGAGTGCAGTCAAATTCCTCCGCATAGAGTGTGTCGAGGGGGCCAAGCAGTTGAACTTTTGTTCTCTTTCGCCTAGAGTTGGGTTTGAGGTATTTGAGCCGTGCAGGTGAGTGCAGGTCGAATTTGAGTCTCAGTAGCAAGTCGGAGAAGGGACGGGTCGGGTTTGTTGCAAGCGTGAATGCACAGGCCCCAGAACACTTCAACACTTTAGGAAGTGATTAAAGACCAAGCACAAGGAGCGTGTTCGAGAAAATCTCTGAAGAAGTCCGAGTTGACAAAAGATCAGGAGGTATAGTCCCTTTGTTTCAGCTGCACAGGACGAAGGTGGCGAAACGGAGGATTCTCCAGAGGAAGAGAATCGACGACTTGAATTTGTTGTGAAGACTCGCGAAGTCCCGTGGATCGTTGGATCTGGGAGAAGGATCAAGGAGGTTAACCCTCAGGCACAGGAAGAACCATTTTCCATCGCATATCGGCGAATCAGGGTTGGCGAGTGCCTGAATGCCATGCACGTCGAAAGCGCGAGTTGCGGTTCCCCGATTTCATCGGAGCCGTCGATTTCAGAGGGACAGGTGGCACGAATCCGAAGTATCGGGGTTTCGGCATTCGGGTTTTCCAGAAGCAAGAGATCTTGTGTCGAGGATCCGTGATTCGCAAATTTTCCGAGGTGACGTGGCATCATGGGGCCCTGGGAGTGAGTGAAGGACAGGTGGCCTCACGTCGAGGATCGGTACCTCGGTAATCGGGAGTTCGAAGTATAACGGTTCGGCGTCACGAGTGGCGATACCCCGAGGGTTGACTGCTGACCATCGAATTTCGGGGACTCGGTGGTTGAGTGACCGAGAGTCATGTGACGAGCCTCATGATATCGCGAGACCCGATATCCCGATTCGGAGGGGAGATTGCCGAAGGAGTTACTGTGGGTGACTCGTGACTCCCGAAAGGAGTTGGAAGAGCTTAGACTCTTTGGGCCCGTGGTTGAAGGAGGTCCTGGTGAGAGCGACCGTGCTGACGAGGGCAGGGTTGGCGTGATTAATGATAAACAACAAAGGTGAGTTTTAATATACAACACATTGGTTCCGTAAGTAAATTTGCATCGATGCTTATATACAAGGAACCATGACCGATCTTAATACTATTTTAACCAACAATTATAATAATAAAAAACCTTTATCTGTGTGTTTAATTAATAAACGCACTGGTGCTTTTGTATCTCACTTCAACCTTGATGCATTATGAATATCATGCACCGATAGGGTTTATTTTTTAATGCACCGATGATGGTATCAAATATTCTCGTGGTGCCTTATTCTTATTAAAGCACCAGAGCACTATTACTTATAAGAGCATCGATGCCCCAATGGTTTTTGGACATCCCCGGTGCTTTCTTGTAATGTTAAGCACCAGTGATTTAATTTATAGAACAAATTCATTCTTGGTATCATATATTCCACTGGTGCGCTTTTTTTATTAAATCATTGGTGCATTGTTTTGTATAAATACATTGGTGCCCCAATATTTTAGGACTAGACTAGTGCTTTCGGTGTAATGTAGGCATCGATGCTTTATGTTTGAGAACGCATTGGTGTGTATAGACCATGAAGAGTACCGAATAGAAAAACATCGACTACAAACTTCGTCCACCCAGTTTTTTTAGTTATAATGAACTTCTGTTATAATCTCCGCAAAAACATCCTCTACCAAAAAAAATGTTTTTGCAACGGTTTTTTTGACAATTTTTGCCAATTTTGTAACACTAAAAATCTCTGCTAGAGGGTCTTTTCCTTGTAGTGAGGATTTCAAAATCATTTCTACATTTTAACATGTAGATGGACTTCCAAACTAGAAGGTACAGGGGTAGATGGACTGACAACTACCATAACAAATTTCATGCCTAAAAACTACAGGATCTAATACCAATGTTGGATGCACACAAATTGATATCAACATGAAATCCCATTTCATTAATATGTTACAGATATAAATACATGATATTTACCTTTCGATTCATCTTCCAATAATATTCTTAGACTCCCAATGACTGAACCTAAACATGACCATTCACATTTTATCAAAGGTCTTTTCAAATATCCCTACTCTGCATGCCTATATAATAAATGCGACTCTATGTTAAATTGTTGGAAATATAATACATTAGGGATACTAAATTTACAAAATATGAATGGTTCTAGTATCCCCTTCCATCCAAGATGGGAGAAAAAACACATAAATTTTCATATCATACCATTAATAACTTGTAATTCCCCACAATTTAAATATTTAAACATTTAATTTATTTCTAATTTATGTCAAAATTAATATTGTGAAAGTTATTGGAAAATCCTTATGTGGAACTATGTCATCATAAACATTCATGAGGAATATTTTTGTAACCTTTATTTTTAATTGATTTAACTAACAAAAGATAGAATGATTAGGGAATCTAGTCACAAAGAGTAAATCATTATTCCACGGGTGAGTGAAAAGCATAAATCCACCAGAATGAATTATTGTCCATGGGACAAGTCGAACCCTACACCCAAAGGTGTGGGATGTGAGAGAATGAGAGAGCACAAAAGTAGGTCAAGAAGATTCCCTAGGGTTAGGGATGAGGCCAACCTGAAAAGACCTAGGAAAAGATACCAAAGACATGTATTTTATGAGTAAGGACATTGCTAAGTACTTGTGAGGAAAATATTTTGATGGTTCAGAGAAGAACTAAACTCTAAGAGATATGGAAAAAGTTATACTGGTTTCAATCCCCATTGAATAATAATTTAGGCTCAGGGGTGACAACGACAACTAGATTTTGGTGTTCGTGTCTATGGTTGGTACCAATAGGTTCCCTGCTCAGTTTGTTTCCAAGTTATTGAAGCAGACTCAAATATGTTCTCTTGTTTCATTTATATTGTTTTTACTAATGAATGAAAAATATTACAATAGAGAGTGATTGAAAAATCTATAGTATTTAATTATAAACAAATCTATCCTATGTTATATTTATTATTTAACCAGTCGTAGAAAGAAAAATAGTTGTATAATAATATTCTCATTTGCTTATTTAATTATCAGAGAAACAAGAAATACATAGAAGAATCTGTAGAATGTTGTACTTGGTATAAAATTGATTATTTTACACATTGTAGCTAGAAAGAAAAGAAATACATCTAGTTATATTTAATTTTCAACTAATTTTATTTCTTAAGAAAAAAAAAACATTCTTGGTTGAAAATAGAAAGAATCTAGTTTTCCCACAAAAAATATGTTGTAGCTTTATTTATATGAGATGTTAATTTATGCATGTTGGATTTTATTGAAATAACTTAACAATAGTTCACTCAAAGAAATATATAGATGCACAATAAAAGATGTTTACTATTGTAAGTAGAAAGAATGATTTCCTTAGCCCCAAACTTAACCAGAATAAAAATTATGAATGTAGAACTCATAATCATAAAAAAGTTTTGATACAGAATATGGTGTAGAGACAAATGGTGTATTAAATGATTAAAGAAAAACCAGTGTGAATCGAGATCAACCAGGACGTTTTGATTGAAAATAATACAATGAATTATTATAAACCCTTTTCATAAAAATAAAATATTACACTACATAAATTGTTTATACAGACAACGATTAACTGGTGAAGAACCAAAGATACAAAAATCAGAGGATTAGATATTATCCTCACAAAATCATTGAAAAATCAACAAAAAAAAATTGGAATTTTATATAAAAATAAAATTAAAAGAGTTACGTATGAGTTGGTAAATCAAATTACTATACTTCATATGCTGGAGTTAAACCAATTCATAATACTAACTAATCAACTTGTAAGAAATAGAAATTAAAATTTATATCTTGGATATTTCATTAGACGTTCAAATGTTGAGATCATACATATTTTTCGAAAGAAACAATACATGTCTATCTAACCTTTGAAACACGATGAAGAGAATCTAATCAGGGTCATCACCCAACTAATTCTCTCAGCATCATTTTCTTCAAGAAAATGTTGGAACCTTTAGCAGTATTGAGAGGGGGGGTGAATTAGTATTGTAATATTTTTATACTCTTTAACACCTTAAGCGCACATTGTTAATACATAACATTCTAACAATCACATAAAGACATGCACATTACACAAAGAGTTTGCGTGGAAACCAAAATGGGAGAAAACCATAAAATATGTTATTTTATAATTCATTCATTACAATATCAAGATATGACATGAGAGGGACACCCATCCCTGATGCAAACTCTAACTTACAAAATATACATACTTCAATATGTCTAAAGTAAGAACCCACTTACTAATCTGGTGAAGTATCTAACCTTCAATGCAAGCTCCAACTTTCATAACATAATTTAACTTGTTGCAGCCAACTCCAACTAACTGGTTTGGTGAAGGATCCAACCTTTACAAGCAAGCTCCAACTTGCAAACATGATCCAACATGTCACTAGGATAAGGGAACCAATCCTCTCAAGAACCAACCTATCATAGATAGTGAGGAAAACAATCCTCAATAATCTCCAACTCACCCTAGAAGAACCATGCCACCCTTAATTCATTTTTTTTTTTACTTCTTACAAAACTAGAAATTTTCAAAAATATTATCTATAATTAAGAACAACTGATAAATATCCATTTTTTTCCTTTTGAATAGCTATATAATTTTTCTCTCTCTCTCTGTCTCCACACTTCAATCAAAAAGAGCACATACTTATTTATAATGTTTTTTCCTAAGCTCCTTTTCCTATATGTGGATGCATAACAATTAGATTGTGGACATTTTTTGACCATATCAAAGTCCCTTCGGTTACACTTATCTCTAAAAAAAGTATGTAAATGCATGACCGTTACATTGTGGAAAAATCTTGACCACATCAAAGTCTTTTTAGTTACACTTCTGTCTAAATAAAGTACAAGGACACATGACAATGATAGTATGGAAAAATCTTGACCAGATCAAGATCCAATTATAGATGGACATTCTTTGACTAAATCAAATGGACCAAACATTCCTATGAATGAGCTCCATCTCATCTCCAACAATAGAACTTAGTCTTATTTGAGAATATCCTCATGAATGATGAAGCAACTCACATTTTGGTCTATAGAGAACCTACTGTGAAGATATAATAGGATCCCAAGGCTCAAGTCATAATTATTCATATTTTCGCACTTTCCCTCGAGTGTGCTCACCTAGTTACTCCATTAATCCAATCACATTCCCCTTTTTCTCTTGTCACAAAGGCTTTGTTTCATCACACTCCATTGCACCATTCGTCGCATTGGCTCAAGGCACCCTGTAAATTTTATTTTGTGCAATCTTCCATACAATCTGTCTCATTCCATTTCATTGCAGTAGTTTCATATCGACACTCTCCACTGCACCATTCATCAAATTATTTCAAAGAACCTTGTAGATTTTCTTCTGAAGGATTGACCCTTCTCTGCACCATTGATCCTTTCATCCTTCAACCCTTCTTTGCACTACTATTTTCATCCTTTCAAAACTTACCTTGTCTACATGTCGTATTGTTTTCATCATTAATCATTTTCTTCACGGTTGATCCTTTCATCCTTCAATCCTTATATGCACTTATATTTTCATCTCTTCATGACTTCCTCTTTATAACTTTATATTATTTCATTCACTTGCCATACTTTATGTTATTGTGTGAACTTGTGTTTTCATGCTTGTTTGTTCTTTTTCTATAACTAACCATGTCCATATCCAATTTGACATCAATGGAAACACCTCTAACCCACCCCCCAACCCCCCCTTTCTCATTGATGGAAACAAAAATATCCTGATTGCCAAATCAATGTCCTTGATGCTAAGTTGATCCCCCTTTCAATGTGTGCAACAATGTCCTCCTTTCAATAAATATTAACATTCAGGTTTTTTTATTTTTATGATTGTTACTCTCCCCCTTTGATAAAAATGACAAGTGGCTACTTTGTATATTCTCCCCTTAGGAAGAAGGTCCTCTGAAATCCTATGCTAAAGCATGCTCTTGGACTCATGCAAAAAAAATCATCCTCAAATAACTAACTTCAACTGTGCACATATTCCACAAAAGGAAACTTATTTTCACGAGTAATGTAAATATTAACAATGATATCACTTTCCCCTGCTACATAATAAAATGGATCATATGTAGATGTAGTGAACGATGTTCTTTATTGAATAAAGGAAGACAGGATCACACCCAACCTCTATCTAATATATTCAAAGGTTTGTCTTAGTAATGTCTTGGTAAAAATATATGAAATCTAATCTTTGGAAGGAAAATATTCTTTCTTCATTCTCCCCCCCATGTGTCACTCCATTGCACATTTCTATTTGATTGATGTTGATCTAAAAATGAAGAAGACTTGTATTCCTGAAAATATTTTCAAGTTAAATTTATGTGTTAAAAGCAAATGGATCAACTTTGCAACACAACTTAAATAGGATTTACTCATTCAAGATACATATAAACAACAACATAATCAATGAACAAAAAACACATAACACAACAAATGATAAAGGAGTTCACCCCTCTCTTAGGCTACATCTCCTGGTCCAGCTTCCAATGGATCATTTGTATTATTTTCTCAAAGTGCTCAAAAATGTTCTTTACAATGCTCAAAATGCCAAATAGACTGCTCCAATGGCTTCAAAATGTCTGAAAACCCCTAGCTGGGATTTTTCGGCACCTCGTTTGGCCAAAAAATGAAGTAGATAAGCTTCCTAGAAGTCTCCCCTTCAAGCTTGTTGTCTCTACATCTACAAAACGCACCTCCTCTGGCTCAACCTAGACCACACGCAATTTAAAGCGTAAAAAATTAGCACCGGGCACAACCGCACAACCGGTCCAAACTGTTGAACTGTTACGTGCCAGCCCTAACTACCAAGGACCGTGGGCACATGGCAGTCACATGATCACACGCCAACACAACAGGGCTTAAGTTTTAAGAATCGTTTGATAACCGTAATGTTAAACCACGTGCATATATTAAATGGTTATAACATGGATATGGTGGTAACCGCCATAGCTCTGGTCGCATACAATAGAACACATGACCATGGGTCGGGGCTTAGCCCTGGCCCGGTCCACGCCCCCACATACATTTAAACAAATTTAAATAAAATGCTTTGCATATATCTAACAAGGAACATGCATGTGCACGTCAGTTGGGTGGCCTTTCCCAAATATTTACCCTGCCCCGGAGGTCACGGGGTCAACTCCTGTTGAGTGCAAAGGTTTTAACCAACAAACAGGTGACACGTGGCGGCCTTTGATTGGGCCACGTTTCGCCATCCCATTCACTGCCAACAAACACGTCACATGCCAAATATCCAATAATTGTATGCCACGTCAGTGTACGTCCTGCCACTTCATCCATACGGCTTGCCACGTCATCGTCTGTACGGACTATACAGTTAGCATCCCTTTTTCTTTTTTGCCTATTTTCCATTTCGAACAGAACACGATATCTCTCGCTCCTGATTTTCGTTTGAACCCAAATGAGTTATGTTGGGTTCGCAACGACGAGGCCTACACTCTCGTTCGATTTGAAGTGATTCTAAGCACTTTGAATTTTTGAGCAAAATTTGATCCCCTGATCACACCTCCCCATTGGAAATATTTTGGACCTCCAAAAGACTATTTTCAATCTATTTGAAGATGAGGGTATAGTTCCCTCACTCTTCCAATCTCAATCCACTTGGATTTGCTTGGATTTGTACCTTTAAGACCAACTCGAAGATACTCCACATTTCCTCATTTTGAAGTTCGCATTCTCCTGTCAAGGATGTTGTCTTCATGCAGTTCTATAAGATATTATGGGGAAAAATCATCTATAGAAGGAATTTGAATATTCTCTCCTTGATCATCAATCAATGGAGGCTCATACAATTTCAAATTATCAACATTAACAACTGCATACATCTGCATATAAGGAGGCAAATCTAAATGAAAGGCATTGTTACCAATCTTGTCGATAATCTTGAATGGACCATATCGAATCATTTTCAATTTTTTACCTTCTCCTTTAAGCCTCTCCTTACTGATGTAAAGCCAAAATTCATCTCCAACTTGGAAACTGTGATCAACACGATGCTTGTCATGTCTCATCTTGTACTTGGCTTGACTCTTTTCCAACTGCTCTTGCACCATTTGATGTATCGACTGAATTTGTTCAATGAACTTTTCTTCCCTATCAATATCATATTGCCCATCGATAGCAATGTCCTTCCCAAAGATAAAATATAAAGGAGATTTGGGCAAATAGCCAAAACATGCTTCAAATGGCGACGTTTGAGTTGAAAAGTGCTTAGATCGATTGTATGCATGCTAAATGTAATGTAAATGCTCATCCCAAAGTTTAGGATGCTTACTACAATAAGAACGAAGAAGATGCACCACTGTTCGATTTACTACTTCTATCCGACCATCTGTTTGCGGATGAAAAGCTGTGTTGTTTTTAAGTTTGGTGTCCATGAGTGCCCATAAACGCGTCCAAAAACTTCCAACAAATCGAGAATCTTGATCAGAAATAATGGGTTTAGGCAATCCAAAATGCACCCAAACATTTTGAAAGAATATTTGTGCCCTCTTTTCAGTTGTAACCTGCTTTGTACATGGCATCAAAATACACATTTTTCTAAATCAATCAACCACAACATAAATATAATCATGATTTGGTCTCGACATAGGTAAACCTCCTACAAAGTCCATGGAAATGTTTTCCCAAGGACACGAAGGAATCGGAAGTGGAGTATACAAACCCAACTTACGATTGCTAGGTTTACTTGTGGCACATAATGAACATCCTCGAACATGTCTTGAAATGCTTTCATTCATTTTAGGCCAGTAGTAGTATCTTTTCAAATTAGCCACTGTCTTGCCTACACCAAAATGACCAACAATAAGAGAAGAATGTGCTTCTCTTATAATGTTGATTCTTCCCCCCTATGGAATACATAACTTGCCAAGATGATACAAAATATTATCATGCACATGGTAATCTAATTCCTCAACATGGTTAGAGTGGCACAAAGTTTCATATACTTCTTTAAAATCAGTATCTAAAGCATATTGCTCAACATAACTTTCATGCATGATAGGACTATGCTTAAGAATAACTAAAGCACTAATAATAGGACTTGAAAGCATATCAACGAATTTGTTATAAATGCCCTTCTTATACCTGATGACCAAGTGGAACAGTTGAAGAAAACCCATCCATCTGAAGTGCCTAGCTTGTTGTAGCTTTGTTTGTGATTGTAAGTATTGCAGTGGTTGATGATCGGTGTGAACAATGGTTTCTTTTCCCAACAAATAATGTTTCCATTTTTTCACACTTTGTACCAATGCATACAATTCCTTATCATAAGTAGGATAGTTTATCACGACACCATTAAAAGTCTCAGAATAAAAACAAATGGGCTTACCATGCTGTAGAAAAACTGCTCCCATTGCATAATTGCTTACATCTGTTTGGATTTCAAAAGGTTGTCTTAAATTTGGAAGTGCAAGAACATGCGTTGAATTGATCTTCTCTTTCAAAGTATCAAAAGCCTTCTGTTTCTTTCCTCCCCATTGAAAAACTTGCTTGACACTTGTCACTGCATGTAATGGAGCTGCAATGGAAGAAAAGTTAGCAATAAACTTCCTC
>ML781569.1:340656-355545 GCA_009831015.1 Picea engelmannii
TGGAGAAGCACCATTTCCTCCATTTCCATTTGGAGTTTTATCACCACTATCTCCCTTATGCTTTGAAGGGTTGGAGCCTTCACCTTGCAACCTTGTATTCCTTTCTATCAAGATCTTCATCATCTCTCTCATTTCCATGACAACTTTTCTAAGATCTTCATCTTCTACAGGAACATGTTCATGACTCCCTTCATGAGCCATACTTGGTGAATTCCTCCTTGAAACTTGCGGTGATGGTATATGTTTTCTCCTTGAAGGATGCGAACTTGGCTCTACAAGTTGACCTTATCCTCTTGTGAGTTTCAACCTTGTGAGCATCAGAAAAAAAAACATTTGCAAATAATCAAGTCTTCAAAAACCAGTGCTCTGATACCAACTTGATCTAAAAATGAAGAAGACTTGTATTCTTGAAAATATTTGCAAGTTAAATTTATGTGTTAAAAGAAAATGGATCAACTTTGCAACACAACTTAAATAGGATTTACTCATTCAAGATGCATATAAACAACATCATAATCAATGAATAGAAAACACATAACACAACAAATGATAAAGGATTTCACCCCTCTTTTGGGCTACATCTCCTGGTCCAGCTTCCAATGGATCATTTGTATTATTTTCTCAAAGTTCTCAAAAATGTGCTTTACAATGCTCAAAATTCCAAATAGACTGCTCCAATGGCTTTAGAACGTCTGAAAACCCCTGGCTGGGCTTTTTTGGCACCTCGTTTGGACAAAAAATGAAGTAGATAGGCTTCCTGGAAATCTCCTCTTCAAGCTTGTTGTCTCTGCATCTAAAAAACACACCTCCTCTGGCTCAACCTAGCTCACATGCAATTTAAAGCGTAAAAACTTGGCACTGGGCACAACCGCACAACCGGTCCAAACTGTCAAACTGTTACACGCCGACCCTAACTACCAAGGCCCGTGGGCACATGGCAGTCACATGACCATGCACCAACACAACAAGGCTTAAGCTTTAACAACTGTTTGATAACCGTAATGTTAAACCGTGTGCATATATATATTGGTCACATGGTATAACAAATCGCGCATATATTAAACGGTTATAACATGGTTATGGTGGTAACCGCCATAGCTCTGGTCGCATACAATACAACACATGACCATGGGTCAGGGCTTAGCCCCGACTCAGTCCACGCCTCCACATACATTTAAACAAATTTAAATACAATGCTTTGCATATATATAACAAGGAAAATGCATGGGCGCACCAGTTGGGTGACCTTTCCCAAAGCTTTACCTTGCCCTGGAGGTCACCAGGTCGAATCCTACTAAGTGCAAAGGTTTTAACCAACAAATAGGTGACACGTGGCAACCTTTGATTGGGCCACATGTCACCATCCCATTCGCTGCCAACAAACACGTCACATGCCAACTATCCAATAACTGTCTGCCACATCAGCGTACGGCCTACCACATCATCTGTACGACCTGCCACGTCATCATCTATACAGACTATACGGACTATACAGTCAGCATCCCTTATTTTTTTGCCTATTTTCCATTTCGAACAGAACGCGATATCTCTCGCTCCCAACATCCGTTTAAACCCAAACGAGTTGTGTTGGGTTCACAATGACGAGGCCTACGCTTTCATTCAATTTGAAGTGATTCTGAGCACTTTGAATTTTTGAGCAAAATTTGATCCCCTGATCAAATGTTTTATTGCATTCTCTCCCCTTTTGAAAACAATGAGAATGGGTTTCCTTTAAGAGACTGATAAGGAAATCATCCCTTATTGATTGTTCTAAAGTTCTGGAAGGGTCCTTCAATGATCATAGGATGCTCTGACCTATCTGAAAAATCTCCCCCTATCAAAGATATTTTCTCCCTTGTAGTTGGTACACTGGTGGTGTTACTAAAACCCTTTTTGGAAATCTTATGAATACAATCTATTTGCACTGACACCTCATTGGACTATGCTAACTCCCCCTGAGATGGGGCTTATTAGTATTGATCTTCAGATATTTTTTTTTTCATCCTACAACATTAGCCAACACTTCTTTCCTTGTTCAGGAGCTCCTATGATGAAGCTTGTGAAAATTAGAAGAATAAGGACATGTCCCTCATTCCTAGACGAATTTGACAACTTGATTTGTAAATCCTTCACTTCTACTCAAATTCAGTGTCTCCTTTTCACATTCCTTTTGGTACTCTTTGTACTTTTTCATCCTCAGGTGAAAAATCCTCTACACTTATGTCTCAAACATTTTTCTAAAGTAGTCTTCCAATATTTGTACTTCAATGTTGTTCCATCTAGTTGTTCCAAAAACTTTCTCAAAAATGGTCCTTATTGATTGTTCCAAGTATACTTTGGACACTCCAACACCACTATATATAGTTGTAGGGATGCTTCAAGAGCATCTGAAATTTAGTCTCTTTCTAGTATTTCTTTAATACTTGAAATTATTCATGGACTTCACAACATAAGGAATTCAAGGATTATTCATATTTGTTTCAATACTTCTTAAGGTTTCTATCATAAATTCAACATTTGTACTTCTATTGTTACTTCAATCAAATCCTCTTTGGTACTCTCAATCCTTTGCAATGCAATTGAAAATCTGTCCCTGATATTCTCTCATATCGTTTCTACAACCTGCCTCAAGTCATCTGTTATAGAAAGATTTTCCTCACCTTATGAAATCTTGCACAAAAGGAATTTTCTCATTTCCCTATGCAAACTTTTCATCCCTTTTTGCAAATACCAGAGCTAAAAAAACCTTTTTTCCACATATACACACCTTTCCTACTATACAACATGTGTATATGCAAGTTGCACCACAACAACCCACGTACATTGGGATTTGTGCCCAAACATGAAAAATGGTGTCAGTTTTCCATGTCATGATAGGACAGCAATGATCCTTGTCCTTCCATATACTAGAAAAGTTCTGACTCGGTCCTTCAGTTTCTTTTGAAGGCTATAAATGGTCCAATTTCGAGCTATGGAAAAGGGGATAAATAATTAAACTTTGAGAACAAAGTTACTCTGAAGAAATTATTCACTTCACATTGAGTCTGCATCCCTTTGTCCTTTAAGTATGAATACAAAATTCATACTCCAAGCTCTTCACTTATTGATTGAAAAATTCATTGTCTCTCTTCTATGAGATTTCCTTTGGTGGAGGCCCAAATGGAAGGAACTTAGTTTCTTGTTACAAACCGTGTTGACACGGAAGTCTGTAACTTTTTCACTTCTGTTGATTATATATTAATAGAAATACTCTTTTCCCATCCAATTGATATTTTGTGAATACTTGAATTATTAGTCCATGGGTGCATTTGTTATCTATATTAATGGATTATGCTATTGAATGTGCTAACAACATATATTATCACCATATGCTTTCTTTGCTTGGTTGTTGAGGACTATTTGCAGGTATATTGCTTTGGGTCAAGTGATCAATGGTGGAATTCATCGAACATCTAGATGAGGTAGGCATTTTATCTTGTCTTGATAGCATAATTGTTTATATAACATACTTGAGAATAGAGTTCATTTCTATAGTCATTTCCGTCTGTTGTGGTTTTCCCCTAGCCATAGAGAGATTTTCATCGTAACATCATCTTCAATGAAACTCATTGGATTGTTCTTTACTTATGCACTAACCATGCTTAAATATTTCCTTTGAATCAACACTTAACCATTTTGAAACTTTTCCAAAACCAATCTCTAAATTATCCACAAAATCATATAGAAATATGTAAAGAAAACACCTTGAAATATGTTCTTAGAACAATATTCAACTCAACAAACAAACTCCTTTAATGACAATGTTCCATACAAGTTGATCATTGTCTTTAAGTGAATCTCAAATTATTATTCAATAATACTTTTAATGTTTTCCTAACACTAGCTCCCGAACATTCCTAATGATTGTCAACTTACGTCTCCAATCATCCATAAAGGAAACCCTCCAATAGTCCAAAGATGTTCATATAGTTGTCCTTAAACAGTTATGAATTTGTTCCTCAACATATGACACACCAACTTTCATCTTCCAATCTCATGCTTCCTTTTGTTCATGATCATATTTACACTATTCCCTTATCCTTGATCACCTCTTTAGTTGCTCAATACTATCTCAAGCAATCAATGTAAGCAGTTTAAAATAGGAATGCTAAAGAGAAACCTAATTCTTCTATTGAATGCACAAAACCATTAGGTCCTTCTCTCTTCTTCTTTTTTTCCCTTTCTTCTCCATACCAGATTTGATCTTTGGTTGTAATATCTAACCTTGTTAAGTTGTATAATATCCTCATCCTTTTTTATCTCCTTTCAAATCTTTGCATGCCCTTGTATAGGTACGTTTATGCAATTTTTGGCTATGTCTCCATAAGTGTGACATATATAACAATCAACATTTTGAATATTCCTCCTTCTCATGTGTTCACCTTTTCCATATAGCCTATAATTCACTTCCTTGTGACCAAAATTATTACAAGAATTACAAGCACCAAGAAATATACTTTGATACCTGGGAGTTGTTGGTTTTATTAGAGGGGAAATCATTATTAATCCTTGTTGATCATGATTCATTTCTCTACTTCCTCTATGACTTCTAGGTTTCTTTTCAATATTTCTTTTTGGGAGTCTATAGATTTCTCCTTCACCTTCTTGAGTGATGCCAAAATTGATACCTAAATTTTCAAATGGCGATCTCTACTGGGCAAGGATGTCATGTACGACTTCATTACTCTTCCTAAATATATAATTTTTCCTTTTCTATGTTTTCATCCTCTCCACTTCTTATTTTAGATAAGAAACTCCAGTCTCTAACCTTTCAATATTTTCTTCATTTTTCATTATTAGTCCATTTTGTTAAATACTACTATCTTCCATTTGTCTTTTTAAATTCTGAACTTCCCCTTGGGTCTTTTGTAGTTTTCCTTTCAGTGACTAGTTTTCTTTTGAAAGTTCTTCCTCATGTTCAGTACACTTGGTTTTCCTTTGAAACTCATCCTTTAAGGACATGATTTCATCCTCTTGAGCATCACATATATTTTCTTTATCCTCTAGTTGGTTCATCATGATTTTTTCATTTGATTCCTCTAATTGTACTTTCAGAATAGCATCATTTGATTCCTTTTCTTTTTCATACTTCATAAGTTGATTCCTAAGCTACTCATTTTTTCTTCTCTCTTTTCTTAAATAGGCAAGAGATAAAATGAGTTCTTCTTCCTAGAAAATATTAGCAACTTCTTCATCTTCAATATTCCATTCTACCTTCATATGACGAGTGAATACTACTTGTTCATTTTGAGATTACTTAATATTTGAATGAATCTCCTTTTTCCTTGACTAGAATGGAAGGTGCTTCCACTATGGGGGTTTCTTTTGAGTAGAAATTTTCAAGGTTGTCCCAAATATTTTTGGCTAAAATGTGTTGCACTAATTTGGCCTTCACAACATCATACAAACTATCTAAAATCGCATTTGTTTATGTTGCATGTAATATATATATATATTAAATTTACAGTTTCCCCTTTTGGTCAACCTTTCAGAGGGGTGTATCCACTCTTAATTGAATTCTACACATCAATGTCAAGAGCTTGAAAGTATTCCTTCATATTTACACTCCATGAATAATATTTTGATCCATCAAACGAGGGATCTATTTTTGGAGAGAATTCTTCTCTTCCCATGTTTTTTGTAGGGATATTCCTTACGATGGTTAAACTATGTTTGAAGGAACCTCGCTCTGATACCAATTATTGGAACCTTTAGCAGTACTGAGGGGGGGGTCAATCAATACTATAAGATTTTTATAATATTAAAACCTTAAGAAAACATAATTAATACATAAAATTATAACAATCACATGAACACATGTACAATACACAAAGAGTTTACGTGGAAACCCAAACGAGAAAAAACCACAAAAGATGTTGTTGTATAATTCATTCATTATAATATCAAGCTACGATATGAGAGGGACACCCATCCTTGATGCAAGATGCAACTTACACAATCTACATATTTCAATATGTCTATAGTAAGTACCCACTAACTAATTTGGTTAAGGCTCCAACCCTCAATACAGGATCCAACTTGCATAAAAAACTTCAACTTGTTGCAACTAAATCCAATTGACTAGTTTGGTGAAGGCTCCAACCTTCACAAGAAAGCTTCAAATTGTAGAAAGGATCCAACCTTTCAATGGGATAAGGAAACCAATCCTCTAAGGAACCAACCTATCATAGATAGTGAGGACACCAATCCTCAGTGATATCCAACTCATCCTAGCACCACCCTACCACCCTTAATTCATTTTTTTTTAATTTCTTACAGAACTTGACCTTTTCAATGTGTTTATCTATAATTAAGAACAATTGATAAATTTACAACTCAGTCCTTTTGAACAATTACAAGAAAATTTTCCCTCTCCTTATCCATTCTTCAATCGAATAGAGCGCATCCTTATTTATAATTTTCTTCTGGAATTCCTCTTCATGTATGTGGATGCATAAAACTTACATTGTGGACATATTTTGACCAGATAAAAGTCCTATTAGTTACATGTTTGTGTAAATAAAGTATGTAGACGCATGTCAATAGTTACATTGTGGACAAATCTTGATCATTATCAATTACACTTATGTCTAAATAAAGTATGTGGATGCATGAAATTTATATTGTGGACAAACGTTGACCAAATTAAATCCATTTACAACAGGACATTATTTGACCAAATCAAATGGACCAAATCTTCCTATGAACGAGCTCCAACTCATCTCCAACAACATAACTTAGTCTTATCATAGCATATCCTCATGAATGATGTAGAAACTCACATTTTGGTCTATAGAGAACCTATTGTGCATATAAAATAACTGTCAGGTCAAAAGTATTCATCCTGTTGCACTTTCCCTCTAGCGTGCTCACCCAGTCTCTTTTTTCATCCCAACTCATTCCACTATGTCTCTTGTCACAAAGGCTTCGCTTCGTCACACTCGAGTGCGCCATTTGTCACACTAACTCAAGTTGCCCTACAAATTTTCTTCTACGGAATATTTTGCACACTCTGTCGCATTAGTTTAGTCTTAGGACACTCCACTACACCATTCATGGGACTAGTTCAAATCACCCTGTATATTTTCTTTTGTGCCATTGACCCTTCTCTGCACCATTGATCCTTTCATCCTTACGTGCACTGTTTTTTTCATCCTTTCACAACTTACTTTGTCTATGCGTCATTCATGTTTCTCTATTATTCGTCCTTCCATCCTTTTATGCACATTTTTTTCATCTTTTTAGGACTTCCTCTATCTAACTTTCTATTATTACGCACACTTGTAATACTTTTTGTTATTACGCACACTTATGTTTTCATCCTTTTCTTTTATTGTGTTATAACCGACCATGTCCATGACCACTTTGACATCAATGAAAACATATGTGCAACATAAAGTTCTTAACATATGAGGAACACAAATGGGTATTCTCCAGAATACAAGCTATGGTACATGGTTATCATGTGGACATTGAATCTCGCCTTGCACCAAGGGTTTCAATAGACAATTCATAGAATCCATAGCCAAATATTTTTATAAATGTTCTGAGTAATATGTAAGGTTCAAGAATGAAAAATTATATCTTCATACTTCAAATTAAATCGCTCTTTAACTTAGCGCTCAAACGAACAACGATCATGTTGATTCACAAGTCTTTCTCCGCAAACCCATCGAATTCCTATGTAAAAACCACAAAACAAAAAATGATTTCGACTTAGGTAAATACCATATCAAGAAGCCAGATATAAGTTGTAAATTATCCAACGATCGACATCAATGTAGTAAGCTATGACATGCAATACATTTTCATTCATTATATATTGGGTCTGAATCTATCCTGTAAACACAAAAGAGAAATGACGAAACCCTTCGACTGGGTAGAGAAGAGCATATGGCTCCAATGCTCGCCATCCAAATGAATCGATACATTGAACAAGTGATGGTCTCAGATACCATGTCGAAGTTAAGTTTTTGTGTACTTTTAGTAGTAAGATAGACTAAGAACATAATGCCACCAAGATGTGGCGTGCATGGATTTTTCCCTCATGGATATCCATTAACTTATTTATTGTGTATACCCAAGTCTAATCGTGGTTATCAATTAATAAAGTTTTTCGTTTAACTCAAACCATTTAACACTGGATGTGATGTTTACACACTTCCCAGGTGACAAACAAATTAAACTGTACTATGATATTCACGGAGACCCCAAGGATGAGAGATATGGTAGTATTAAGCATTATCAAAGGAAGGTATGTGTATTTGATCCACTAATACCACCATGACATGGTTATAATAATATACTCGATCAACAATAAATACATTGAACATAGATGAGTGGGTTAAAAACTATTTAAAACGTTAATATAAGATTCACTTATGAATGGTTTGAATAATTGATAACTATTACTTACCTTCTCGTTATAGTAAAAGGTTTAATTTTTTTAAGAACCATTGTACATTAGAATTTAAATAAAGATAAAAGTAAATCTTACTTAAGCAATACGAGTTTTCTCCAAAAGTTTCGAGTCATAGCTTGTTCATGTCATGGCAACGCCATGAAAATTAGTTAAAAATATTAAATAATTGTTTGTAAAAAACATTTAAGAAAATATGTAAAATCAATATGCCAATTATAAGTGCATGAATATATTCTTGATGATGGAAATTTAAAAAAAAATGGTGGAAAGATTTATTACAAATGGTATGAGAGCATGGTTGCAACACTAAAATCTTATGGTTTTAAAAAAAATATAATTTGTTTTCTATATATATGAAAAAACTGAATAACTTTTATGAGAAATATAATAGACTTTATTTTCTTTTACACATATCAGAACCAACAAAAAATTATCATAGTTGAAGAACCTTGGGATGTATGTAGAACTAAACATTGATCAACCACAAGATATTTCTATAGGATTGTTCGAAACTATGGGTAGTCTAAAAGCATATCTGAAAAGTATAAAGGAATATAATGAAAGGCTAATTAAGGCTAGTAAAGAACAAGAGGGGAAAAAAATCTTATTAAAAACATGACTGAGATGAAGAAAGAAAGACAGATAGGGCATACATCTACTAATGCAAAAAATGAGCCTTCTAATGAAGAATCACATAAACACAAGGAATATAAAGTTAATAGTGATTGAACATAATTGTTAGAAGAAAAACATTATAGCTAGGATAATTCAAATCAAACAACAAGGCATTACACAAAATTACATGTAAAACAAAGAAAAGGAAATGGCATGAGGAAGAATTGCTTGGAGAGTTTCAGGTGTATAATGGAGGAACTAAATTCCATAATCAAAATACCATGGATGAGTGATAAGAAATTCTAAGATGAGAGATAAGACATGTGAAAATGAAAATCTGTGGCTACACAAACATAAGGACAATTTTGACTCCAAAAAGAAAATTTTCAAACATCCTTAAGAACCTTCACACACTACACGAGTTAAGAAAAATAATATATCTATTGGACAACAAAGTGTATCAGTATACAACAACAATAAACCTACATAATTTGCAAACAATATAGTTAGTAAGACAATTAGGGATCCTATTCAGTGTTGGGGATGTAAAGGACCTCACTTGTACCAGAATTTTCCATTAAACAATCATAAAACTCAGGCAGTATAAAATAATCACAAAGCTATGGTAATAAATGATATTTCTCGAAGCATACACAAAATCAATGTTGTCCTAGAAAATTGGCAAGATGACCACCAATCTTCCATGGTGGAGATAGAAGTTATGTTAAATTAAAAATCATATATGTAGTAATACACCTTGGTGCAATTATATGTTAAATTTCACCTTTAGTGGTAGAAAACTATAAGTTAGACAAAATCAAACATAAAAATCATGGCTAGTCCAGTTAGCCACCGAAACAAAAAGAAAAGTTGTTGAAATGTTAAAAGATTGTGAAATAAACATGGATGGAATGGAGATAATTTTAGATCTAAATATTTTACCATTAGGATCTTATGATCTTCTCATAGGCATGGATTGGTTTGGAAAACATTCATCTCTTGAAAACAGTTGTGATAATACATTTAGATATATAGATGATTTTGGTAAAAAAATAATAGTGAAAGAAATACTGCGGGAGTTTTGGTTACACATATCTTTTCTTTACAATTAAAAAGGAATAAAATAAAATGATGCAATATTTATGCTATTCACATATTGAATAGTATTGGAGAAAGGAGTGAAAATTTGTTAGCTAATGATCCACTACTGAAAGAATTCTAGGATGTGCTTCTGGTGGAAATTCTAGGATTACCTCCTAGACATGACATAAATTTCACCATTAACTTAGTACCCATATCTACACTGGTGTCTAAGTTCACTTACCAAATGAGTACTCCACAATTGACAAAGCTTATCATACAACTTCAAGAACTGTTATATAAACAATATATCAGATCTAGTCTAACACCATGGGGAGAAGTGGTTTTGTTTTTCAAAAAGAAAGATGGAACCTTCCGGTTATGTATTGACTATAGGAAACTAAAGAATATGACTATAAAAAACAAATACCCTTTTCCTCGCATTGATGACTTATTTTATCAATTCATAGGAGAATTTTTTTTCGCTAAGATAGGTGTGCAGTCACGATATCACTGGATTAGAATCAAGCTAGAGTGCATACATACAATTGTGTTATGAACTAGATATGGGAATTATGAATTCGTAGTATTACCTTTTAGTGTAACAAATTCGTCTTCTAAATTTATGTTCTTGATGAACAATGTCTTTAGAAAGTATCTACAAATATTTGTGATTGTGTTTATATATGATTTATTGATCTATTCAAAACTAAAGAGGAACACAAGGAACATTTGAGAATAGTCTTGCAGACACTTAGAGAGCACCAAATTTATCCAAAGTTCAGAAAATGTGAATTTTACCAATATCATAAGGTACAACATTTGGGACGTGTAATTTTTGGTGAAGGAATCTCACTTGACCCAGAAAAGTTCAAGGCCATCCTAGATTGGCCAGTTCTAAAGGATGTGTCAGATGTCTGATATTTCATGGGAATTGCAATATATTATTGTAGATTTATAGAAGGGTTATCCAAACTTTCTTATCCAATAAATTCATTACAAAAAAAGGTAATTTGATTTTATTGGAAAAAAAAATTCAGGAGAGCTTTGAGAAACGGAAACAATTATCGACATTGGAACTTATTTTGAAGATAGAAGATCCACATAAATATTTTTTGGTCTATATTGATGCCTCAAAAGAAGGATTAGGAGGAGTGTTGTTAAAGAATGATCATGTTATTTTTTATGAGTCACGGAAACTGAAAGATCATGAAAGGAATTATGCAACACATGATCTAGCACTAAATTCTATTTTTCATTCCTTAAAGATGTGGTGGAACTACTTATTGTGTATGATATTCTTGTTGAAAACATATAATATCAGTCTGAAATACTTTTTCTATCAACAAAACTTGAATACAAGACAAGAAATATGTTTAGCTTTCTTAAGTGAGTATGATTTCAAAAAAAAAATGTTAACGAAAAAGAGATTAAAATAGCAGATCCACTTAGCAAAAAATTAAAGGCAGTTTACCATAGTAATTTTCAAATCAATCTAAAACAGAAAATAAATTTAGCAGCAAAAAAAGATGAAAGTTTTGAAAAATTATAGAACAAATTACAGAATCATGGTTCAGGAGATGAAGAGTCAAAATTTAGATGTAATAAGGATGGACTAGTGTTATATATAAGGACATAATTTACATTCCAAATAGTGCATATCTAAAAAACATAATATTGGTTGAAGTACATAAGAAACCTTACTGAGGTGACCAAGGATACCAAAAGACTATAAGATCCTTGAAAAAATAATATTTCTAGCCTAGAATGAAAATTGAAGTAGATGAATATCTTCCTAGGTGTTTTGAGTGCCAGTAAGTTAAAGCTACCCATTGTCACCCAGCTAGATTATTACAAACAATACCAATTCATGAGTGGAAATGGAAATTAATCGTCTTGGATTTTATTATAGGGATTCCTAAAACAAAGAAACATAATGATTACATTTTGGTAGTAGTGGAGAAACTTACCAAACTTGCACACTTCATTCATGTGAAATCAACTCATAGGAAAATAAAAAATTTAGAAATATTCATGAAAGAAATATTTAGGATGCATGGTATACCAAATACTATATTTTCAGATAGGGATAGGAAATTCACCTCAAATTTTTGGAAGGATTTATTCAGTGCTTTGGATTCTCAATTCAAAATTTAGTACTGCAAACCATCCACAAACTAGCGGTTAGACCGAAAGGAATTACCAAATCTTAGAGGATATGTTATGGATGTATGTGATGGAATATCCCATAAATTGGGAAGAGTATATCCACTTGGTTGAGTTTGCATAGAATAGTGGTTATTAGGCCTCCTTAAATATTAGTCCCTTTGAGGTAATGTACAACATAAATGTTGGACAGATGGTTTATATTGATGGATAGTTGGTTTGTTTAGTTGGTTGTCATTGATGTCAAACCTTGGAGAGTGATCTTGTATATTGATGTCAACCCTTAGAGATTGATGTCAACCCTTGGAGATGTTCGGTAGCAAATTCTGGTAGAAACAAAGTATGGGTGAGGGACCATGGTTTGTTTGAGGTATAAAGGTATGAATATAAGTGAATATGTAGCTAAGACTATTCTATATGGATAGCACATGTTGTGCCATTTTTGGTGATATTGTGTGCATCACATAGTTCCTCACGGTTGATGAGATATGGCTTAGTGAAGTTGGAGAACACTCATGAGTTATCTAGAAGCACCTTTAAGGAAAAATAAGTCAATTATTCTAGAATCTCCTAGAAGAAGTTTACTAGTCAAAGTGGTTGTAACTAGGAGTTAATCATGGGTAAAGTTGTTGCAATAAGAAAATAATTAAAAATAAATTTGTTGTAACAAAAAGTGGTGAGTTTATTAATTATGGGTAAAGTAGTTGTAATAAAAAGGTTGAATAGTTAAAGTGGTTTGGACATAAATTAATTATGGATAAAGTGGTTGCAAAGAGAAATTATTTAAATAATAAAGTGGTCAAAGTGGTTACAAAGAGAAATTATTTAAATAATAAAGAGGTTGCAACAAGAAAGTAGCGAAGGGTAAAGAGGTTATGATTTGACTAACTAAGGAACTGTTAGTTGCAACAAGAAAGTGGTCTTTCCTAAAAAATGGAGAAAGGCGTAGAACAATTACAAAGAAACTTCTAGAGGAAGGGACTTGGAAAGTATAAACAGGAGAGAAAGGGACACCTATTATCACCTACCTACCTATTGAAATTTATTGAATACCTATTTTTTGAAAGGTTATTCACAGGTATACAGTGACAAGTATGAAAAAGCATAAGTTAGACGCAATGAAGGTCTAAAGGAGCAAAAGTTTTAGAGCTGTAGAAAGTTTCATTATTCCAGGGTTTCTTAGGTTATCCACGTGCTGCAGAGAAGTTAGGGATCACACATCCACGAGCGATAGTGGAGGAAATCATGGATACATGTAATTTGTAGAAAGGGAAAGGAGGAAGATGTTTTTTTTAGGTTGCAGGATCTGAAGAGAGATTGCAGGTATGTTTGTCAAAGATGAGATAGGATAAGGATACTACAGAGTTAAAGGTATATTCATGGTCATGTTTTGAGATTGTATCTTAGTGGTGTTGTGGAACATGCTTGAAGCATGACCTTTTGAGGTTTGACATATTCTCTCTTGGAGGTATGGTATCTGTTGCAGTAAATGTTTTTAGGCAGATTTGTTGAAGAATGTTGTTGGTGCATGTCTAAATATTATTGGTATATCGTGTGACACATTTTGAGAGGTACTTGTTAGTGATCTTGGTATATAGTTAATACATGTTTGATGCTACATGATAGTGAGGTTTTGGAACATGGTTTGAAGTGAGGGCTTATAGTATTTGGTTATAGACAGTGTGATGTATTGTTAGAGAATTGTTTATGGTTATATTGATATATGATTGAGGTACATGTTAGGACATATAGTTGATGATGATAGCATATCTTGATGAGTCAAATTTGATTTGTAGTTGACACATTATTGGTACATGATTAGGACATTGTTGAAGTCATTTGTTGGTAGTCTTGTTGGCACTTTGTTTATGGATGTTGTGGCATACTACATGTAGTTGATGTATGAACAATATTGGTTGATGCACACCTTAGTTTTGTTGCAAATATGGTTGAGTGGTTTTGGTAATTAGATATAATATGGTTAATAAGACTACAATGACACGTTTTGAGTATCAGGTTTAGAGTGACAAAGTGATAGAAGTAGAGACAATTAAAACAAAACTCTGTGAGTTTGTGGTAATCCTCAAGTTGTAGTGATGATACACGAACATCCACGAGTTGCAGTTAAAAAGGGCACATATACTTGTCTGTTGCAGTATAGACAAGTCATGGATATGTAGGAAAGTTTTCAAGAAGGTTGGTACATGTTGTGACAGAGTGTTGGTATAGGTTGACAATGACAAAGTGATAGTGGTAGTATTTGATTCAGTGATAATGATAGGTTGTCAACATTTGAAATTTATATTTCAAGGTGGTTGGATGGGAAAAGGAAATCGGGTTGTATCCTCCTTCCGATTGGTGTCGAAGAATTAGGGAGTGGGAGCTTCCTTTAGGTTGGATCCTAAGAACCAAGTTGTTGTAGCCATCTTCTGGTTGTATCTATAGAGCTCCAGGGGTTGGAGCCTCCTTTTGGTTGGAGCTAGAGAATTAGGGAGTTTGAGATTCCTTCGAGAAACTAGGGGGTTGGAGCCATAGAATTGGAAGTTTGTGCTTCCTTGGATGTAATT
>ML781570.1:0-11777 GCA_009831015.1 Picea engelmannii
CCTATTCTCAATGAAAGGAAGTGCATGCGGGGAATGGACATTAAGGGGGATGTTTCCTCTTAGGGTACATGGTGTCAAGCTGCAAAGGATATATAAAAGTTTCTTCTTCGCTAATGATGCAAATTGCTGAGGTAAGAGGCTTATAATGAGAAAGTGGGAACTAACAATAGGCTCAATACTGCAAGTAGGATGATGGAATGCAATTACAACTTAACTCCAAATAATGTCTTCTTTCATAGGTTTAGTCCCCTAGGCCCGAAAAATTATAAAATAATACCCACAAGAACTCTTTTATCCAATGGTGACTAGAGTATTCATTTTTCATAAATAGTCTACTTGGTCCAAAAAAAGGTTAAACTTACACCAGATAGACATCCTTTCAAAAGCCATTTAACGAGTGTGAAAGAGACAAGTTCACTCGACATTCCTTTCATTTTTTAGATATTCGAATAGAGCTTAACCAAGAATCGGGGGGAGTCTCATAGGTAACGGTAAGAATGCTTGTGAGTAAGAATATGGGGTTTGAACACAAAGTCATATCAAAACTATAAGGAACTCTTGGTCTTATGGAATAACTTTTGCATGGGCACTAAATGACACAAAGGTTCTAACTAGGGAACCCATGTTTGGTAAGCCTCTACCACTTAATAATGACACTTCTAGTAGTATTAAGAAGGTTCTATGTTGCTAATAAATCCGTTCGTACCTAGGGTGTATGGATCACGGTCACAGGATGATGCAAGAGTGTTAAACATAGTGACAACCTATCCTATATACCAGTGGAAGAATATACCTGCCAAAGGCATGATTGGGAGGTATGACACTGGAAACCACAAAATCTCCTGGAAAAAACCACAAAAAACCAAATCTTTCCACTGCACTATGAGTCCATAAGGTAAAAAATTAGCACAAACTATAGGAAGTGGGTAGAAAATTTCTACTAATAGTAAAAGTAGACCATTTTACCATACCATTTGAGTTTTTTCACCCACATAGTGCTTTTTAGGCCATTTTTCCCATGATATTCAAGTGTTTATTGTGGGAGTTATGATCAATGGAAACAACAATCACCTGGAACAAGTAAGTGCACATCCCCTCTTTTTCAAATTCAATGGTTAAAATTTAGCTTTTAGGCCCCATTTTTTTAGTATGAGAGGGCTTAATATTGAAATTAGGGATTACATGGGTGATAGTTCATTGGGTCATGTATATGACCCCATATAAGCAGGAAAAGAGAAGCCTACTCAAGTATATGGAGCCCTATACGTGATTGTTACTAAGTCATCCCATGTACAAGTCCATGATCAACAATTTTGAAAGGTTTTAACTCAAAAAATGGTTTCTCCTCTATAGGATGGTGATTGAATGGACGGAGAGGGAGAGTGAAGAGACAAATGTAGCAGTGGGAAGGGATGCAAGGACCCAACAAGATTTAAAAATATGTAGACTTTATAAATTTTGGGCTCTCAAGGGAATGAGGGCTCAAGTGAGGTTACTCCAGTTTCTAGTAAAGTACCAGGATCTGAAGATGGAGTCCTTTAACCTCGATGGGAAACCATTGAGTATTTAAGTGGACGATATATACTTCATCACAGGATTGTATCGTTAAGTAGAGGTTGTGAATCTCAAGGCCCTAGGGGTTGGGGGTGGTATGCCTATGGAGGAGTACATTTCCACTCACTGTGTTGCGAGAACAGAAAAATTAGGGAGACAAATCCCAATTAGGGATATCGAGAATATGAACTTAAAGATCATCGTGCTTGTACTTACATAGATTTATGGGTCGGCCTCGCTACAATAGGAATCAAGGCCACTCATGTTCTATGCAGTGGAGTGTTTAAAAAACACTTTTTATGACTGATGTACCTCATAGTTGGCTAACATGAAGAGCCAGTTGACGGATTGCAAACAAGGGAAATTGAGAAATTACGGATTTGCATCCATTCTTTGTAGTTTTTTCTTTGAGAGGGTTCCAGGCTTGAGCCCTAGAGTATATATTAATCCACATGGACATCGTGATCTATCCATGTAACAGTGGACCGACATGATGAGGCAGCTAGGGGGTGGTAGGGTGCCAACCCCCTACAATGATGATTTCTTTTTCTAGTGGCGTCAACAGGTCATATCCATTGACGACTACTCTTACGGTGGGATAACCTACATACAGGATCTAAAAATTCCTTTGCCACCAGGTTCCTCCTATGGTAATATTGGTATGAAATGTTTTTTATATATTTCATTTTTTTGTGTTTTTCAATAAAAATAAAAAACGAAAATATTTTGTATGGTATCAAGTATTAACAATTTCATTGTTACGTAGATTTAGGTCCGCGATGGCCAGAGAAATTCCCACGACATCGACGAAGGGGTTGAAGAGATGAGAACATGGGAGGAGATGAACAGAGAATGTTTCATAATGTGCATGGGAACCTATCTTGATTGATGCACATGATTCCTATGGTTCAAGTGGAGGATTTGCTAGAGGCGATGCAACAACAGGTGGTGGGTGTACCCCATGCGTGGGTGCAACTCTTACCACATATCATAAATGTCGTAGTGTGATATCATGATATGCATCTCGTGCCATAGGTGTAGATGCCATGGTCATATTGTATACCGACCATATATGTATTTTGAGGGTGTGATCCCCATTTTGTACTATGATACCATATTTTTTGAACTCGAAAGGATGAAATATAAAAAAAAATTGGTCTTTGGATTTACCTATATATGTTATAATGTGTACATGCATGAATGTGTTTTCTTTACTTAGTTATGTGACCAATGCCAATCTAAAATATAATTAGCATATGCATCATATACATGATTAGAACTTCTAGGTATGTGATTATAAGTAAGAAAATTAAAGTATCATTCCAAAACTTGTACCCGTAGGAATCGTCAGAGTAAGTAGGGTTTTGCACACAGTAACTATTGTTTAACTTGCATACGACTAAATGGAAGTCCAGGAGAACCTATAAAGACTAAACACCATGTGAAATGGTGTCATGTAATATCTCTATAATGGTGCTATACTCAGCCACATTATTCATTGATGGATCTAGAAGAATGCCACCTGAAGACACCAGTTGACCCTCAGGTGAGTAAATGACCCAAGCAATGGAAGCCATGTTCCACGTATGACGAATGGCACCATCCTTGAATCCTAAGTAAATTGAAGACTCCGTTGACATCTACCAACTAACGGAAAACTTTATAATCAAGTCGACGACACAAAGGAAAATATGTATATACACTAAGATACACTAGTATACAAAAGTTCACACCCAAGCTTGAGGGCTCAAGTGTAATACCTTTTAAGGTAGAGCCAATTTTTGGGCTCATCCAACATATTCTCTTCATAATCCTCCAATGCATAGGATCCTTTCTCTAAGACATGTTGCATAATATAAGGACCATTCCACAAGGGGTTGAACTTGCCTACCCCCAATGGTTCTTTGGCTTGGTCATACAGGAGAACCAAGTCACCCTTAGCATACTATCGAGGATAGACCAACTTATCATACTGAACCTTAGCATGTCATTTATTTTATTCGATATCCGTAGAGGCATATCGACACTTCTCATCAAGATGCTATAGGTGTATAAGGAATTCTTCAAGATCGGATGTGTTAGGTAGGAGCTCGATTTCCAACTTGAGGGAAGGGATTTCACATTCAGTTGGAAGAATCGACTCCACACCATGTACTAAATGAAAATGAGAGAAACCAGTGGAAGTCTTTACCGAGGTTCGATATTCCCAAAGTGCAGGGTAAAGCATCTAATGCCAGTTAGATTTACTCTAGTTGACAATTTTTTGCAAAATGGTCTTGAGAGATTTATTCACCACCTCTACTTGTCCATTTTCCTGGGGATAATAAAGGGAAGAATGATCGTGCTTAAATATGAGTTTTTATGTTAACTCTTTCAACATTTCATTTTGAAAGTGACTACCATGATCAATGACAATATCTCTTGGGATTCCGAACCAGGCTATAATTTTGTTGAATACGAAGAATGTTGCAGTCTTACCATCAGATTTAACGGTATACATGGCCTCTACCCATTTAGTAAAGTAATCCATGGCCACAATAATATGTTGGTTCCCCCCAGTCGAAGCTGGGTTACAATCCATAAAATCTACCCCCCACTTGGTGAAGGGACCGACGGTGATGACTGGGTGAAGAGGGCTTGGGTGCGAGCGCATTTTACGAGTGAACACCTAGAAAGGGTGACACTTATTGATCGCTTCAACATAATCTTTAAAAATTGACATCCAAAAATAATTGGCTCACAATATTTTTTTGGTTTTCGCAAGCCTAGATAAATGACCACCACAGGCCCCACTGTGACAGTCATTGAGAATAGACTCATCTTCCTCCTGAGTCAAGAAACGACATAAAATATGATCTACTCCTCGACGGTACAAAGTGTCGCCGATGTTAAGGTAGTTTTTATCCTAATGACGTATACGTCGTTGATCATCTCTCGACAGATGTTGGGATAGCTTCAAGGTTTGAAGATAAATTAGAATGTATCCATACCAGGGGACCGAAGATGAGATAAGGAAGATATGTTCATCCATGAATGAATCTTCATGAAAAATTCCTCATCTAGTCAAGAGAATTCCAATATCAACTCGAAAAAAACTAGCGATTTCTTAGACTTCGTCGAAGCGAAATCGAGATCAAATTATTGAAAAATAAAAATACAATTATTGTATTTGCCCCTATGATATGCCTGATGAGGATGTATTGAAATGCATTGATATCTACAACTACGATAGTTTTGCAAAGTAATATATAATGCTATAATATTTGAACCTCATGTACAATGACCAAGGATATTTTCTCTACGTGAGAGTATTTAAGTTCAAGACCAAATAGGTTTCAACTGAGATAGTAGACAATGTGCTTATGGAGCTCATCATCCTCCTGAACCAGAACCATACCAAGCATCCCCTCGAACATGGAAATATAAAGAAAATAGTCTCTACTATAGTTTGGAGGCTTCGATAGAGGTGTCGGTACCAAATATTTCTTAAGAGAATCGAAGGATTCTTGGGCTTGCTCATCCCATATAAATAGAGTATCCTTCTTCAAAAGATGCATGAAACCCTTAGTTAAATTGGCATAGTTTACTACAAAATGATGCAAAAAATTATCCTTCCCCTGTAAAACTTAAAGTTGTCAAATGTTGCACGAGGGAGGCAATCAAAGTATTTCCTCAACCTTCATAGGATCTAACATGATCCCATGCTCAGACACTAAGAATCCTAAAAGATGTCCAAACCTAATGCAAAGGATGCACTTGTGAGGGTTCAACCAAATGTGATAGTAACGACATCTCTCAAATACTAATCAAAAGTGACCAAAGTGATCTGATATCTCGTGAGAGTGAGAAGCAAGATCATCTAGGTAAGCTTCAACAATATGCTTGAGATCGTGAAAATCAAAGGTCATGGCCCGTTGGAAGGTTGCTCCGACATTTTTAAGGCTGAAAGGAATTTTTCGGTATGAAAAAGTACCCCAAGGACAAACAAACGTCGTCTTATGTTGATCCTCGAGTTTGATTTGAATTTGATTATACCCTGAAAAATCCATCCATAAAATAAAATACTTCTCTTCTCACGCACTCATCAAGAATCTAGTCAATGAAAGCAATCGAGAAGTTATCTTTTGGACCAGCATTGTTCAGGGCTTGAAAATCCATACATAAGTGGATGGTTCCTTGTTTTTTATTTAAGAGAATGGGGTTGGACATCCATTCAATCAAGAGAACCAAGTAGATGAAGCCAACATTAAGTAGCTTCTCAACCTTTGCCTTAATAGAAAAGGCCTTCCTAGGATTAATAGCTCTAAGACGTTGTCAAGCAGGTCTAGCATCCAGATAGGTTTTAATCTCATGTTCGAAAATGATGGGGTCGATCCCTAACATCTATCCATACGACCAAGAGAATACATTATGAAATTCTTTGAATATATCGGTGTAGATCTGAATTCCTTTAGGTGAACAATCCGTACTGATATATATGTTCTTAATTTTTCCAGGAATACGAGAGATGTCGATCGTGATGGTAGGTGAAATATTAGCCATGTTTCCTTCAACATAAATACACCATGCGTAACTAATGGAATCACAATGTGATCGACCATCTCACTCAAGGTAGATATAAAATCATCCTGTTCAATCCGAACAAGATCTGTAGGAAATAAGATCGATGATGCATATCGTCCCAAGGCCCATCAGGACCATACATGGCCTCTAACATGGCTTCATATGAAGGTAAATTATCGTCAAGGAAATCATGTGAACAAGATGATTGGAAGAACCATACGATATCTAGAACATGATCAACCTCATTCTTCCATGAGGAGAAAGGATCTAGGTCAACATTAGCATCAAGAATAGACTGATACACAGCTTCTGTCACTGATAGTGGCATTGCCATCCTAATGTGTGACTGACCTTCATATGACATAGTTGGAGACGGTAGGTTCCAATGGTCATTTAAATACAAATTAAGGAAAGGAGCAAACCTCATCAACGATGAAGACTCATTGGAAATGGAATGAATGTGGTGAATTGGTGCCATGAAATCAAAGATACCCATGAGAGAAGAATACATTCTAACACCAACATCATCGGTTTCCTGTTGAGAATTGTCGATCACAGGGACCTAAGGTCCAACTAAGGCATTAGGACTAGTGTGCGCAAAGTAAAATTGATCAATCATCACTATTTTTCCTTCCTGAGGAAAATATAAAGTGCGGAAAATGAACGACACATGACTTTCATGGCATAAGTCCAATTACGCCCTAGTAGTAAATTATTGTAAAGGGGTGCATCAACCACTTTAACATCAACCTTCACTGTCTTTCATCCTAAATGGACCAGAAAAGTGGGAAGAATTTTGTGGGGTAGAAATGATTTCCCATCAAATGATGTCATCATAGTCATAGATTGGGACAGAGTCAGAGATTCAATGGATTTCTAACAGGTTAAGGAAATCACACACGTCGTGACACCTTCATCAATTACAATTCATTTGATGGTAATTTTCGTGTACTCCACATGGATTTGAAGGGCCATGTGGTAAGGTAAACGAGGCCTAATGTCTATGATGTAAAACTTAATAACCTTCGAGCCACATGGGTCTAGAGATCCTAATGTAGATAACAAGGTGTTCCTCTATGAAGGACACATCTCGAGCATGTCCAAATCCAACATCGCACAAGGGGTTTGACCCAGATCTTTGACAATCAAATAGTTATGGGTAGCTCTGGAATTAGGATTGTGGGAAGATCACTTTAGTACTCCTTTCAAAATATGAGGTGCAGGTTCCATATTTTTTATCTGAAAGGGTGATTCCGGAGGAGGAGGAGACTCTGGACCTACAATAGTCTGTGAAGAACGATAATCATGAGATCGAGTGGCTACATCAATATGAGACTTGACCATATTGACACATTGATGGCCACCTTCACATGTCGAGGGATTTTGACACCCACTCGATGCATTTCTAGTGTTAGAGGTCCTCGAGGCCATTTGTTGATTATGCATAAACGTATTTTCCATCACACCAGGTGATCTGGGTGGATATTGGTAGCCACCCACCTGTTCCAATTGGCTCCCGTTTTTCAGTTTGTAGTGCAACATGTTCTTCTGTACTCCTTTGTAATTGTGGGTTCTACACTTGCAGGGCTATATGAATCCCTACACATCTTCCATATGGATATTGGTGGCCTCCCACCTAATCCAACTGTCTTATTTTGTATGTTTTCATGTCAGCACATCTTGTTGCACTTCTAGGGTTGTTTTGGGGCCCTAAACAATGTTTTTTTGGCTCGCCGTAGTCAAACTGTAGATGGAGTCAGAGTTTGATGGTGTAATGTGTAGTTCTCGAAAAGACATTTTCAATGGGCTATCACGCACCTAAAAAAGAGAACGTATGCAAAAGCTACGACCCCGATAAGTTAATATACTAACTTACCCAAACGGGGTCCACATGAATTTTGACATTTCATCTCCTAGGGTTAGGTTTTTGGATGTCTAGGGTTTTGGAATTCATATTTATCATAAAAATTCCTTCAGAGCCTCATTGTAATCATCTTCTTGTGAATGAGCGTAGTCATCACATCTCTTCTCAGAGATAAAGATTCCACCATTCTAGTGAGTCTTGCACTCTATATTTTTACCGTCTCTTTACAATTCTTTCATTAATAGAAATCAAGTATTGTTGTATTTCTCTGTTTCTGGAAATTTTCATGAGTATTTCATTGTAATATCTCTGCTTTCATTTCATTCTAAAAATAATCCGGATCAGTGGTATCAGAGCAGGTTTCTCTTGATCGTTTTTCAGCACATGTCCCCAACGAGGTCTGAGTATAGCCAACTGGGTCTCGAGTTTGTCTCTCTTGAGGAAAATCACTCTCGCACACCCAAGAAACCCTCAATGGCGGTAGAAAAGAAAAATGGTGGAGTAGAAGATTCTATTAACTCGTTTCTTGAGCAAGCTCTCGCTTGGTAGAGGGACGAAATGATGGAGAATTTCACACACATCCTTCAATGTATGCCGATAGCAACAAACACATCTTCAACAAGCGACCATTTTGGAGGAACCTCTCCCTTCAAGGTACAAGTTAATTTTGATATTCCCATATTTGAAGGTTAGATAGATGCAGATGCCCTAGAAAAATGGTTAAATCTATTAGAAGGTTATTTCTCTATTCAAAAAAAAATCGATGGGTAAAAGATCACCTTCACACTCCTCAAGGATATCCCCCATGTTAAACATTGGTGGGAAACTTACTGGGAGAAACGTTCCATAGAGGAATATGGAATATATGGGGCCGAGCCCACTTGGGATTTTTTTGTGGATGCAGTCAAAGAACAATACTATCATGTTGATAACTATGAAGACCAATACATGAGATGGACCACATTGTGGCAAGAGAAGAGTCAAACAATGCGGGAGTTCACAAATAATTTCCATGCCTTGTGCACCATGGTGGGTATAAAAGACTTCGAGCGACATCTGGTTCTGAAATACTATGGGGATATGCATAGGTACATCCAATCCGAAATGGATTTCCTAAACATCTCATCATTTAGAGTTTCCTATCGATATGCTGTCAAAATCGAGCAGAAATTTAGGCACCAAAAAAAATGGGAATTCGAGTCTGCAAGTATGCAACAACCAAAGCACGGTAAAGATGACCCTAACCATTAGCCTCTAGACAACCATTCCAAGACAGAAGACAAAAAGGGTAAAGTAAAGATGAAGAATGACACTGGGAAGTGGTGTGACTTCCACAAAATCCCCTGGCACAAAACCGATGAATGTCACTCAAAACAGTCATTGGTGGTCAAGGTCAAAGACATGGAGCCAAACCCTGATTCAGAATCGGATCCAGGAAATATTGAAAATAGACAGATCATTGACGCATACCCCACTGCAATTTTCGCGACCACAACAATTCAACTGAAGAACTAATAGATCCTGAAGAGGGGGAGTGCCTCTTTCATTCACAGATGTGGGTGAAGGGGACCCCATTGCATTTCATTGTTGATAACAACAACCAGAAGAACCTCATCTCAGATAAGGTCATCAAATAGTTTGGGTTGTTGACAACACCACACCAACAACCATACAAGATCGAACGACTTCACCAAGGACAAGATCTTCGCGTCATCCAACAATGTCGCATGTCCTATGGCATCCATCCCTTCAAGGATGAGGTAGTGTGTGATATTTCCCCTCTTGATGTATGTGATGTTGTTTTGGGCCAACCATATATGTGGAAACATCATGTTGTCTTTGAGTCTAGAACCTGTAGTGTCATTATTACTTTGGGAGGTTAGCTCTACAAGATACCAGAGGTAGTTCCAACTACAACTCCACCAAAATAGAATTGCAAGGTAATCTCTCATACTGCAAAATTCATCCTCTTCACAATATGTTCAAAAGATGCACAAAAGACCACTACAACCACTGCAGCCTCAACACCTTCTATCCGACAAAAACAGATTGTCGAAGAGACATAAGATATTGTTTCTTCACCTACAAGGGTTCCTACACAATGCCCCATCCAACCCAGAGACAATAGGTTGGTGGAATAGATTCAACCCCTCCAGCAACAAGTTTGTGACAGTCTTCCACACGCCAAGAAGCAGAACTTCTCCAAAAAGGCACACAGCTCACCAAGCATCAGATTCAGAAAATTCTTTCCCCTCTTCCATGGGAACTCAACGCAATGGAGACCATTGCTTCCTAAGGGTGGAAGATTGATCCAGGTGGATATTGGTGGCAACCCACCTATTCCAACTAACTCCTCTTTTTAGTTTGTAGTGCAACACATTCTTCTGTACTCCTTTGTAATTGTGGTTTCTACACTTCCGGGGTTGTCTGAAGCCCTACACATCTTCTAGATGGATACTGGTGGCCTCCCACCTAATCTAACTGGATTATTTTGTATGTTTTCATGTCAGTGCATCTTGTTGTACTTCCAAGGAAATTTTGGGGCCCTAAACAATGTTTATTTGGATTTCCACAGTTAAACTGTATACAGAGTTAGAGTTTGAAACTATAATGCATAGTTCTTGAAACAATATTTCCAACAGGCTATCACGTGCCTAAAATGGAGATCGTATGCAAAAGTTATGACCTTGGGAAGTTAATGTACTAACTTGCCCAAACGAGGCCCACATGACTTTTGACGTTTCATCTCCTAGGGTTAGGTTTTTGGATGTCTAGGGTTTTGGAATTCATGTTTATCATAAACAGGCCTTTAGAGCCTCATTGTAATCATCTTCTTGCGAATGAGTGTAGCCATCACATCTTCTCTCAGAGATAAAGCTTCCACCATTCTAACAAGTCTTGCACTCTATATTTTTACAGTCTCTTTACAATTATTTCATTAACAGAAATCAAGCATTGTTGTATTTCTCTGTTTCTGACAATTTTCATGAGTATTTCATTGTAATATTTCTGCTTTCATTTTGTTCCAAAAATAATCCATATCAGCAGGCGGCTGCGATAAGAGCCTTGCGGCTTCCTCGATTTTGGGCATAGGTGGGTAAGGTGATTATCTTTACAAAGTTTACAAGGAAAATTCACCTTCCATTTTTCTTTCTTGCCCTCACCAACATTATTATTTGATCTATCATTGTTAGTGTCGTCCTTGGCTTTATTAATATTTTTCCCACCCATACGATTATTACCTCATCCTTTCATTTTATTCCCTCCTAGTTGTTGGTTACCATTAAGGTTTTGTTGAAGATTGTACAGAATGCACATCACTGAGTGAGAGTGGAGGACGAAGCCAAAGCTTGTCCTTCTACAGGCTCGCTTAGAGACAAATCTTTCAACTGATTCGTCACCAAATCTGTAGAATTAGCATTTGTAGAGCATATGATGCCATCAACATGAGGCCCATGATTTTGTATAGGGTCATAGTTTGAACACGACACATCACGAAGAATTTCATACAACATCCCAGATTGAGCATATATGAGGTCCAGTTTTTGGGCTTTGAAAATAGCTTCTTCCTCATATGTTACTCCAGATGTAGAGACATCCTTCGAAATATAAGGTAATAAGGACTTAATGAACCACTCCAACAGAAAATATGGAGGAGTGTAGGCTTTGACCAACCTCTTCCATCAACGCCACTCTTGGATATGGTCCGAGATATGCATGGCTTTATCTTGGCGGGGGGGCAACAAAAGTTCTATACCGGAATCGTAACGAACTAGCAACTAGAAGTGGTTGAGAA
>ML781570.1:18822-34775 GCA_009831015.1 Picea engelmannii
AAATTATTGTGCGTTAACTTTGATAGTATCTTATTTGAACCGAATTCGCATACATAAACCTTAGCAGCAGTAACCCAATCGGTCTCATGTCTGAGTCTTTATGGACTTAAGCTATCTAGTCTAGTCAGTCGAATAGATACATTCAATTCAAAAGTATCTTAATTCTTGTACATTCCCATATTTTAATAATCATAAGTTTAGTTTTACCATTGCATCGGAATCCCAAGTTTGAACTTAATGGTGTTGATTTTTATAAATTTCCATATATGATAATTATTGCCTTATGATTTCAAACATATTTCAATGCCATTATTATCATAGAATAATTGCAAACTGAAAATTTCAAGTAAAATAAAACTGTAGTGGAAATAACACAATAGAAGAGAGATAACCATGCATAATAGACAAAATATTTATTTTGGGAAAACTTGAACTCAAGAGAAAAACCCTGCAAAATTTTATCTAGAAGAAATTTAATCCAAGTTCATGAATACATCACAAGAATCCAAGCACATAGAAATGTTTTCCCTAGTGTGAGGAAGAACCCTCAAGCATGGTGCATTACTGAACAAAGATAGTGCACCATCAAAACAACTGTTAAGATGCTCCTTGAAGAATTCGTTGGAACTACTACTGTAACTACTACTAGACTTGTGCACTAGATAAGGAGCTAAGTGAATGTGTAATAATGAAATGAAATTTCCTTTATCTATACTAGTCAAGTCACCTTATTTTACTAACAGGGATGACTTGTAATTTTTTTTCTTTTAACTTTATTTTATTTCTTTTGTCGATTTTACAAGTGCTTCTTCAATGCTTCAATGGAGCCAACTTGATATTATTGTATTCTATTTTATTATTATGCTTTTTGTATTCTTCTTCATTGGTTTTCTTTGTATTTTCTTATGGAGAATGACTGACCGAAGTTGCAAAAATTCAACACTCCCTCTCAACGAGGGAGACATTCTCCATACTTGGATTTCTTCTGTCATAGAAAAGTTTCTTCTTGAGTTATGGTTACCAAGCAGTGCCCAAGTTCACAAATATCTTCCATTCCTTGCGCACCAAGCTGGGTATCAAATATTCTGAGTGACATCTAGTGCACAAGTATCGCGGTGGTCTGCATAGATACATCCAGGCCGAAATGGAGTTTCTGGACATATCATTCTTGGGTGCGGCCTACTGATATGCCATCAAAATCGAACAGAATCTCAAACAAAAGATGCAACAATTTGGGCATAGGAACCCCTCACGGGAAAAGAGAGGAAACAACAGCCCCAATCCACAGAAAAAAGGATAGAGAAAAGACGGACAAACTCAGGAAAACAAGTCTAGGTTGCAAGCAAAGAAGGAAACCGAAAATATAAAGAAAGATACCAGGAAGTGGTGCGACCTCCATAAGATCCCCTATAATAACACTGTTGATTGCTGCTCGAAGTAGTCGCTAGTGGCTAAGGTTAAAGCCTCTGAATCATATGCGGATTTTGAATCTGAGTTAGAACCAGAAAGGGGGAGACAGATCATTGACGTGGAACCCAGTGCTACCGTTTCTACCACCAAGCTCCAGCCCAGTGAACCAGATGAGCCAGAGGAAGGCAAGCACCCTTTTCATTAACAGATGTGGGTGAAGGGTACCTTGCTACAATTCATCATTGATAATGGTAGCCAGAAGAACCTCATCTCAATAGAGGTTGTCAAGCGAATTGCTCTCCGCCAAGGAAACGACATGCGCGTCAGCAAACAATGTCACCTGTCGTATGGCATCAAGCCCTTTAAAGATGAGGTATTATGTGATGTTTCCCCTCTTGAAGTTTGTAATGTTCTTTTGGGCCAGCCATATTTAAGGAAACATCATGTTGTATATGAGTCTACTTGTAGTGTTATTATTACTTTGTAGAAGAAATTGTATAGGATACTCAAGGCAGTCCCACAAAGTGATAGATCCTTGATCTCTGCCAAGTAATGTAGAAAGGTCATCTCTTAGACAGGGAAGTTCGTCTTCTTCGTGATTCTCTCTCATAATGAGTGAAAGATCACAACCACATCCAGGGTCTCCGCGACCGGCCTCTCCACACAGCATAAGCAAGTGGATAAGGTCATGGAATAATACTTAGATATCTTCTCCTCACCTACTGGGACACCTCTGCACTATCAGGTCAAGCACCCCATCGATCTAACCCCCGACGCACCGCTACCTAATGGGCCAGTATACCGCCTCTCTGTGTTAGAGAATGAGGAGATCAAGTGGAAGATCCAAGAACTGCTCCATAAAGGGCACATCTGTCCCATCTCATCACCTTGCGGGAGCCCAATCATGTTGGTACAGAAGAAATATGGAACCTAGTGACTCTGCATTGATTACTGGGCCTTGAATAAAATCACAGTCAGAAACTGGTACCTGATTCCCCGAATCGACGACCTCCTTGATCAACTCACGGGGGCCAACTACTTCAGTGAGATTGATTTGAAGTATGGCTACCACCAGGTCCCGATAGAACAAACAGATGTATGGAAGACCACCTTCAAGTCAAAGGAAGGTCTTTTTGAATGTTTGGTGATGCCCTTTGGTTTGAAAAATGCTCCAACCATTTTCATGAGGATGATGGATGATATCCTACGACCATTCACCAATAATTTTGTAGTCTTGTATCAGGATGACATCCTCATTTATAGCAAAACTTGGACAGAAAAATTGCAACATATTCAATATATTCTGCACACCCTGCTACAGCATCAACTCTACGCCAACTTGGAAAAATGCTCCTTTGGCACAAACATGTTTCATTACCCAGGATACATCGTTGATCAACATGGTGTACATGTGGATCTAGCCAAAATCCAAGTGATCCATGAGTGGCTAGCCCCAACCACACTCACTGAGCTTCAGAGCTTCTTGGGCCTTTCCAATTTCTACCGCAGGTTCATGTTGGGATTCTCCCTGATCCAGATTATTTTGAGAATGACATGAAGGAAGAAATATAACTGATATGTAACAGTGAAATACACAAAAATATAGAAGAGAAAACATAAATACAGTGAAACGCAACTTCTATTACTGAATAAGATAGAAAAATAGTGTAGAACACAAACTGGAAAATGGGGTAGCTTATCTCTGAAAAGAAAGAGATGTTGGCTACACTTCATTCACAAGAAGCTTTACATCACACTCCATTGCATCCTTAAAGGGCCTCCTTCACTTCAATTATATGTGAGAGAGTGAGAGGAGAACAATTCCCATGATGCATGTGGGATAAATTGGAATAAGTTTATAAAATGCCATAGGCATGTAAAATACTAGGACTTCCATGATGGTCACCCATCCCAGTACTACTCTAGCCTGATCGCGCTTAACTACAGAGTTCTAATGGGATCCGATGCATTAACGCTATGTTGTAGGCATGTACATAAGACCATTACATGATGTCTATAATTAACAAATGAAGATGACATTGCATTCCATTCCCCATCAAAAGGGTGAATGTCATGTTTTATCAAAACCACAAGCTCAAAATGGTTATTCAGTGGAAAATGTGGATGGCCACCGAGATCCATCTAGATCATTCCTCCCCCCTTAGGAAGAAATGGTCCCAATTGTGTCAAGTTCCCTTAGGAGACGGGAAGACTTCTTCTAAATTTGAAGCTTGGTGCGTTGCTTTCCTTGGTGAAGAAGTTGTCCTTCTTAGCTTGTTGAAGGTTGTCATGAACCTGTTGTTGGAGGGGTTGAATCCATTCAACCAATATAGCTGCATGATCTACCTGAGTGTGGGAGGAATTTGTCAGTGAAGATGCAACATGAAGAGTATGAAGGGTTATTTTATAACCTTGCTTGATTGGGCAGTGTGGAGGCACCCTTGTAGGTGCAACAAGAACATCTTGGTACTCTTCTACAATCCTGTTGATTTGCTTGTGTTGGATAGAAAGGTCTTGGGATGAGGCTGTAGTGGTTGCAGTTTCCTTATGTTCACCTTCTGATCAGATTATGAAGAGGCTAAACTTTGCAGTGTGAAAGATTACTTTGTGGCATTGTTTTGGTGGGACAATAGTTGAAACTACCTCTGGTATCCTCTATAGTTGACCCCGCAGAGTAACAATGATGTTACGAGGTCAAGACTCATAAATAGCATGATGTCTCCACATATGTGGTTGTACTAATAGAACATCTAATACTTCTAGTGGGGAAACATCACATAATACATCATCCTTGAAGGGCTTGATTCCATAGGACATGCGACATTGTTGGTTGACACAAAGATCTTGACCCTGGAGAAACCACTTGATGTTGTATGGATGCGAGTGTGGTGTTCTTGGAAAATCCAACTGCTTGAAAACCTCTACTGAGATGATGTTCTTTTGGATTTCGCTATCAACAATAAAATAAAGTGGGTTCCCCTTCACCCACATCAGTGAATGGAAGAGTCTCTCCCACTCCTCAGGATCCTCTTCTGGTTGTATTGTTGTAGTTGTGACAATAATAGTGGCTTCTACATCAATGATCTGTCTCCTTTTATTTTTTCTGAATCAGGGTCCAAGTCGATGTTCAAATCTTTGTCTTTGAGCTCAGGCACCAATGATTGTATTGAGCGACATTCATCGATGTTGTGCCAAGGGATATTTTGGAACTCACACCACTTTCTGGTGTCTTTCTTAGAATTCTCGTTACCCTTCTTTGTTTGCATCTAGGATTTTCTCTCTTGAGGTTGGACTTCCTTTCTTTGTCCATGCTTCTCCCACTTACTCTGCTGCTTGAATTTTTGTTCAATTTTGACTGCATATCGATAAGAAACTCCCAGTGAGGACATGTCCAAGAAATCCATCTCTGTTTGGATGTACATTTGTAGACCACTGCGGTACTTCAAAACCAGGTGCTGCTCAGAGTATTTGATACCCAGCTTTGAGCACAAGGTATGAAAGATGTTGGTGTACTCTAGCACCGTCTGGTCTATTTTCTGACACAGAGTTGTCCATTTCATGTATTGGTCATCATAGTTTCCGAAAGGGTAGAACTCCTCCTTTAGGGAATATACAAAGGTCGCCCAAGTATGTTCTCTCCCAAATAGTGTAGATTCATCTGCGGTGTACCTCTCCCAATAACCTTCCCACCAAGCTCTGACATGGGGAAGGGATTTAAGAAGTGCGAAGGTGATATTTTCACTGTCGATTTTTTTTTGGACAGAGTAATAATGTTCTAGCAAATTCAACCATTCTTCTAGAGCATATGCATCTATTTGGCCTTCAAATAGGGGGATAAAAAAATTGACTTGTACCTTAAAGGGTGTCGCTCTTGCAAAATGGTTGCTTGTTGAAGATGCCTTGGCTGCCGCCATCGGGAATCTTCAAAGGATCTAAGAGAATTTTTCCAACATCTCGTTCCTTTGTCGCATGAGGGATTCCTCGAGAAATGTCTTGAAAGGATATCCTACTTTGTCATCTCTCTTTTTGTCCCCCATGGGAGGTCTCTTGGGCTAGAGAGAGTGGTTGTCCTCAAGCAAAACTAGCTCGATACCCAAATCTCTATACCTTGACCTTGTCGGGGACCTGCTGTGATAAATGACAAGGAGTAGACTGCTCTGATACCACTGATCTAGATTATTTTGAGAACGACATGAAGGAAAAAATATAACCGAGATATAACAATGAAATACAAAAAAATGTAGAAGAGAACACAAAAATACAGTGAAACCCAACTTATATTACTGAATAAGATAGAAAAACATTATAGAACACAAACTGGAAAATGGGGTAGCTTATCTCTAAAAAGAAAGATATGTTGGCTACGCTTCATTCACAAGAAGATTTACATCACACTCCATTGCATCCTTAAAGGGCCTCCTTCACCTCAATTATATATGAGAGAGTGAGAGGAGAACAATTCCCATGATGCATGTGCGATAAATTGGACTAAGTTTATAAAATTCCATAGGCATGTAAAATACTAAGACTTCCCGAGCGGTCACCCATCCGAGTACTACTCTAGCCCAAGCACGCTTAACTGTCGAGCTCTAATGGGATCTGATGCATTAATGCTATGTTGTAGGCATGTACATAATACCATTACATGATGTCTGTAATTAACAAATGAAGATGACATTACATTCCATTCCCCATCAAAAGGGTGAATGTCATGGTTTATCAAAACCATAGGCTCAAAATGGTGATTTAGTGGAAAAGGTGGATGGCCACCGAGATCCATCTGGATCACTCCCTTATTACATGGGCCCTCAACCAAGTAAGCAAGGGTGGTGGTAAGGAGAAATTTGTGTGGGGCTGGGCCCGAAAAAAAGTGTTCGATGAATTGAAGCAACGCTTGTGCTCAACCCCAATACTTTCACTACTGGACCTGCAACAACCCTTTAAGATCGAGACATATGCTTCAGAATATGTTGTGGGCACCATTCTCACTCAACACAACCACCCCGTGGCCTATCATAGTGATACACTATCAGATGTTATCCATAAGTACCTTACTTACGACAAATAAATGTACTCCATTGTGCAAGCCTGCTGCTAGTGGAGACTTTACATTCTTGGGAAGGAGACAGTCATCCACACTAATCATAAGCCAATGTAGTTCATGAAGACACAAGGAAAACTTCAAAATGACTACCATCATAAGTGGTCCATGTACTTGCAGCAATTCCAACTCAACATCAAGTATAAAATGGGAAGCACCAACCACATTGTTGATTGCCTCAACAGACCGCCAGTTGCAGAACTCACCATGGTGTTATACTCCTCTAGACATGAGGCCTATAGATGGCCCCAACTCTATGAGACAGACCCGGACTTCGCCACCACCTACCAAATGTTGGGCACACACGCAGTTGTTGCTAATTTTCATCTTCAGTATGGGTTGTTGTGTCATCTGGGCCATATTTGCGGGCCATATATGTGTTCCATCAAGAGAGCGAGCGAAGCTGATCTGGGAATCCCACTACACTCGAGTGGCAGGACACTTCGACGTCGAAAAGACAGTGGGAATTCTGCATAAACATTTCTATTGGTCGAAACTTTGACATGAGGTCAGCAAGTATATCAGGTCCTGCACTGCTTGCGCGATTTCCAAACCGACCAGTAAGAAACAGGGCATGTACACCCCTATGCCTACTCTTGAGAAGCCATGGGAATCCATATCAATGGACTACATGTCAGGCCACCCATCCACCAAGTGGGGAAGTGACTGTGTTTTTGTGGTTTTGGATCACTTTTCTAAGATGGTGATTTTGGCCACCTGCAAGAAGAGCATCACAGCAGAGGTCACTGCCAAGCTCTTCTTTGAACAAGTTTGGGTACATTTTGGAATCCCAGAAACCATTGTCTCAGATCGGGATAGTCGATTTCTCAACATATTCTGGTCAAGCCTCTGGTCACTACTAGACACCAAGCTCACCAAATCCACGACCTTCCAACACCAGACATATGGCCAGACCAAGATCGTAAATAAAATTATCATGCATATCTTGTGCATGTATAATTCCAAGAACCCTTGCACATGGGATGAGAGTCTCCCCTATGTTCAACATAGCTACAACCGAACCCTGCATAGCTCATCTGGCCACAACCACTTTCAGGTGGGTTTGGGATTCCAACCATTGGGTCCCATAGATGTTGCACTACCCCTTGCGATCACCTCAATTGACTCATCTCCTGATACAACTGAAGTTGAAAAATCCACCCGGTTCATTGAGCAGATCTAGCACATTCGCCAACAAGTTCAGGATATCCTACAGAAGTCCAATGACAAGTACAAGTAGTGCCATAATCAACATCGGGTGCCACATAAGTTTCAGGTGGGCGAAAAATTTTTGGTTGCACTTGCAGAAAGAGTGCCTTAAAGGACCCCATCAGAAGCTTCTCCCACTCTATAATGGGCCATACACCATCACCAAGGCTATGGGTGATAATGCTTTCGAGCTCAACATTCCTTCTTTCCTTAGTTTGCACCCAACGTTCAATGTGGATATCCTTCGACCATATTTCCCACCATTATTGGACACCTCATAGATAGCATAACAACTGACACCAATCGATCTCAAACTCGACTAAAATGGAGATCGTATGCAAAAGTTATGACCCCAGGAAGTTGATGTACTAACTTACCCATACAGGGCCCACATGACTTTTGGTGCTTCATCTCCTAGGGTTAGGTTTTTTGGATGTCTAGGGTTTTGACATTCCTGTTTATTGTAAAAAGGCCTTCAGAGCCTCATTGTAATCATCTTCTTATGAATGAGCACAACCATCACATCTCTTCTCAGAGATAAGCCACCACCATTCTAGCAAGCTTGTTTTTGCTACATTTTACAGTTTCAACTTATCTCCTTATTGAATAAAAAGCAATTTTACTGTATATATGTTATTTTGTGTTAAGCATATTTTGATAATAATTTGTATTCATTTCGTTTTGCAAATATATTCCGGATCAGTGGTATCAAAGCGATCTTCCCCTTGTCGTTCTTAATGCATGTCCCCAATGAGGTCAGGGTACAAAGAATTGGGTCTCTAGCTTGTTTCCCTTGAGGACAAAAGCTCTCGCATGCCCAAACGATCTCTCATGTCAGAAGAAAATAAAGACGATGGGAAAACATATACATTCAGAATGTTTCTCAAGGAATCCCTCACACAACAGAGGAATGAGATGATGGATAGTTTTTCACAAATCCTTTGGTGTCTACCAACATGTGACACATCTTCCTCAAAAGGAGGCACCGCCCCCTTCAAGGTACAAATCAACTTCGATATTCCTATATTTGAAGGTCAGATAGACACAGATGTGGCAGACAAATGGTTGAATCTACTAGAATGGTATTTCTCTCTCCATAACTTCTCGAATAGAGAAAAGACTACTTTTGCGCTCCTCAAAGTCATCCCCCATGTCAAAGATTGGTGGGAAACCTTCTGTGAGTAAAAGGAAATAGAGGAACCCTCATTATTTACAGTTGCAATCACTTGGGAGTCCTTCAGGGATTCTATTAAGGAACAATACTACCATGTTGGAAGTTATGACAACCTGTACTCAAAATGGACCATGTTGCAACAAGAAAGAGACCAAGCAGTGCCTGAGTTCACAAATATCTTCAATACCTTGCGCACCAATCTCGGTATCAAGGATTCTGAGGGACATCTGGTGCTCAAGTATCGCAGTGGTCTGCATAGATACATCCATGCCTAAATGGAGTTTCTGGACATCTCATCCTTGGGCACGACCTACCGATATGGCATCAAAATCGAGCATAAGCTCAAACAAAAGATGTGGCAATTTGGGCTAGGGAACCCCTCACAGCAAAAGCCAGGAAAGGGTGGCCCCAAACCGTAGAAAAAAGGATAGAGAAAAGATAGAAAGACTCAGGACAACCAATATAGGCCGCAAGAAAAGAAGGACACTAGAAAGAACAATAAAGATACCAGGAAGTGGTGCGACTTCCACAAAATCCCCTATCATAACACTCATGATTTCTTCTCGAAGTAGTCGCTAGTGGATGAGGTGAAAGCCTATGAATAAAATGCGGGTTTGAACTCTAATTCGGAACCAAAAAGGGGGAGTTGGATCATTGACATAGAACCCAGTGCTACCATTGCTACCACCAAGCTCCATCTAGGTGAATTAGATGAGCCATAGGAAGAAAAGCACCTTTTTCATTCATAGATGTGGGTGAAGGGTACCCCACTGCACTTCATCATTGATAACGATAGCCAAAATAACCTCATCTCAATAGAGGTTGTCAAGCAACTTTCCCTACCGACAACGCTACACCTGCAACCCTACACCATCAGATGGCTTCGCTAAGGAAGAAACATCCAATTCAACCAACAATGTCTCCTTTAATACGATATAAAGACATTCAAATACTAGGTATTGTGTGATGTTTCCCCTCTCTAAGATTGTAATGTTATTTTGGGCCAACCATATTTATGGAAACATCATGCTGTATATTAGTCTAGGCCTCACAGTGTTATTATTACTTTGAACAAGAAATTGTACTGGATACCCGAGGCAGTCCCACTCAGTGCTATTTCTTTGATCTCTGCCAAGCAATGCACAAAGTTCATCTCTCAAACATGGAAGTTTGTCTTCTTCGTGATTTTCTCTCAGAATGAGTGAAAGATCGCAGCCACATCCAGGGTCTCCATGGTCGACCTATCCACACAACAGAAGCAAGTGGATAAGGTCATGGAAGAATACTCAGATATCTTCTCCTCACGTACTGGGGTACCTTTGCGCTGTCAAGTCAAGCACCCCATTGATCTGACCCCCGACGCACTGCTTCCCAATGTGCTAGTCTACCACCACTCTTTGTTAGAGAATGAAGAGATCAAGTGGCAGATCCAAGAAATTCTCCACAAGGGGCACATCCGTCCCAACTCATCACCTTGTGGGAGCCCAATCATACTGGTACAGAAGAAAGATGGAACCTAGTGACTCTACATTGATTACTGGGACCTGAATAAAATCACATTCAAAAACTAGTACTCGATTCCCCGAATCAATGACCTCCTTGATCAGCTCACAGGGGCCAAATACTTTAATAAGATTGAATTGAAGTCTGGCTACCACCAAGTCCCGATAGAACAGACAGATGTATGGAAGACCGCCTTCAAGTCAAAGGAAGGTCTTTTTGAATGGTTGGTCATGCCCTTTGGTTTGACAAATTCTCCAACCACTTTCATGAGGATGATGGAAAATATCCTATGACCATTCACCAATAATTTTGTAGTGGTGTATCTGGATGACACCCTCTTTTATAGAAAGACTTGGGTAGAATGCTTGCAACATATTTAGTAGGTTTTGCACACCTTGCAGCAGCACCAACTCTACGCCAACTTGGAAAAATGATCCTTCGGCATGGACAAGGTTCATTAGTTGGGATAAATTTTTTCATCAACATGGCATACATGTGGATCCATCCAAAATCCAAGTCATTCATGACTGGCCAGCCCAAACCACACTCACTGAGCTTCGGAGCTTCTTGGGACTTTCCAATTTCTACTGCAGGTTCGTGTTGGGATTCTCTCATATTGCATGGGCTCTCAGCCAAGTAACTGGGGGTGGTGGTAAGGTGAAATTTGTGTGGGGCTGGTCCCAAAAACAAGAGTTCGACGATTTGAGGCAACGCTTGTGCTCAACCCCAATACTTTGACTACCAGACCTGCAACAACCCTTTGATATTGAGAAAGATTCTTTAGAATATGTTGTGGGCGTTGTTCTTTCTCAACACGGCCACCCTATGGCCTATCATAGTGAGACTCTATCAGATGTTGTCCGTAAGTACCCTACTTACAAAACATAAATGTACTCCATTGTGAAATCATGTCGCTAGTGAAGAAATTACATTCTTTGTAAGGAGACAGTCATCCACACTCATCATAAGCCACTACAGTTCATGCAGACACAAGGAAAATTACAGAATGACCGCCATCAGAAGTGGTCCATGTACTTGCAGCAATTCCACCTCAACATCAGTTATAAAATGGGAAGCACCAACCACGTCGCTGATTGCCTTAGCAGATTGCCAGTTGTGACACTCACCACGTTTCTTGACTCTTGTGGCCATGAGACATCTAGATGGTCCCAACTCTATAAGACATACATAGACTTCACCACCACCTACCAAATGTTGGGTGAAAACACAGTTGCCGCTAATTTCCATCTTTAGGATGGGATGTTGTGTCATATGGACCATATCTGCGTTCCATCAAGTGAGTAAGTGAAGCTGATCTGGGAAGCCCACTATAGTCGGGTGGCAGGAAAATTCGGTGTCGAAAAAATAGTGGCAATGTTGTAGAAACATTTCTTCTGGCCAAAACTTCGATAGGAGGTCAAAAAGTATATCAGGTCCTACACTGCCTGTGCAATTGCCAAACCGACCACTAAGAAACATGGCCTTTACACCCCTTTGCCTACTCTTAACAGGCCATAGGAATCCATCTCAATGGAATACATGTCAGGCCTCCCATCCACCAAGTGGGGCAATGAATTTGTTTTTGTGGTTGTGGATCACTTTTCTAAGATGGATATTTTGACCACCTGCAAGAAGAGCATCACAGTAGAGGCCACTGCCAAGCTCTTCTTTGAAAGAGTTTGGGTACATTTTGGAATCCCACAAACCATTGTCTCAGATCGGGATAGTCGATTTCTCAACGCATTCTAGTCAAGCCTCTAGTCACTACTGGACACCAAGCTCACCAAATCCATGAACTTCCACCCCCAGATAGATGGCCAGACCGAGGTCATAAATCGAATGATTGTACATATACCACACATGCATAATTCCAAGCACCCTCACTCATGGGATGAGAGTCTCCACCATGTTCAACATAGCTACAACCGAGCCCTACATAGCTCAATCGGCCACAACCCCTTTCAAGTGGGGTTGGGATACCAACTATTGGGTGCCATAGATGTTGCACTACCCTTTGCAGACACCTCGGATGACTCATCTCCTACTCCAACTGAATTTTACAAAGCCACCTAGTTCATTGAGCAAATCCAGCACATCCGCCAATAGGTTCAGGATATCCTACATAAGTCCAATGACAAGTACAAGCAGTGCCATCATCAACATCAGGTGACACATAAGTTTCAGGTGGGTGACAAAGTTTGGTTGCACTTGAAGAAAGATCACCTTACAGGATCCCATCGGAAGATTTTCCCACTCCATTATGGGTCATACACCATCACCAAGGTTGTGGGTGATAATGCTTCCAAGCTAATCATTCCTCCTTTCCTTGGCTTGCACCCAGTGTTCAATGTGGATATCCTTCGACCATATTTCCCACCATTACTGGACACCTCAGAGATAGCAGAACAACTGACACCAACTGAGCTCAACCCTAATTGCATATAACAGGAATCCAATGATCAAATTGTGGAAAAACATATCAAGGACACTCTCCAACAAAGGATCTAGCTTTATCGAGTTGTCAATGTAGACATCTCCTGCACCAAGGCAATTGGCTCACTCGAGGCCAAATTCAACAAAAAATTCTTCATCTGATGGGGGAAATCAATGCAATGGAGACCATTTCTTCCTAAGGGGGGAGGATTGATCTAGATGGATTTCTGTGGCCTCCCACCTATTCCAACTGGCTCATTTTGGCAGTTTTCCAGTTTGGCAGTTTTTCCCTCGTTTTCGGGTCCCTGACTTGCGGGGGCGTTTTGAGGCCCTAAACAACGTTTTTTAGGGCTCGCCACAGTCATAATGATATTTTATATATAGAAAAAAAAAGTGCAGTCGTCGGATATACCTTTTCAATGGGCTATCGTGTGCCTAAAACAAAGATTATATGCAAAAGTTACGACCTTGGGAAGTTGATGTACTAACTTACCCAAACGGGGCCCACATGAGTTTTGGCGCTTCATCTCCTAGGGTTAGATTTTTTGGATGTCTATGGTTTTTTAAATTCTTGTTTATTGTAAAAATTCCTTCAGAGCCTCATTATAATCATCTTCTTGCGAATGAGTGCAACCGTCACATCTCTTCTTGAGATAAGCCACCACCATTCTAGCAAGCTTGTTTCCGCTACATTTTAAAGTTTTAGCTTATTTTGTTATTGAATAGAAACCAATTTTACTGTGTATCTGTTATTCTATGTTAAGCACATTTTTATATTAATCTGTATTCATTTCGTTCTGCAAATATATTCTGGATCAGTGGTATCAAAGCAGTCTTCTCCTTGTCATTCTTAATGCATGTCCCCAATGAGGTCAGGGTACAATCAATTGGGTCTTGAGTTTGTTTCTCTTGAGGACAAAATCTCTTGCATGCCTAAACGACCTCTCACGGTAGAAGAAAAAAAATATGATGGGATAGGATATCCCTTCAAAAAATTTCTCGAGGAATCCCTCACGCAACAGAGGAACGAGATAATGAATAGTTTTGCACAAATCCTTCGGCGACTACTAACAGGCGACACATCTTCCTCAAACAGAGTCGCCGCCCCCTTCAAGATACAAATAAACTTTGATATTCCTATATTTGAAGGTCATATAGACACAGATGCAGTAGACAAATGGTTGAATCTGCTAGAAGGGTATTTCTCTATCCATAACTTCTCGAATAGAGAAAATATTACTTTTGCGCTCCTCAAAGTCGTCCCCCATGTCAAAGATTGGTGGGAAACTTTCTGTGAGCAAAAGGAAACAGAGGAACCCTCATTATTTACAGTCGCATACACCTGGGAGTCCTCTAGGGATGCTATTAAGGAACAATACTACCCTGTTGGAAGTTATGACAACCTATACACAAAATGGACCACGCTACGGCAGGAAAGAGACAAAGCAGTGCCCGAGTTCACAATTATCTTACATACCTTGCACACCAAGATGGGTATCAAATATTATGAGTGACATCTGGTGCTAAAATATCTTAGCGGTCTGCATCGATACATCTAGGATGAAATGAAGTTTATGGACATCTCATCCTTGGGTGCAGACTACCGATATTCCATCAAAATTGAGAAAAATCTCAAACAAAAGATGCGACAATTTGGGCCTGGGAACCCCTCACATCAAAATCTAGGAAAGGGCAGCCACAACCCGTATAACAAAGGATAGAGAAAATATGGAAATCCTCAGGACAACCAGTCCAGGCTACAAGCAAAGAAGGACACCGGAAAGACAAATAAAGATACCGGGAAGTGGTGTGACTTCCATAAGAGCCCCTGACATAACACTATTGATTGCCTCTCAAGGAAGTCGCTGGTGGTTGAGGTGAAAGATTCTGAATCAGATGCAGGTTATGAATATGATTAAGAACCACAAAGGGGGAGATAGATCATTAACGTAGAACCCACTACTACCATTTCTACCACCAAACTCTAGCCTGGTGAACCAGACAAGATAGAGGAAGGCGAGCACCTTTTTCATTCAAATATGTGGGTGAAGGGTACCCTACTGCACTTCATCATTGATAGCAGTAGCTAGAATAACCTCATCTTAGAAGAGGTTGTCAAGCGAATCGCCCTACTGACAACATCGCACCCACAAACCAACACCATCGGATGGCTCCTCCAAGGAAACAACATCCACGTCAACCAACAATGTCAAATGTCATACAACATCAATCCATTCAAAGATGAGGTATTGTGTGATGTTGCCCCTTTCGAAGTTTGTAATTTTATTTTGGGCCAACCATATTTATGGAAAATTAATGTTGTATATGAGTCTAGGACTCGTAGTGTTATTATTACTTTTAACAAGAAATTGTATAAGATACCTAAGGCAGTCCCACCCAGTGCTATTTCCTTGATCTCTACCAAGTAATGCATAAAGGTCATCTCTTAGACAGGGAAGTTTGTCTTCTTCATGATTCACTATCAGAATGAGCGAAAGATCGTAGCCACATCCAGGGTCTTTGTGGATGACGTCTCCACATAGCAGAAGCAAGAAAATAAGGTCATGGAAGAATACTCATATATATTCTACTCACCTATAGGGGTACGTCTGCACTGTCAGGTCAAGCAGCCCATCGATATGACCCCCGACGCACTGTTTCCCAATGGGCTAGTCTATCGCCGCTCTCTGTTAAAAAATGAGGAGATCAAGTAGTAGATCCAAGAACTGCTCCACAAGGGGCACATCTGTCCTAGATCATGTTGGTTGTGGAGCCTGATTATCTTCCTGATTCAGAGGTCCTTGCTTTCAGCCGTGTTTATACCCCATGAAGTATTTACACCCCAGAAGTATGTACACTCTTCCACGCGGGGGAGTGCAGAGGGGGGGTACCCCCTCTGTGGGGTCCGGGGGGTCCATCCCCCCGGTGGGGGGGTCTGGGGGCAAGCGGGCCCCCAGCGGGGGTTCGGGGGCGAAGCCCTCGAAGCAAAAATTGCCTTGTAAAAGTATATTGTAATTTCATTGTAAATCTGGACCATTCATTATAAGGTCGCAGATCTAACGGTAGAGATTATGTTAGGGTTTTTTTGCCCTAGAAGGCAACCCTCTTTTATGAGGGAAATGT